>JAGWEN010000388.1:0-104030 GCA_018703685.1 Orius laevigatus | reverse complement strand
TTAAAATGCTCCAGGATGTAAATAGTGTAGAAGGAAGTCCATAAAACGGTCTCATTTATGCTATATGTGACTCCTTCACGGCTAATCAATTACCTTGACATATTTAGATGACTTTGTATTTTAAAACGTTCAAATTTGGCCTTTAAAACACAATAGAGCTCTATTTACATTATTTACAAAGTTTTATGGACTATTATGGTTGAGAAAGTGATTTTTCATAGCTTGTCAAAATCATGGCAATAGTCGTATAATTCGACCGTTCGTTATACGCTATGTTTAGCGATGATAAAACGGATGGAGGTGGTATGCAAGTTTGGCATTTTCCTTGGACTTCGGCCCTATTAAACAAGCATTTTGAGTTTTGAAAGAGGACTTTGCATACATCCTCAAAATGTGACAGGTGTATCTGAATTCCGTCCTAAAATCAGCTAGAAATAGAGCTTTTTCGAATAGATAGACCATTTTGGCTAGATTAGGCTTCGTTTAAAGACTATCCCGATCCAGTTTAGCTTGATTTCGAGCTTACTACAATTAGCTAGAACCTAATAAAATGAGCCATTTTTCGAAGAGCTAGACCAAAACCATCTATCCTGCTGAACTCCCCAAATTCCTTAGTTTTGGTTTTCCCAGCTCCCTGTGGACCGATTGTCTCGAAATTTGGTGCAAAGCTTCTTTAACATGGTAAGAAAAAGCCATAAAAATTTCAAGTCGATAAGTGTAAAGGGAGCTGAGAAAAGGCTACTCATACTCAAATTTTCTCCCTTCACCTACGAATGCACTATTGATCCTTGCTAACCAGCAGATGTTATAGGATATTTAAAAAACTGATGCTAGTTCGCGTGACACACTGTGACAGTCATTTTATGTATTTACAGTTTACTCGTTAAATCCTACATCAAAGATTAAATTGAAGATCCTCACAATGACAATTCAAGATGGAAAAAAATTCAGGATGCGCATCCTCCAAGTTGACATCCTTGACCTAAGCTAATGAATCATCAGTCCATATTTAAGAAAACACCTGAAAAGACGTCATTTTTCTTTTGGTTTCCTCTCTAACTAGGGTTGCAATTTAAAAGAAATTCACAGGATGAGAAGGGGGATACCCCTAAACTGACAGTATTGATCCATTCTGCCCTTGAGTCCCCACTCCTAGAAGCAACCCACATGGGATGGATTGATGGATATTTACGTTATCATGAAATTAAGAATGAATTTTGATATTCTTTTAGATGAATTCCAAAGGAAAGTTAATTTATTTGGCAAAAAAGAGCCACGCTTACATAATTTAGAGAGCCAAATTCTTTTTGAAGAGATGTAATTTTCTAAGCAATTCGAATTCCTTATTTTGAAATAATGAGAGGTAAATTATCGGCTCTCGATATGATGGGTGCAGTTCCTCACGAATAGATGATAAAGGGTGAGTGATTCCAAGGGCAAAATCGACAGCTGATTGGTTTAACGAAAAAAAATTGCGTTTAGGGTGTAGAATTACGAAAGAAAAAGAGAATCGAGCTGGAAATGAGAGAGTGCGAAAGTTTCGTCTGTTTATCGATAAAAAATGAGGGGAAAACCTGCCATCTTTGAAAGGTCGGGGAGTGTAGGGGAACGGATAAGAAAAGTCGGATTTTGACGTGAAGGATTCGCCTGGAGGTTGAGTTTAGATTTGAGTTTGACTTACCGGAATGGAACAGTTTGGATTAAAAGTAACACACACAATAAAAAACTAAGAAAAAGCGTCAGGGGAAAGAACGAACTTGGAACCGCACTGAGGGAGTCGATCGCGGAGCACTGAAATCGGATGAACAAAATCGTTACTGAAAGAAGGTGGTTTGCTTTGGGGCCGCTGAGCTGCGCTTTCGTTTAGAAAGTCGGTAGGGCGGGGAATATGAATGAGTCACCAATGGCCCAGTCCACACTCCACGTGCTCTTCACATGCCAAGAAAAAGTCTTTAAATGCTTAAAATTCAAGATATAAGTGGCCATTTAGTAGCAAAAGAATGAAATCTAGGTATAAAGGGCCTCTCTTATTAAAAAAAATCTGCTAAAAACGATCAAAAATCAAGCTAAAAAGTGCCTTTTTTGTCGTGAAGGATAAAGTCTAGCTAAAAGGGTCTCTAATGTCCAAAAATCGAAGTAAAAACGGCCCCTAGTGTCCTAAAAGGACCAAAAATCAAGCTAAAAGGGCCCCTAGTTTCCAAAAAGGATTTAAAAAATCAAGAAAATAAGGACCCCTTGTGCCCAAAAAGGATACAAATTCAAGCTAAAAGGGCTCCAAGTGTCCAAAAAGGATTTTAAAAAAATTACCTAAAAGGGCCCCTAGTTTTCAAAAAGGATGGAAAATCAAGAAAATAAGGGTCCCTAATGTCCAAAAAGGATCATAACTTATGATTCGTAAGTCTAGCTAAAAAGGGCCCCATCGTGTCCAAAAAAGGATCATAATCGGGATGAACGGCCCTGTAGCTTCGGGAATTACCCAATCTCCCGGTGGGCCTATCCGACCCTGCGAGGGAAAGTGCATAAAATACGCCTGCCAATAAATGAGATAGGACTAGCAAAAGATAGGTATGATTAGTCCAAGGTGTTCTGGAGTGAAGATGAATTATACAATCCAGCAGGGTGTAACAGAGTCCACACGAGTACATGAAACAATCAATCAATGAATCGTGACCTTTGTTTTATTTGAAGTTAACTTTTAATCTTGGGCAGCTTAGACTCGTCCAGACTCCATCAAAATGTGAGCATCGTTTATGATTGATTATTAATAAAATTATAAAATTGAAAACAACAGCTTAAACTACCAAGCCCGGTCCCAACTCCGGGGGAAGGCCTCGGTATAGATGGGGTGTTGGATGTTCGGATACAAATCCCTCACAATTGCACGCTACGGCAACCTTTGAGAAGGATTTTATCCATCTTTCGCCACGTATGTGTTTATTGTTTGCCCTATTCCTGTATAAATGTTTGACCCTTTCCTCTCCCACATATGCAGAGAAATGAACCAGCTATAGCCTATAAGCAATACATTAAGAAGTCAGTACAATAGCTGGTTCTATCAACTATGGTACAAAAGAGCTACATAATTACTATCAAATATTTGAAAATGAGTTGTGTTGGGTTTAAAGAATTTGAATAAAAGCGGGAATATTTCGTGATTAAAATACGAGAGGTTACAATTTTGATAACACATTTGTTTACAATTTAGTATTTACATCCTGTCACAGAATCACAGAATCTCTTATATTCCAGTGTGTCAAGTATCTTTTCATACATTTCTTTAACCATGACCATGAATAGATTCATGCACCCAAAAAACCCTTACCGAACTCCTCCAGACTTCAAAGATTTGGCCCTCACGTATCCAGAATTCAGGAAACATGCGATTCAGGTTATTTTAAATGGTTGAACTCGAACCCCTTAATTGTTTATGTCTTCTAGGGTCTTACTGGGAAAGTGAGCTTAAATTTTAAAGACGATGGTGCAGTTTGGGCCCTCACGAAAAGCCTTCTGCATAAAGATTTCGGCCTCGAAGTTGAAATGGCTCCGTCCCATTTAGTCCCAACGCTTCCTCTCCGGCTCAATTACATCCTATGGCTCTCAGACATTATAAACCTTTCAAAACCCAAAAGTCAAAACGTTCTAGGAATCGATATCGGTAAGAATGTGTATAAAAGCTTACATAGTATTCTTATCGTTTTGATTTCAGGTACCGGATCTTGTTGTATTTATCCCTTAATCGCTGCTAAACGATTCAATTGGAATATGGTCGGAACTGAAGTGGACGACGAAAACTTTAAATGTGCCATCGAAAACATCGAAAGGAATAAATTAAATGATAAAATTGAAGGTATTACTCTGATGATAAGGGTAATTGGTAACATTGAAATTTAATGTAGTGTGGGAAATATTGAAATCCATGATAGAAATGATTGGTATGCATGATTGTTAATATTAAGTATCTTGATGAATTTGTTTGGTTTTCAGGTGTTAAGTGTTGTCCAAGTTGGGCCAGTCTTGATGAATGATGATGACCTCTGACCTTTTTTATTGTTTTAGTTCATAAAGTAAATGAAGGAATGTTTTTATGTGATGTTGTAAAAGAAGAAAAAGAGTACGATTTCTGTATGTGTAATCCTCCATTCTACAATGAAAGCGAACCTTGCAAAAAGAGCAGAAATGAGCGATCGGCGCCTCGAAATGCTCACACCGGTGCAGAGATCGAATTGGCAACGGAAGGCGGTGAAATTTCATTTGTGAAATCCATTATAGATGACAGTGTTAAATTAAAATCTAGAATAAAGTAACATTTCATGATTTTTTAAAAGATGAATTTACTTTTTTGTTCATTAGAGTATACACATCAATGTTAGGTCATAAAAGTAGTCTATCACCTCTAAAGAAATACATCAGGGACAACTGTGATGCTAAAATATCGACGACCATGTTTTGCCAAGGAAGGACGACAAGATGGGGGCTCGCTTGGACTTTTTTGAATGTGGATTTGGACAAGGCTGATATTCAAAAGCGAATTCAAAAGAAAAAAGACGAATATTTACGATTTCAAGATTTCCCTGGAGAAAATGAAGTCGACGTTTTAGAAAATAAAATTTTCAACATTTTAGACAAATTAGAAGTATGTATTGTTTTAATTTTTAAACAATGAATAAAATTATTTTTAGATAGAAAAAGAGTGTTCTTTGTCATTAGACGATGTTGAAGTATTCTTTCTGATTGCTTTGAAGAACACGTGGATCAACTCGAGGAGAAAAAGAAGAGAAGAAAAGCGAAAAGAAGAAAACAGCGAAGGTGGTAAAAGGAAGCTTGATGAAGGTCCGGAGAGTGAAAGCAAAAAGCCAAAGAATGACAACGAAGGGGATGTTTATTTGAAATTTAGTCTTGCAATAAAAAAAATCGAAGGTGCTCTACGTCTGGAGATGATACTCATCGATGGTCCTGGAGGAAAAGATGCTCTACATCAGTTGCTACAGTATTTGAAAAATAATGTAAAATAAATCAAGTTTTCCAGTTTTTATTTGATACGGTTAAAATCAACCTCATTTAGTACATATAAGAAAAAAATTATAGAAAAACCATACGAATGTCTCGAAATGGCATCAAATGACAGACTTTTCTCCAAGTTGCTCCATACCACTTAATTAAGGGGATACAACACGCTGTCATTAGCCATAGTTAGTAGTTATTGCTTTGGAATTAATGCCAGTGCCTAGTGGCCATTATTGGCATAATCCACCCTCCAACCCATGTGGGAGGGCATGGAAAGTGGTAGGAGGTTAGGGTGTGTAGGTGGGGAGGATTGACTAGAGGATGAGAGAGCGGGGGTGGTTGAGGAAGATGTTGGGGAGGGTAGAGGAGATGATGGTATCCTGGTGGGAGGAAATAATGTGGGTTGAGGAGGTGATGAGAGAGTAGTGGGAGGTTAGGGGAGATAATCTACTATCTATCCTATCTGATCTCTGTTAGGTATCTATGACCAATTACTAGTATTTTATATACTCAAAAAAGCTATGACGTTCTAATCTAACCACTGCCAAAGCCACTGCCTCTTGTATTTTTTAAAAATGGCGGGTAAAAGTAAATCGATCCATCGAGTCGTTCCCCCTTTTCCCCTCCTCGTCATGCATTCGCTGCTTTTCCCCTTCCACGACGGTTTTCGTTGTAAAAGGGGCGTTCCGTAATTTTTGATATCAGAAACCTGGCCAACAGTAATCGTTCCCGAACCCTCGTGGTATGTCTATTTGTTTACCTTTCGCGAGAAAACGTCTTTCAAAAGGTGAACCTACCGCGTTCTTTCCGTCCGTTTGAAATTATGGAAGCGAATTCCTCCGGCTTCCCACCCGAAACATACTCGACGGCCTTCAATCTCAGAAATGAAATCAAACAGGTCAGTCTAATCTAAAAATTAAAAAAACAATTCATTCCAACGATTTAATTTTTCGTTCAGTATCTCTCAGCCAAAGGACTGGCCAAGCTGAAGAACGGTATCATCAAGATCAGCTCCCCTCAGAAGGTAAGAATTTATTTTCTTGTTGATCTAATAGGTTCATAACTCAAAAACGGCTAGACCGATTCTTAGTTTTTATATGGCAAGATGATTGTGTTCTATCGCTGATTCCATCCCCAGAATGGTCACCAATCATCATTCTTCTAATAGCCCAGTGAGTCCATTTGATATAAACCAAAATTAGGGGAAAAAATCGCAAGTCGCCGACCCCTAATTTCGCTCCAAATGACCCTTCAGAGGTCACCGATGTTTAGATTTTGCTTTTTTGTTCTTTGCGAACTTGAGATTGACCTTAAAGACCTCGAATTTTATTATTAAGTTAATTAAATCCTTCTTAATTCAGGGCACATCGATTACGGCCAACATGGCTTTCCGGCTTCGTGTCACCTTTGTTTCGAAACCGAATAAACAAATCAAACTTCGTTTTTGAATACCAATGTCTTCAAACTTCAACCTTCTCTATGATTGGACCTTTGGGTTCGACGGATCGTGACTTATATTGGCTTAAAATCAATCGTATCGAGCTGGAAATCAATCAATCATTACCAACAAACGAGAAGATGATTCAACCACGATTTGGCCGTACTGCTTATCCAATAGGAAGCTGTAGCCACGATTTTAGCCACACGTCTTAGCTACTAGTATGGACCAATAGGAAGCTTTATCCACAGTTTGGCCACACCCCTTGGGCCACACCTTCTGACTATTAAGAGGCTTGGACCTTGTCATAATGCTGCACTAATTGGAAGCTTAAATCACAGTTTGGCCACGCCTCCTGGCCATTACCTTCTTTGGCCATGCACATTGTCTAGGCTTAGGCTACCCATATTGTCCAATAGGAAGCTTTAATCACGATTCAGCCCCACTTCTTGACCAATAAGAGGCCCAAACGTTGTCTTAAAAGTCCCTAAAGCTTAAAAACGCATTTTTTCGCTTCTCAAGCCATCAATGATACCCTCTGTGAGCCGATTTCGTCATAAAATTGCGTCTCCATCCGCTCAATGTCCTCTTTTTCAACTTTTTCGTCACGTTCATAAATCATAAAAATAGACAACGCCGATTTCAAGAAGACAAAAGGAGATAGATTAACGGAATCGTTGATCGATCGCTATTTCGACTCGTTCGACGAAAAACGATTACGCACCTCCGTCCTCCCTAAATATGATTCAAAATAAACGGAGATAACGATAATACGAAGTTAATGAGTTTTTCGAAGGCATTCATTTCCGACGTGTGTTTGTACTGGAAAATATTCTAGCCTTTTAGGTTTTTTTCCTCATTCAAAGACAAAATTCGATACTCAATTGAGCCCTCTTGCCTCACTCTCCTGGGTGGTAGGAGACTAACGCGACTTCTTTTGTCTATCAACGCCGCCGTAATATTCACATTTCGTTTAGGTCCCACGTTCCGAATATCAATGATGCCGAAGTCCTCTTTTTCTTTGGGTTTTATTATTTTGTTTTTTAAATTTCTTTAACTCAGCGTGTTCCTTATAAGTCGGCAAAGTCGATTCTAGTTTCTATAATCTGATATTGTCCTCGTTTCTTCATTATAGTGGGTTTTGTTACTTCGATTTTCGAGTCGCTACTATCGGGTAACGGTTGAAGATTTAAAAGACGGGAAAAGGTTTTAGTAAAATGGGAATTGGACACGTTTTAAAGCCTTTATTTGCCAGGATTTCGTATCTCGTGGATTTTCAGGGCGACAATGCAAATTTACATTCTCCCCATTTAATCGACCTTTACTCGCTTTGATAAAATTATTGAAAAATTCGTGACAAATTTTTCGAAAGGTCGAACGAAAGTTTTGCAGTTCAAATGGATAAAGAAAAAAGTCAAGGTGGTGAGAAAGTCGTCGGGCGAGACAATGCGATTCGATACATACTTGAAGGATGAATGTCAATAATTTGAGTAGGTGTGATTAGTGTCGCATTTCTTAACGTGAAGACGTCCAAATGTGGTCGTTTTCAATTTAATAGTTAAAATTGATAAAGGGTGAGTCAAGGGAGAGTAGGGGTCGGTGTTAAAGGGTCCGAGAGGTTGACCAGGGAGGAAGTTCGGGTTCCCGGACATAATACACGGTCTATTGTTTTATTTTAGAGGTTGGACAAAATGCACTATCGCCCCGGACAAAATACACTATATCAGGTAAAAAATCAGGTAGAAAAGCAGGTATAATCTCAGGTAAGGAATTAAAATTTAAAATCGGCTCCCTGTGAACCCACCAACTTGAAATTTTCAGGGCTTCTTGTATTAGAGAACTGTCACTTGGTATCTATCTACCTTTCTACTCATGAGAATAAGTTAGATTACGGTGTGGAGGGTCTTGGAGCTTTTTTCAAATCATCAATTTTCCAAAAAAATCTTGAAAACCTAGATGTTTTCTGTTCGAGACACCTCCTTATCAATATTTTTACCATTAGCAAAAATTAATCGTCTTTAAGAAACGAGTTAACCAACTCGCTGCATATTAGTTCGGAGCTTTGCTCGCGAGAGGAAAAAAAAATCCCTCTACAGTTATCAAACTTAAAGCATAGTGGTTAGGAGCTTTGCTCGCGAGAGGAGAAAAATATCCCTCTACAGTTATCAAACTTAAAGCATATTGGTTCATCCGATCATTTATCCAAACTTCATCACTCTTTATATGCTCTATAATGATTTACAGTGTATTTCGTCCGAAAAAAAGGTTCAGGAGACCGTGTATTTTGTCCAAACTAAAGGTCGCATCAGACCGTGTATTTCGTCCGGCTTATAGTGTATTTTGTCCGAGAAACGTAACCCAGTGTATTTTGTCCGTTTACCGGAAGTTCGGGGAGGTGATGAGAAAGTGGGAGGTGGTGAAAGATGGGAGAAGGGTCGAGGAAGGTCGGGGAGGTGATATGAGAGCGGGAAAGTCATCGACTGTTCTATAAAATATTCAGCTATTTCTGAGACGAAAACCGTTCGAACTCAAAATTTTCGTGATGTTTTGACCAGATGAAAATAGAACGAATTCCTTCACGTCTGGAATAAGTTACAACCGGCTATTTTTACCGGTCCGAGGAGCTCTTTGTGTTTGTTTAAATTGGATTTATTTATAGGAATTTTTTCTCGTGTATATATTCCAGTAACTTAGATCTCCTGACACCAATATTTCGCCATGTTCTCATGTTTCCTACCTACCTGGCTTTTCTGAATTTCCCTTTGCAAACATTATTACGCGATAAACCATAATTTTCTATATTTTGTCTCATACGGGCCGTAATATGCGGGTAAACGTCAGTATTTTAAATGCAATCGTTCGAAGTGAATGACCAATTATGACGTTTGTTTTTTGAAATTCTTATTATATTCAAATGATCCTGAATTTGGGACGCTTCTAATGCTATCCATGAATAAACTCGACGTTTTTAATTTTTTACACTTGAATTTCAATATCGTACCACCCTTTAAAACGAATTTTGAATGATCCAATATCCATTTTTTCTTCCTAACTCCTCATTCCGATTTTTTTTAGTTATAATTTTTTTCGTAGTAAAATACCTACTATTCTCGTTTTTTTAGCGGATTTTTTTTTTTTTTTGGCCGAAAAAAATCAAGGACAGATTCCGGGATAAGTTTGAAAACGTTCCTGATAATTTGTCATAATTGGGTTCCTTTCCCATACATTTAACTCTGCTTAAAAAAATATTAATTGCCTTTTCAAATATAATAAAATGGCAAAAAAACCTCCTGGGAGGCGTGTTTTAATGATCCTGAGTATATTTTAAATATTATATTAGTCTGGTTTTTGGGAATAAAAAAAAATTCCTTCTGTCTACATGGAATTTTAATATGAAGAACGTGATTACCATAACTAATTTGCTATAATTTATAATCACTATTAGGCAACAATGATTTTTTAAATTTTAATTTGGTTGTTTGTTATAGATTGTTTACTTTAACTTTTTTTTTCATTGGTTAGGTCTTGCAGATTCGTGAGCGACCCATCCTTCCCATTTACCACGCTTTCGAACCTTAACCCTTTGCTGATCTAATAAATGTGTTGGTCAAACTTATACAGTTCAAAACTAGCTTCGTAAAAGTGAATTTTCATTTTTCTGTGTAAGTTTGTTATCTTATCAAACTAAGATTAGTTTTTTCCACTTTCAAATTACATGGATGAGGAATAGATTAGTTTCTTTTAAAAAGTTCTTGTCATTCCCAAGCTTACTAATATTAGGTAGATTTTATTTTTCTTTTATTTAGAACTGCCCCGATGACAAAATTCATCAAAATCCTCTCAACTCCTCCCCACTAGGACTACTAACTAACATCGCTACCCTACCTGAAATCTCGTTTTCGATAATTTTTGGTCAAACCTCCAGTGTAGAAGTAGTTTAGAGTTAAGGACCTTATCTTAGGCAGGTTTTGAACGTTTTTTGGGTAATAGCCACCTTAATTTAGCCGATTTTAAAGATTTTTAACTATGAAGACCCTTATTAGCAACATTATGAACTACTTTTGGGTAAAAAAAACCCTTATGAGGTAGATTCTGACGGTTTTTGATAACGAATACATGATTAAACCCCCTAAAACAATTTTTGACCATTAGGAGCTGAATCCATACTTCCTTCTTGAATAGGAAAAATTTCGTTTTTAGGATAAGTTACGCACAGAAAACGTTTTTCGTTGAGAAGCGATCGTGTTTTGAAAGCATTTTTGCCTCCGGTTTTATTGTTAGTAGAAGTGAAAGTGAGTAAGCCCCTCTCGATGTGAGACCGAGTGATAACTGCTCGTTCGGTACACGGAAGAAAGAGACAAGAGGGCTCCAGAATAGAGAGGGGTACGACTGAGGTCACAATTGACGTCAACACCAACATCGGATGCTTAACACAAAGCTCAATATGTGTACTTCTAATGCTTTCATTATTTTCGAACTTACTTCTTTTATAAATAAAAAATCTCAACTGCGATTGAGCACATTTTAGATACGTCACATCTTTTCCGTGCACCATTTACCGCATTTTGTCCTGTTGTCATTTTTTGGGAAGTTTCTGTTTTGGGACACAGGAAAGCACTTTTTTATGTCACGGATTTGCTGTTGTGAATATTGATTTTTGACCTTAATCCTTTTTTTAAAAAACCTCTTTTTTTACCTTGTACTAAGAATTTATGGTCTCTTGAGAGGTTGAAAACATCGAAAAATTTGCTTTTTTAAACGAATGTATATTTTATCGATTTGAAACTTTCACGTAATCTTTTGTTTACGGTCTTTTTATTTTGAAGTTTGTCAACAAGTCGAAAGGTTCTAGTTTGATATTCAAAACTCCGTCGAAAATGTCGAATTTCGTTGGAAGTTATCTTCCGTTCATGCAAGGACAGTCGACGATAAGAATGTTTATTGTGCAGTACAATTCGACTATTATAGCTTTCTCTTCTGATAATCTTAATTCCACTCAGGGGACCTGTCGGGAAAAAAAAAGCTTTTGTAAGTGAAAATGCTGTGCTGAACAAAATCGACAAAAATCTGAAAATTACCCGGCAACGAAGGTTAAAAAAAAAGGTGTAGGGGAAATGTTTGGCACCCGAAGTTTGACTTCATAGATGTGTTGGGCTATTGTGGGCGTGAACATATCAAAAATTACCACCCCCTCTCCTAGGAGCCGAGGAGTTACATGTCAAAATGTACAGTTTTTCGGTTATATCTCGAAAACTATTCGTCCCAGCGACATGGACACCTAGTTAAAAATTAAAGCTGACAAAATATGCTATAAAATGCACTAATCACTTTTTGCAATACGATGTTTCGTTATCGAGATATCCGGTCTTGAAAATTGATCATCGACCAACTTTTCCCCACATTGTTTGCTAGTAGAACCACTCGAGTCGAGGCTATACTCATTTTATAGGTAAAATTAAGGGACTTTTCCGTAAAGTTTGACTCATGGCACAGCTCTGCTCTTCTTTATGATACGAAAAAGCCCTGAAAATTTCAAGTCAATCGGTCTAAAGCAAGCTGTAAATACGCAATATCCTTTTTGGTTAAGGATTGTAATCTTATAAAAAATGGTCCTCCATGTTTTTGCTTCATTTTCTCACGATATATTTTTTTCGGTGAAAAACCTATTTTAATATTTCGGTTTCGAATTTCACTTTTAATACCTCAAGGCGTAATTTTTAGTCAGTAATGACGTTTTTGGCGGTGTTCTAAATTTGTTTTCGATCCCCCATAAATATTGTGGCTTCTCAATTGAAAGTTAGAGGTCAAGTGCGATTTATTAAAGAAGAATTCGTCATGCAAAAGAATCGTGACTTCGTTTTATAATCGTTCTGGAAAAAGTCGTACATCCCGCTTGAAAATGTGTCCCGAATGGTCTCAAAAGATTGAAAAAATAATTTTTTCCAAATTATATTTTTAAACGAATTTAAATGAGTGAAACGGCCACTTTTGATGACAGCAAAGTCGACTTTTTTAAATCCTTCGTTTGCTTTTAACTTTCTCCCATTGCAACTACTTTAACTTTCCCTTAAAACATTGTGACATAGACAATTCTTTTTTTATAGCTCTCTTTTTTCTCAATATCCTCGCCGTGCGAAATTCACGGCGATGAAGATACTAAACATGCAATGCGGAAGTGTCATGCAGTCATTGTGGTAAACGTCTCCTTACTTAGTTTTCCCACCTTTTAAGTCTTCTATCACCAAAATGACATTAAAAAAAATTAGTTTTTGTGAAAAATTCTGTCAGATTTTTTTTTCTTTTTTGATTTTTTCTTGCAGGACTAATTTTATGTTGGTGGGTTTTGTAGTGAAGCGACGAACCGATAGAGAGCGCTCCATGTCTCGAACCTCGAAACCTACGACAGGTCGTTTATTAACATCGGTTTTCATATATGGACATATTTTGGGACGTTTAAATATGGTCACGTTTTCGAGGTCGAATTCACTTTAGTGCACTTTCTTCCGATCAGCTGGGCGTTAAAGGTAAACCAGTCGAATGCGTCATTTATCGACTCAAAAGAAAAGAGATCTAGAAAATAGACTGCATGCTACAATGAAGTCAAAAAGGTCAAGTCTGGCTCCATTATTCAATTTTCTTATTTTTCTGCACTCATAAAGCCAGACGACCCTCGGATTTAAATACTAAAGAAAAAGTTGTTAATTAATCTGTATTGTTCGGGTGAAAACCATCAGACGCGCCCTAAATTCCATCTATTGAAAAGTTAAAAATAACATTTCGATCGGTATTCAAGATGCAACCTCATTGAAAATACTAAAACGTTTTTCACAGTTTTGGCTTAATTGGGAGGTTCCTAACATACAGAATTTAACTAACTACCTATTTTGAGAATCGATACTTTAGTAGGGCAGCACTGAACTCTTTGAAAACGTGCCAAACTATTAGTTTTTTATCCTGCCAAGCGAAACTCCAAGATCTGACCTAACTTCAGAATTAACAAATGTCACGGACGAGATTTTTAATGAATAGAGATGTTCCAGCCGGATCCCTGACCGACCATTTTTCAGCCAGATTTTGACCCTTTTTGACAAGAAAATACACTTTTCAGACAATTTTTGACCATTTTTGACCCTTTTTGGTCTGGTTTTGAAAATTGTATGATAAGAAAAGACCCTTTTTAGCCAGATTTTAAATTCTCCCTTTATTTTCTGATAAAAATTGAAAAACCTTGGAGTGCGCAAAATAAAAGTTTTCATCTGGTCACCCTTGTGTACTTGGATACTTGGTCAAAAGTCTAGCAGATGGCTGGTCCACTCTAGACCTAAAGAACGAAAAACGAAAGTATCGAAAGATAAGACCTCCGACCAAAAGAACTGACGTAATTATACATATTTCATGTATTCCGATGTTAATGGTTTATTGTTATCAAAAGAGTTAAAACACTGGTTTCCCTTTTTTCTGATATAAAAAGAACATATCAGCCCCATTGGCTTTCATTTACGTCAAACGTTCAAACTCTCACGTTCACCTCTTTAGTAAGCTTCTAGGAAATCACCTGTTTTCCCTGGCGGGTCATGTTTGTCCGATTAATCGGTCAAAACGCTGTTATCGTCATTAAAAGGTCTTCCTAAAATTTCCACGGGCCCTTTCCCGAAATTGGATAGCTCGTTAAAAGCAATTAAAAAACAAAACAAAAACCTCAATAAGTTTTAATTGAAACATGTAACTTTAATTTGCGTTTAATTAATTTTCTTGTTTGGTGGTATATTGCGAATTTTTGGTGTAAACGATTACCTGATAGCTTAAATTGCGAGTTTCATCGCAAAGGAATGCTTGAAAAGTGTAAAAATTGTGGATAATCTCGCCTCCAGCATCCCAGAAGAAATTCCCGAACACAATCCTGTACGTTCTAGGAGATCTAGGTCATAAAAGAAGATGAACTTTCGAGCTATTATGGTCGATGAAACTTGGTCGAAACCTTTCGAAAATGGCTGGAACCGGGCCAATGAAATACGTCACAACGCATCAACTGCAGCATTTTGATTTGGTGCATCTCTGCAATCAGATTCCAATAAAAGAAGCTGCCTTGGACCACCCATCGTACATAATAGAGCATGATTCAACTCTTTCAAAGAATGCCACATCGTCAACCTGAATTCAATTTGTAATAATGAGTCATAAGTATTCATAGAGGTATCACACCTTATTTTAATATTCCTAATATTAATCCTACGTGATCCTAGAGCTAAAAAAATAAACTTAGTCGTTCAAGGTTACATTGTGAAAATTCGTACATAAGTGGTAGCAGAGCGAGTCCTTCATATTTTAGGGTCGTCCTCGTGCTTTTTTCATCGACTTTTTCATCATTTCCCTCTAATCAGTTATTACTCTCGAATAGATAAGAGTCTATTCATTTAATATGACGCCAGTGGATGGGGAAAAAAGCGTGTTCTATTTTGGTTTAGGTTCAACAGGGTCTGTAATTACATGATGTTTAGATAATCTTTGAAGACCTTTTTGTCGGACTCTCTGACGCACGTTCTCCACACAAATTTACAATTATATTGGGCTTAATTTATTCAATATATTTAATTTTTTTTTCAACTTTAATCTTATAAATCATAACTTGGCATTCTTCGTGTTTTTGTGTTTGTAATTTATGGTATTTTTTTTTATTCGCTTATAAAATCTTAATGGTTTTTTCGTATTGACGTCAATTGCTTGTAGTGTGCGAAATGGGCGTGGAAATCGACACTAGTAATTTGTGATAAATAATGTCTTTAGAGTAAATTGCGAGTTTTCCTGTTATGCTTCAAAGTAGTGAGTATAAGGTAGAACGAAAAACTTTTAGGTTTTGGTTGTATAAAGGAAACCTGCGACTAACCTTTGGCAATCGTAATTTGGCAATAAGTGCATAAATAATGATAATCTGGACGGGGAATTAATTGAATTTAATTGTACCCAATTGAATTGAATCGGTTTGAACCGGATCGGAGAGCTGCGATGGGTCAAATGTCAGTCGCTGTATCGGCGGATTGATAAAAGGCGGACAACGTAGCGCCACCTCAAGGATTTCTGAAAAACATGAGGGAGAAAAAAAAAGGTTCCTTTGGCTCATTTGACTTCAAACGTCCAACAGACCACCGGATACTCTTGTTTATAAATAGTAAACTCATTGAACCAGACTCCCCCTTTAGAGTATAAATAGATTTCCGGAAATGCGACCAATTGATGCCGTCATAAAAGTTTATTGAACAGCAGAATCTAGTATCCTTTTCTTACTCGATAACTGTGGTTGTTCCGAAAGGGGGGTTGACCCAAGCCGGGGCTCTCGCCATAATGCCATGGCGCCGCAGAATTGGGTCCATCCCTTCTGACCCTCACCAATAGCACCATCCATCTATGGTCCTATCTTTGTTCGATTATCATGTGTCGAATCTATGGCGCCAAACTGCATACGTCTGATTAGCATAATCTACAGCTCAGTGCCTTAGTACGGTAAGCTAGGCTGGTATGCAACTCGCCCAATCCACCATTGACCATCCCTTACACCTCTTCTCCCTCTAGTCCCACTGTCTGCAATCCTTGAGGACGAGTTTCGAACCTACAGCTCCTAGCAGGAGAATCAAAGTCGCCCGAGCTGCACCCAGCATTCCGTCTCAGTAGTCAAAACTGGAATGTGTTGTGTCTACCCTACCTACTACTAGTCGAAACTGGGTCCCATCTTCTGTTGCACGATAAGCGACTACCCAATCTATTGATCAGGTTGATTACTGCTGGCAGACGTCTCCTATGATTCCTGCCGATTCTACCATTAGCCAAGTCCCTCCCAGTCTGCAACTCCCAAATGGTGCTACCTGCTGCAATTACCTCCTAAGTTTCCTTATTTCAACACGAGGTCGAGAACCTTCAAAATTTCGACTTTGATCGTCTATGCGAGAAAGAAAATCAGATATCGTATTATTTATTAGACCGAGATAACTCCAAAATATAAAATTAGAACGAGATTTCGTCCGCGTCTTTTATTTTAAAATGTCATAGATTTTCTTGTCTATTCAGGAATTGTCCTCAATCCCAAATCCCCTGTGGGAATCGCTCCTTTGTGATTCGAAGAGGAAAATTTTTATGTGGTCATTGCTTTTTTATCTTTATTGTCAGATATCGCGGGTAATCCTTTCTAAAACCACTATTTCTTGTTTCAACCCGAATTTTCGAATATAAAATCCTTTGATAAATAACGAGAAATCTTTGGCCGAATCTTGGCGATCTCGAACCGGGAGAAGGTCAAAATTATTTATCATCGGATTAGCACGGGAGAGGTGCCCCGCAGTCTGTTCTTATGAAAACAAGATACGCAGAAAGATATGTCAACGTCGTTTTTTTCTTTCTTATCTCCTAAATTCAGTTCAGAGGAAAAAAAATTATTTCCTCGAGAAAAGTCTACAAAGAAAAAATCTATTTCAATGCAAATAGTTCGATTTTATAATGTAGGAGCGGTATGAAGCTAATCGTTTCCGCGTGGGTGATGAAGGTCAAGTTAGGATTCACAAACTGACCTGAAATTTTCATCTTTTCTGCTTTCCAAAAGAAACTTTTTCCACGGCTTTTTTTGTCGAATGAAGCCGTACTTTTTCTTTTCAGAAAAAATTAGGTTTTCACATAAAAAAAAGATCGTGTTTTACGTTTTAGACAAGCGAAAATACTGGTTTTGGGCGTGACGAGGTCCTTGTGTGCTAACCGGTTCCAAATGTCACTCGCTCATTCATAAGACCTCCAAGGGAGAGATCTACTTTAGTTTTTACATCCCCCTAGGAACCTGGAAACTTAAAAAAATTAAAAAATCGCCCAATGCCATCTTTTGTTCTTCCGACCGCTGAATTTTAATTTTCCTAAATCATTTCAAGTTTTGAATTCAAAAAATAAAATGTTGACAATGAATAAAAAAGCTAATTTTATCTAAGGTGACATAATGTTGTTTAAAAGTGGAAAAATCTTCGTTTTTATGGTTCAAAATGTCTTAATCTAAATGCAAATCCTTTTTTTGTTGATTCTTAAGCAAACAGACTTCAGATGGATTAGACTCCTTTTGTTTTTGTAATTAAAACTTGAAAAATCTCATTGTTCGCTTGTGACCTGTAAGGTGGCCTTGATTTTTTTTGTTCTCTCTAAGCCGTTCTTTGTATCGGTTTTAAATATTTGCTGCATTACCTACACCTTTTAAAATAAACATTGTAAAAGTCGATCAGGATCATAGGCGTTTAAATATTCAGGAGGCAGATAAGGTCTAGAAAGGTCCAAGTGTGGGGTCATTGACGGAACCCGCTTGACCGGACCTGCGAGACATGGATAATGTCCTTTTTAAAAACTGAATTATTGGACAACCGTGGAAGCCGCAAAAAATAAAAGATCACCGTATAATTAGAAAAAGAAAAAAAGGAAACCAGTTCTGACTTTTAAAATGGTCCGCGGCGTAGCCTCGAGATGGAAAAAGTCCAAATGTCCATAATCCTAAAGAAAAATGTATGGGGGAGAGACTCTACACCTCCGAAAACACCAAATACTCACTTAAATCCCCACTAGCTACCTCCCTCCCATCACCTCCCAACCTTCACAACCCTCCCATCACTTCCCCTACTTTCTATCCCCACCTCCTATCACCCTATTTTCTCTCACCACCTTCATTTTCCCATCTTCTCACACTACCCTTGTATCCTCCCATCACCTCTGCCTCACTCAACCCACCTCTCGCCAACCTTCCACCACCCTACCATCACTTCCCCCATCTTCCCCTGCAGAAATGTGCTAATTTGATGCATTTTGTTATTAATAAAAACTGTCAAAAACTACTTAAAATACCATAACCCTGTGGAAAAAGGTTCGAAATGTAGATTTTACTCTAAAATTTTCTCTATCTCAAGCTTATCAGGTTGAAGATATTTTACGAGACATGAATGGAATTCCTAGCTGCTTTTGTGGGTTACCACTCCCTGAGAAAAAAGTGCAGATTTGTTTTTTCGTCAAGCACTTTCAGTGCAAAACCCTTAAAACTCAATAAAAATTCTTCCCCTGAGAGAGAAAGAAAAAAGCTCCTTGTCGCATCTAATCTCGCTATTAGGAAGGAATTCGCCCATGTTTTTCTCCAGGTATGTGACCCATGACATTGACTCTGACGTCATTGGAGGCCCGAAATTGATTCTTTTTTAATCGCATTCACCTTCCTTCAAGGATCGATAACTGATGCATTTTGACCTTTTAATTAGATTTAAAACTTTTTACCTCAAAAAAAATTCTATTGTAGTTATAAATAGAAACTCGAGGAATTATGCAAAACAGACGGACCTACGTGAACAAATATGAGGAGATCCATTGTTATCGGCTTCGGGCGTCAAACAATTTAATTACCCTTACGATTTATTTTAGGATCGAGTTCATTTAGTTAAATTTTTTTTCTTTTTTCCATTTTTGAACGAAAATCTATCAAGGCCATGGTTTAAAGGAAATTTTTTCTTGTTTTTCGCCAATATCTGAAAACCCTACGTCTTAGGCGAAACAATTTTAAGCACAAAATTAAAGCTTGTTGAATTTTCTTCAGTTTTGAACTAATAGGATTTTTTGTAGGACCAAACGTTTCTGAGCTACGAGGCGACAAAAAAGCGGGATTTTCGAGTTTTACCTATGAAAAAAGTCGAATTTTCGTCGATTGTTTTATGAGAGTTGTTTTTAAAAGTTAATTTAATTCTCTACAACTTTTGCAAAATAAACGTTTTGATTAGATGAAGTATTCCTCCTTCAGAGGTCAAAATCGAAAATCCTGTTTTTTTGTCGCCTCGTAGCTCAGAAACGTTTGGTCCTACAAAAAATCTGTTTCGTTCAAAATTGTAGCAAATTTAATAAGCTTTAATTTTTGCTTAAAATAATTTCGTATGCGACGTACGGTTTTGGAGATATTGGCGAAAAACCGAAAAAGTTCGCTTTTTAACCGCGCCTGAGGCCAAAGGAGTTTGAGTTCGGGGCTTTTGGTTTACCAACCCCTACACTTTTTTTTTGGGATTTCTCGCATATGAAAATTCGCTTCATCCCGTGGCTGCCTCGGGCTTCACGTGGTGCTCCATTTCTCCACCGGATAAGATCATTGCCCTACCATGACGTCACGTTACTTCCTCTTCCTTTCTCAGACACCTTTCCAACGCATCTGCATCTTATTCTAAAAACAGTTCACTGTTCAACCCAAATTTTTTTTTCTCCATCGATAATATTCTTAATATAAACATTGATAAATCGATTGATAGACATCAAGGAGGAAAAAAAATTCATTTTTTTGATATGGAAACAATAGATCATTTTGTTATTTTTCCTGTTTAGAAATAGAACCTGACGTCAAATACGTCCTATGACGGTTATAATTTTTTTTGAAACAATTTTTTTGTTTTTATTATTTATGTAACAGACAATACGAAAAATTTAACCTAAATAAGCTTGGATTTTAATAAGGAACAAAGTATTGTCCAATTTTTGCCAAATTATAAGGTTAAACATTTGGTAATCAAATATCCCACTTCTGATTTTTTCTAGGTTTCTGGGGTCTGGTTGTTGGAAGAAATGAATCGTGATAAGGAGCCCACTTTTCCTTATTTCTGTATAGCATTATTCCTTGAAAAAACGTAGTTTATTTGATATCGCAAAAAGTTAGAATTTCGTGGAATCATCCATCATTTTAGTTTTCCAAAATGGATAAACGTCTTTTTTTCCGAGAAGCACTTTGTGCTCCTAGACTTAAGTGGGTCTCTTTTTTATTCCACTTTTTCGACAGTTTTCTTGACCCCTTTGGAATTTTCAGGGTTTTATGCGATTTCGAATTTCAAAGCCGAAATAAGTGCAAATTTTTTTATTTATCCTTAAGTTCAATGTGTTAACTGCCTGCTTGACAATATTGACCCTATTTATTATCGCCTTTTTTCTTTCCATAGCTCCTTGTTTTGTGACCTTTAAATTTTCATTTAATCCCTATTGTATAGATAATTAATACTTTCTATCGATTTCTGGTATTCTATTTAAATAAAAACCGCAGTAGACCAAATTCTTCTTCCTGAAACCTTGAATGGACAAATTTTTTAATTTTATAATATATTTTGTTTGATTCCAGGTAGGTCGTTAGACGTAATGAAACCAGTGGGTGAGCTTTAATTCGTTTCAATTCATAGTAATTTTTCTTTCTTCGTTGAATCTGCTTGACGTCAGGGGCTTACTCAGATTTCCTTTCATGACTAGAATCATTTTTTTGAACTCACGCTGGATAGACCTAACGTTTCCTGTTACGTTAGCGGTTTTATTCAATAGGTATCACGCTATCTACTAGGCCAAGGTGCTTTCAAATATGTATCTGTGGGGATTCACACATGTCTGTGCACGTGTGAACTTCTTTTCTTTTTTGGCCAATAATTTTTTCATTTTTCGATTTGGCCCAAAAACATGTTTTAGACTATTTTTAGGGTTAGAAACACGAATCTGAGTTCAGTTTTGGAATTTTAAAACATTTTTGTTGTTTTGACCTCTTCAAAGGACCCTTCTTCACTTTTTTGACCCAAAATATTTATTTATTTGTCCCAATATGTGGTTTTAGACGATTTTTTTGGATCAAAAACACAAATCCGAGGTCGGTTTTGGGATGCAAAAATATTTTTCTCGACCTCATAAAAGGGACCCTTCTTTACTTTTTGACCCAAAATTTTTCATTTTTTGGTTTTCTAGAATGCATTTCGATTTCCCTTCATTTCGGCTTTTAGAATTTTCACGGTTTTATTAAAAAATACTTTTAAAAATTTGTTGTTGTTTAAAAAATATTAGAAGGAAAAGATTTTAAATTAAAATTGACAATATTAATTTAAAATCTTTTCCTTCTTATATTAGGCAGATTTTTTTTACAATAACATGTTTTTAAAAGCATTTTTTAATGAAAACGTGAAAATTTTAAAAGCCGTAATGAAGGGAAATCAAAATTCGAAAATTAAAAAATCCAAAACAAAGGCTGAAAATGTGGTTTTAGAATATTTTTAGGGTCAGAAACATAAATCTGAAGTCGGTTTTGAGATGTAAATTTTTTCTTCGACCTCATCAAGGGGGCACCCTTCTTCACTTTTTTGACTCAAATATTTCCATTTTTTGATTTGGCCCAAAATGTGGTTTTAGATCCTTTTTAGGCTCAAAAATACTAATCAGAAGTCAGTTTTTTTATAATGGCTTGCAATCTTTTATGTGTACTCTCCTTTTGGCCTCTTGCACACCCACTACTCGGAATATCGACTCATCCATTACGAATTTCCTTTGCTCTTCTCTATTTTAACGGTTAACCCGGATCTACAGACCCTCCCGTTTTGACTCAACGATCTCGGTTCA
Organism: Orius laevigatus; assembly: GCA_018703685.1. NCBI lineage: Eukaryota > Metazoa > Arthropoda > Insecta > Hemiptera > Anthocoridae > Orius > Orius laevigatus. The sequence continues at coordinate 82,195 of JAGWEN010000388.1, read as the reverse complement.
ACATTTATCCTCAAAATTAGGTCTTACTTTTCCAAAAATAAACTTAGCGGCGAAAATAATATAAAAGGATCATTTGTCACAAACAGTTTTATTACTCTAAATAACCTATTTACGCGTCCGGGTTCGTTAATACATTACATTTGTTTCCTTTCTTCCATCTCCTAAGTGAAAAAGTAATTAAAACGTTAATATATTTTTTCGAGGTTTATTCTTGAATCTGTTTTTGTTGACGTCTCCACTGACCCGGGGTATCGAGTAAGTTTCCATTGAATAACACCCTGGACCATCCAAGATCTTTCAATCTAATTACGTCCAATTTTTGCTTACCTAGTCATTTGAAGTGAAAATAGATCAAATACGCAGAAAGCGTTATTTTTATGCTGATATCGAGAGACTAGAAAAATATTTTTGTTTACCATTTTTTCCGTGAGAAACGGTATTATCTTATTTGGCATGTCACCAATGTGGGCTTCTGGCTAGAGTCAAAACAGTCATTCACCGACCTATTTGGGTTCGATCAATAATGCATTCGAAGACGGGTCAGCGATCTTAACGCAAGAGTGCAAAAAGCGTGATTTCGACATGAATTTATTAACAAGGTGCAGGTTTATCTTGAGGGCATGCGAGTTGATTTAGGAACTGAATTATAGTTCTGGTAGGACGTCCTGTCATGAGTCCTGGTCTTAAATAAGGCGGTGCCATGTCGGAAGCTTCCAGTCCTGTCCCGGTGTTGTCGATATGGACGAAGTCGACAGATGGTGCGAATTCCTAAGTATTTTAAATTATCGCTTTTGTGGACTTGTTTGACTTACTAGGAGAAAAGAGGCCGCTATACAAGGATCTCCTCCTATACCGAGCCCTACGTTGCAGACGTCGACATCTGGCCTTCCTGAAAATTTTATAAAAATGCCCAGATGATAGAATTACTTAATATTTTCTTCGAAAAGTGTTTCCAAAATGGAAGACGCCAGACCCTGTCGCCGGTTTCCGCTCCCGCTCTAGCGATTTCTCTCCAGACGACGTCCGACGTCGAAAAAACGGCTGACGCGTCCGTCCCTAAAGCTCCTCTTGTCGCGCCTAAAAAAGGTTTTCGGGAAAGCACAGGATGTCAACTTACGAGATATCGTCGCTATCGTTATGACAAGACATGGCTGGAACTGCTCGGAAAATCCGACGATGTCGGCAAGTATGACGGGACCTTCTTTATCCGTGTTTTCGATTTTGATCGTTTTCCCTTTCCAACCGGTCACGATATCGCCGGGCTTCATCGCCATACCTCCGGGCATATTCTCACACAAAGGTATCAATCCTAATCACTATAGAAAAATCAACATTTCATTCTTACCTGTGACGTTTAAAGGCAATCCGAGTATCGCTAACGCTTTCATGACGCCAACTATGACAGCTCCGCCGGCCATGTCACCTCGAAACTCCGCCATACCTTTGCACGCTTTCAGACAGAGTCCTCCGCTGTCAAAAGTGATGCCTTTCCCTAAACGAAATCTAAGTTTGCTTATATAACTCAAAGGATACCGATAAGTATGACAGGTTTGTCGCTTTCAGAGCCTCCGCAGTAGCTAAGTTCTAACATCAAAGGAGATTCGAAAGATCCTCTCGCCATCGCCAGGAAAGCGCACATGTTTTTATCCATCATCCAATTCCTATCTTTCACTTCGACGGACACTCCGCAAGGACATAAAATATCAATAGCCGCCTTTGCGAATGCCGAAGGTGTCATTATATTGGCAGGAATCTCTTCGAGGTAACGAGCGACATTTTGCGATCCCGCTTTCACCATTCCTCTATCCCAAGAGTCTCGATCGGGATCGTCGTAGAGCTCGATTGTCGTTTCGATGCTTCTCTTCTCTTTCGCTTTCTGCTCCTGATACCTCCAGACTGACAACGACGCTCCTTCCGCAGCAGCCTCAGGATTCGTGAAACCATCGACGTAAACAGACGAAATACACTTGAAAATAAAAACTGTTTTAAATCACCTCTAGCTGGCACGCCCTTCCAAGGTGGATTATATATTATATTGGGATACTCCCGTTCCTGAGGTCACGAGTTCGATTCTCCTGACAGAGCCTGTATTACCCCCAAGGTACTACGATCTTCGCCTCTCCAAGCAAAACCATTACTTGTTGGTCCTGCAACGCCTTCGTCCCCACTGCGGCAGCAATTCTTATATTTTCTTTGCATTCGTCCAAGCATTCCATTTCGTTGTAGCCGATTCCTTCCTGCCCCATCGCAGCTATGGCGATTGCAAAGAAGTCCGAGCCTAAATTATTATAGACGACCGCTTCTCCAAGCTGAATATTTGAACTACAAACAATTTAGAATCTATTCTTCAACTAATTTTACTGTTTAAGCAATTCGGAGAGCTTCCCTCCCGATTCGACGTCGAATTTCTCTCCAGTCGACGTCAGCTTAAACTCTCCCGCATGACACCCATCGTAAGCGCCAATAACCAATCCTTTCTACAATCAACCAATTACAAGGCCCCCTCTAAGCCAAACCTTACATTTTTCTGCCCAGTCTCACAATAGTCTTCAAAAGTTCTTAAACAAATTTTTTGAAATTTCCTTAAACTACGTAACATTTTTGAAACCGAACACTATAAATAATACAATAAAATATTTTCCATATGAGATTTAATTGAGCATTTATTGGATATTCCAGAAGCATAAATAAATTCTTTGCTAAACACATCGTATAATTTATTATTGTAAATTATTTGTTTCTACGCGCCATAACTGGTCTTAAGTATTTGTCTTTTTTTTTAAATCTTAATTCGAAGGTTTCGAATGACGTTTTCGAATAAAATTCCGATAGACCTCAAATTCATATTATTTCAGATAATTTTTATTCTAGTCTAGGAAGGCGATAATTGGTCAAGGAATCAGGGTCGTTGAAACGAGGTCTAGAAGAAAAAAATCTCGTTGCACGGATTCGTCAGCACGGGCGACCTCGCGTATGTCAACTCTCGTCTTCATTACGATTCTCTGAACAAAATACACGCCTTCCTGAATATTCCTTTTGAATTGAAATTTAAAAGAGGAAATATCGGCTGAAACAAAAACGTTGGTCCGTACTTCCGAATTATTGTTTTCTTTAGGTCAGTGTCCCAAGTGCTACACTTTGAAATCGAGGGCGTTTTAAAAATGACAACTTTCTAGATGACCAGGGGGATCTGGGGACAGTGGCCCCTTTCGTGCTTTAAGTCTTCAGGTCAAAATATTAGACTAAAAAACGTGGAAGATATCTTCACGTTCTCATTCAATCGCTCGAAACAAGGCCATCGAACATCATGCCTTATCTTGGAAAAAAAAATTATCGAACGATTCTCCCTCACCTGCCACAGCAAAAAACTTGGAAAAATCAAGGAATTTTAAAATTGGCGACCACAGTCCTTATTACGCTTTTAATCGTTAGAAAAAGGTCAAGCAAATATCCACTTGTTCTCAGAGTGGAAACTCCTTATTACGTCTCAAAAACCCAAATTATGCCTTTTTAAAGTCCAAAAAACACCGAAATTCGCGTGGAAACCCATATTTGTACTCTGACAAACAAAGTTTTCTGTTTTCTTGGTATTAAAGGCCACTCATTTAGTCTAAGCTTAAAATCTGGTTAAAACTTTTGTCTTCCATACGACGCTCCTGGATTGCTGCTGTCCTCCATTGCTTTTCGACCTTTTGCATGTTCATTTCATGATTATAATAGACAATTAGTATATTGTTTAATAAGATCTGTGACGCACGACACTACGCCTTTCCCTCCATTTCTTCACTTGGCTATTCACTGACCTCGTTGTCAGTTTTGACTTCATAAGCGCTTTTTTAAAAAAAGGGACGTTGCACCCTTAAGACGTCACGAATTTTCGTTTTTTCCCTTCCTTTTGTTTTATTTTGCTTTGTTATATTTTAATTCTAATTTTAAATCGCAAGTCCGATAGTCATGTTTATTTTCGACCTAAAGAGGATTTGAGATATTGAATTATCAGTCGCGACTTTCATTTATTGACTGAACCTGACATCGACAACCATGCAGGTTAGTGCTGGGGATCTGCAAGATTTTTCCTGAAAATCAAGTCCCTTTCTAGTCCTTTCGCGTTATGGTCCTTTTATCGAACCACATTCATTCCTTACTTCCCCAACCAAATTGGCTACTACTAACCCATAAAACACAAGCCCAGTAGGTACCCCTTCCCCAACATCCTATTACTCCACTGAAGTACCAACCTATTCTTCTCTCTACCCTCCCTACTAGCCCAATTCCAATTCCTAGGGGTAAGTAGGGTTAGCCCTCTCCCTTACCCATCAAACACAAGCCCACTAGGTACCCCTTCTCCAAAATACCCTGCACCAAAGTCCCCACCAACCTATTCCTCTCCCTACCCTAATTCCAATCCCCTCGTATTCCTCTTAAAAATGTTTTATATTGTTCGAGATACTTAGGAAATGTGCCAAAAGAAAATTCTTTGAGGAATTCAACCTTCAATTTTAAATTTGCTCAATGACAAATCATGTTTATGCAAAAATTCTTTTAATTGCGATTCTTATTTGAACGATTTGAACAGTTGAGTAAATTTTATGTGGGTGAAATTAAAAGAAAAATTAAATTTTTCAAAGGATAAAAAAAACCGACTGAAACAAATATTTTGGAAAAATTAATTTTTGGACTTATAAGTGGCTATTTTGCTATTTATATTTTTTCTACGAACTGTTTTGCTTTTGGTGATTTCATCGGGTTTAGAAATAAGCGTAGAAAGTGTATAAAAGAGTCAATTGACGTCATTCCGGGGTAGGCATAAATACGTAAACCCTTGTCAAGAAAATATTCCGACAAGCCATTTCCGGACCTTTCCACCCTCATCGCTCAAGTTTTCTGGTTTCGAATCTGTTTGTCTCCTAACCCAAATAGAATCGCAAATTGGATACAGAATTACGTAAAAACTTGAAAGATTATAAACGTGATTTATCTTGTTCGGTTAGATAACAAGACTTTCATTTTGCATAATGAACATTTTCAACATTTTGCACTTTTCAAGTTAAGTTGTGTCCTTATAACCGTTCTTCCTCTCGAACTTGCATAATTCTATGACGCACGGGACTCTTAATTTGCATTTCGCCTCTTTACTACGGTTTAATATCCTCGTCCTCGTCTTAAATGATCCCTATTCACAAAATTAGTCCTTTATGTACCCGTCCTGGTTTTTCGCCTTACAGGTCCTTAACGATTTCAAATTTCTTCAAAAAAAGATTAAGCTTAAGCATAAGCTTAAGATTAAGCAAAGTTAAGCTTCCAATTCTGCGTCGAATGAGACTAAAGGAGAATTTTTCTGACATGAAAAACATTCAAAAATGAAATTTTTTTCGAATCGCCGTTTTTTGCCGCCTCTTAGCTCGGGAACGGTTGTTTCTGCAAAAAATCTTATAAAATCAAATTTGTAGGAAATTTAATAAGCTTTCTTTTTGTAGTTAATAATTTTTCGTCTACGACGCACAGTTTTCGAGATATAGGCGAAAAACCGCGAAAATTCGTCTTTAAAAAGCTCAATGGTTTAGAGCGTTTGCACAGTAAGCTAGAGGTAGTAGGTTCGAATCTTAATTGTGGTTTGTTTTTGAGGGGAACTCTGTGAAAAAGTTCCCATTTTGGGTGTTCCACTTTCATAACTACCCAGACCTTTTAGCGGAATTTTTTTTCCCTAACACACTACATTACCTACGTTTTAATATTCAAAAACTCAAAAGCAATAATCGTCTTTATTTATTCGCATTTAAATCTGGCAATTATATTGTATACTGACATTTAGTGTTTGATTTTTAACGAGACTCTAACAATTTGGACCTATTTATGATCAATTATGTCTATTTTTGTTTCTATAAGGAAAAAAAGATGCTTACCTATTTGCATTAAGGCGTAATTTCGTTTTTTCGATTACGGAACGGAAGCTTATCGTTAGAATCATTTAATTAAGGAAAAATCGTTAATGTTTTATAATTATCATTTTACATAAAGTTCAATAACGTTTAAACTCAATATTGAACGAAAGGAATAAGAAATCATTACTAAGAAGTTTATTTTATTCAAGATTTCTTACGTCAATAACCTACCAGAAAACCTCTGACTTCGCAAACAAACTTTTGTCCTAAAAACAATCAAAATGTTTGTTTTGTTGGAATTTAAAATTTTAGGAAATTCACGAAGGTAAAGAAATCCGAGAGAGAGAAAAAGTTAAGGAGTTTTCTTTATTGTTGGATTTTAAAATTTTATTTAAATTTTTTTCCCTCCCGATATGGTTCTACAAAAGAGGAAAATAACGGGACTTCCTGAATATTCTCGAAGCTAGACGATGCCCTGTTATCGGAAGCTTGAATTCTGAATCTGGTCATAATTTGTTTTAAAATTAATTGGCTACACTCGATTGGGTGATTGATTGAGGCTGTAGTCCTGTCAGACTGGACATTATAAAGGTGAAGTTTGTGAAAAGGTTATAATCCTGGTATTCAAAGGGTGGCGATCCTGGTATTCAGAGGTAGGAGATCAGGTTATCTAGAGGATGGCGATCAGTGTATTCAGAGGGTGGCGATCAGGGTATTTCGATGGCGGTGATCAGGGTATTCAGAAGGTTGTCCTTCAAAGGGTGGCGATCCTAGTATTCAGAGGTCGGCGATCAGGTTATTCAGAGGATGGTGATCACTGATCAGTGTATTCAGAGGGTGGCGATTAGGGTATTAATGGTCGTAATTGGGGTATTCAGAGGTCAGTGATCAGGGTTTTCTGGGCGATATTCAGAGTATCATTCGCAAACCTCTTAAAATAAAATGTTGAAAATAATTTCGACGTAATACCTTTTGTATTTAAATTTAAAATTATCTCGGGATAAAGATAAGTTCTCACAGTTTTCTTCTGATCACGTTGACGTCAAAGCCCTAAGGGTGAATTTTATCATTTGATTTTTTATTCATATTTAATTTGAGAAACCATTTAAATTAATCGATTATTAAAGAGTTGTTTTTAAAAATCGATTTCAAATGGAGTAAATGAACGACAGAATTCTCTTTTTTTAGCGGATTTCCGGAGGAAAGCAGGCTATTGGGGCCGGCCTCACGGCGGCTTTCGGCTTAGAGGCTTATATATTCGTGATCAGGACGATCTCCTGATCACAAAAATATAGGTCATTCCCAATCATGGCGATATATATATATATATATTTATATATATATATATATATATATATATATATATATATATATATATATATATATTATATATATATATATATATATATATATATATATATATATATATATATATATATATATATATATATATATATTTATATATGTACCGACGCGATAACTCGAGCTAGGATTGTTTGAATTAAACGAGACTTGGTATTTAAAGCTTTTGTTTCACCAGGTAGAAGCCTATTGAAAATGGCTTGAATCGAGAAAGCGGTTCTGGTACTTCGCTTAGGGCATAAAGGGCATTTTCGTGATTTTCTCGGAACCTGAAGGTTTGAGATGGTTAAAAATCGTGATGGGAAAGTCCTAGGGTCCGAGGCTCATAGTTAATAGCAGTTCAAATTTCAAAATCGGTTCTGGGACTTGTCTAAGGGGCCTAAATGGAATTTCGTGATTTTCTTGTAACCTTAAGGTTTGAGATGGTGAAAATCGTGATGGGAATGTCTGATGATCCGCAGACCATATTAAGAACGGTTCAAATCACGGAAGATGTTCTGGGGCTCATGCTAAGGGGCCTAAATGGAATTTCGTAATTTCTTCGATACCGGAAAGTTTGAGATGGTTGGAAATGGTGACGGTAATATATTATGGCCCGAGGACCATAGTAGAAGACAGCTGAAATTGCCTAAGCGGTTCCCCAGAACCGAGAGTCCCAACTCTCCTGAGGGACTGGGGCGGGAAACTAGGACATCAAGGCAAACTAGGGCAAAGTAGGCGCGGGGGGGAACTAGGACATCAAAGATAGGATTAGGGAAGGCCTTTCCGGAGGAAATCCGCTGCTTCTCGAGGCTTTTTTTTTCTCGAATTAATCTAAAATTCAATCGTTGTCAATGAAAGATGAACCTGACCTATTTCGATGACGTCAAAAAGGGACGATTGAGGCCTGGAAAAAGAGAAACACGTCACACCCTTGAGAAAATCTAAAAATGAACCTTTTATTTTAAGAAAAAAACTTTTTGTTTTCGTCGATTATCTTATGATTTCCCGTCTTTTTATATCTTAATGCCCCCCCTCGTTGACGTATATCTGAAAGGGATGGAGTAGGCGTTAAATGGAATTCTAGCTCATGGAAACCCAGATTACGGGGCTAAAAAATACGAAAATAACGCTTTTTAGGTAAATAATGTCCTCATTTCCTTCCATAAAGTCTTATCAACCGAAAATCATCATTTCTTTTAAAATCTCAATCCCTTCAATGGCACACTCGAAAAAATTAAAAATAATTATTCAAGTATAATTTAAGTGGTTATTAGGATTCAACACGTTTTTTTCCGATTTCTTCAAGTATCTCTTGATTAATACATAAGTTTAATGACCTAATAATTGGCACAAAAAGTATCTTTGAATTATCTGGAAGGGAAAGAGAAATAAAAACAATCTAAAAGAGTAGTTTTGTGACAAACCAATCAGGGGCTGATTTTAGGTCCTTTACACGCCACTCTATAAGCTAGAACCTCCCTAAAGGTTCATATTTCATAACCTAGTATAACCTCCTGTGTCAGTCAGCCTGTAAATTGAACCAAGCGGTGAGCAATTCGTAAAATTTCGACTAATTATCTTTTTCCTTTCTGGTGATACAGAAAAGCGTTAGTCACCTAGAAAGGTGTCCATTGACGTCATTTAGAATCAAACAAAAGTGAATGTTTTATTGCCTATTGAAAAATGTCATTTTTTTCACTTTTTTTGCCTTACGTAATTATTTTAAACTAGACTTAGACTAAACCTTTGCATAGTAATTCACCAAGGTTCTGGAGAACAATGCTTTTTTCCGAAAGAGCATCAATTAGACTCGTCCAATTATTTTTTCCCTTATAAATATTTTTATCGACTTTTCTAGGCGAGATTAGTGCCGACATCCTGGTTGCACAATTTCGATAATGATAATTTTGAAAAATCAAGTGAGGAAACCCTCCGCGAGGTCAGGAGAAAATTGCGAAGTTCAGTTTCCCGTTACTTTCCTTTTTTTCCCCGTTTCTAGTGTAAAAACCCAAAAAAATTATTTTTTTCGGAAAAATCTGAAGGCCGCTATACTTCAATCCTTTGGAATCATTAACGGTTCCTCCTTTTGACGTCATTTTCGTTCTATTTTTGTTTAAATTTCACTTTCCATATATTTTCATAGAGAAAGGTTTCCGTAATTGCCGAAATGCAGCTCATTTTAAAATCGTTTTTTCCTTTCTTTTTCACACGTGCAGTGACGTCTGTTTGCTTAGACCGATCTGTCAAGTTTTAGCTCGTTAGCACGACTCGTCTGTATTTTTCCGCTTTTTCTGGGCTAGAAACGAAGATAGGGCGTTTTAGGCCACTACTAGTTATGCCAGACTATTCCAGACTCAATCGGACAAGTGGTTCTCCCGTATGGCCTACAAAAGTAATAGTGTTTTCCAAAAATTTCGTGTAACGATGACCATTAAGGCTTAACCATTTCTGAACCGTGAAAAATAAAGATCTGACTTTTTGGAAAACCTTAGGTAGTACCTTTAATATGAGACTAGTCCGGAATCAATCGGACGAGTGGTTCTCCCGTACGGCTTAATCAAAGCTAATTGGACTGTCTTCTTGTGATAGATCTGACGCCTTTCCAAAAGACTGCCCCAAAAGAAGAAAGTAGGCTTGAAGAAGCAGGGAAGTCCTAAAGAATCATCTAATGGATTACAGATTCCCGTAGTGATTCGTCAGATATAATAACGTATAATCGCCTACTAAACGTCTAATTTGCCTCCTCAATCTTATCATTTTGACCAATCAGGCTTCACATTCAGCCATCAAAGGTGTCAATCGTCGTTCCCACCTCAGTCTTTCGGTGGAAGCATTTGCAGTCTCAGGTTCGCTTTAATTGGAAAATTGATTATCACTGGGAATGCCCAAAACCCCTTCCTGATTTGTGATTGCGAATCATCATCTAAACGTTTGGGAAATCATTTTAAAGGCTTCATTTAGCTGAATCGTCCATAGTTGTGGTCGGTGGTCGTTGACGTTGCAATTTGATCGGTTCAATCTCCTGTTACCTGAGTCGGCCTTTCTTGGCAAAGTGTTCAGTTCAGTGGAAACATGGAGACCGTTAACATGGTAAGAAAAGATCAAATTTTTAGCTATTTGAAGTTTTTTAATAAGATTTTCCCTGACCTATGGTTCTGGTGGGGCTCCACCCCCCACTTCCCGCGGGTTTCTTTTGTAGTGGGGCCAAGATTTTATGCTCCGCCAGTCTTAGTCGTAGACCAGTCCGTTCCTATACGCGCTTGTGTTGAGTGTCTCTTCTTTTGCAAACCGAAGGGAAAACAAAAAAAATTCTTTCGCGTGTTTTGACCGTCTGAAAATGGTGAATACTCCATCCCTCCGACAATTGCCGACGTCTCCTTTTGATCCTGTCACTATGAATACGGCCATGGAGCAATTCAGAAAATTAATAACATCCACCAAAGTTACACTGGTAAATTTTTTTCTTTTGCTAGAAAATTAAGGAAGTTTTTCTTCAAATTGTGATTATTTTTGAAAGTATCCTTGGCTTGTTCATTACCCTTGACGGAGGGTAATCAAGCATCTTAAGCCGGAACACGTGCAAGTAGAACAGCGAACTCTCTCTCCCTTTGACCCATTGCCCGAGATCATTAACTCTCACTCTAAATTGTCTTTTTTTCTGTTCTAGGGCAACGGTAAAGACAGTTGGAGACCAAATTGCTGTGCTTCCAACAACAATAATAATAATAACAACAAAAGATGTCGTAGACATGAAGATAGCTCTCTTCTTAAATTTCTTGCTTTGGTAAGTCATTTTTTTGTTTTTGGTGACGTTTTATTGAATTTATTTGTAGAACGCGTTGGAGTTGTCTGCTCCGGCAAGTGATGTCCTTTTGCGATCTCAGCAATGCAACCCGACCAATAATTGGTTTCAACTTTCCGGCCATCCGGATTCATTCGCTCCTGCTGGTCCTGGTACGGTTTGGAAGAAATGTGGGGGTGGAGATGAAAGGGCTGTGTATGAGGCGCTATCGTGCGAGCCTGCTTTGAGAGACATCACTCCTGCTTATTTCAGACAAGTGCATTATAACGGACAAACGTTTATTGAGCTTCAAGATCTCCTTTATGGCTTCCGAAATCCTAGCGTGATCGACATCAAACTTGGGACGAGGACCTTTTTGGAATCCGAAGTCCAAAATACGACCGCAAGACATGACCTTTACTTGAAAATGATAGCCGTCGATCCGGATGCGCCAACTGAACCCGAAAAAGCCGCCCAGGCGGTCACCAAGCTACGCTATATGCAGTTTAGAGAAGAACAAAGTTCGACGTGTAGCCTTGGATTTCGAATCGAGGCGATGAAATTCCGCGGTTCGCCCCCAGTTACTGGCCTACAGCGTGTCAAGACTACCGAAGAAGTTTCGGACACGATGCATCTCTTTTTCAACACGAGAGAAGACGTCAAACAAAGAGTGGTGGCAAGACTGAACGAAATAAGGACCAAACTTGACCAGTCTCATTACTTTACCAAACACGAGGTTATCGGAAGCAGCATCCTCATTCTTTACGACGATACCAAAGTTGGTGCTTGGCTTATCGACTTCGCGAAAACTCGTCTGGTTCCTGACTCAATTACTCTTAACCACAGGACTCCTTGGACTCCTGGGAACCACGAAGAAGGCTTCCTTTACGGCCTCGACAACCTCATCAGGGTCAGTATTTTGATTCATCCAAAAATTCAATTTCTAACTTTTCTCTATTTCAGGTCTTAGAAAACGTCAAAACATCTCCAGCAGAAAACGGAGTACCATCAAGCAAACCATTCGCCCTCAAATCATGATTTAATTATAAATTTACCTTCTCATTCTAGTCGTCGATTTTATTTTTTCAAACCACATTGGTGTATAATTTTGTACTTATAATGAATCTCCTTTTTATGGGAATCTCTTCTTTTTTTAAATTTCAGAGTATTCATTGTAAATATTTTTTTTTGTAAATTATTTAAAATTAAGCTTTAAAGCGCTGCTTTCGTTGTATATTTTACAATTTTTTTATATTTGAAAAATTATAGAAATTTTTTTGTATTGAATTTTTTTTTGTCCACATGATATTTGAAATTTTTGATCTAAATTTTCCGATGGCTTTTCAACATAAAAATGTTGAGATTATTCAGTTCAGCGATGAGAAGAAAGGCGTTCATAAGCCGAAGTGTGAGTTTGCGAAAAGGTCGGTTTTTAAAGAAGACGAATTCGAGGGCGAGAAAGTCAAAAGTGAATCGTTAAACGATATTGGTAAAAAAGGCAACCTTGAGAAGTTTTATTCGATTTATAACAAATACAATGCTGAAGAAATACCGAACCAGTATATTCCTGAAAGATACAATATATCGAAAGGGATCACTGATGATATTTTTCATAAGACCGAAATTCGGGTCAATTTTGATACAGCCAAGCGGGCTCTGCGTGATGCATGCTTTTTTGCGAAACAACTCAAGATGGAGAAAAAATAAAGTATTTTGAACTAAATATGGTTAGTTGTTGCGCCTGGCTTTTTCTCAGAAGCCATTTTGTGAACTGGAGCCATTTTTTAGACTTCAGCACATTTTATTGGTCTCTAAAACCGTTTTTAAGGTCTAGACTATAATATAGAGCCATTGTAGTTAGCTGCACCATTTTGTATGGTCTCTAGCCATATTAGTGAACTACAGGGGGATTTTGTGGCTCTGAGCCACCTTTTTTTGTGGTCTATATAGCCATTTTGTAGTCCTTAATCATTTTTGTGGTTTGGAGCCATTTTTGAGTAGTTTTCAAAGGCCATTTGTAGTCTACACCCAATTTTTGGGTCTCCAGCACCATTTATGTGAGCCATGAAACCAATGTGAACCACTGTAGTGGTCTGCATCACCATTTTTGTGGTCTATAGAAATATTTTTAACATATGCAACCATTTTTCGGTGGTCTAAAGCAATTTTTGTGCGACAACATCATATATTTCAACGACCATCTGACTGCATACAACCGACAACTTCTTTGGCTGGCGAGAAACACCAAGTCAATTGGCTACAAATTCGTCTGGGTCAAAAACTCGTCGATCTTCATAAGAAAAGATGAAAAAGCGCCGGCAATTCTCATCAGATCTGCAAAAGATGTGCCTACATCTTAATGTAGGTACTATGTACTCTTTCTATGTCAACCCATCTCAAAACAATCATGACTAACACAATCGGAAACCATTTTAAAAACAATCTAACTTTTACGGATGTAAACAAATTAAACTCATCTTTACAGGACCACCGCATTAGTTTTTTTCACATAAACATTAGAGGAATAAAATCAAATTTCGATAAACTTTGCATATTATTAAACGAATTTAAGATTAAACCGAAGATGATATTTCTATCCGAAACTCACTTGAATGACAACACCAAATTTGAACTAGAGAATTATAAATTCTATATGCTGCCTGGAAAACTATCTACTTATGATGGCTTAGCCATTTTTGTACAAAATGACATAATAGAGTTTAAAATAGAGAAAATAGTGAAAATAACAAAAGCGAATGCGGTGCACTGTACTTTCAAAATAGAAAATCTCTCTTTTTGTATCATTTTCATTATAGGACCCCTAGTCAAAACTTAAATGCTAAAAAACTGTTTGTAAAAGAACTTGGCGATTTCATAGATGATATTTTCCCATCAAAATATAGTCAAAGTATTATAATTGGTGACATAAACATTAACATAAATATTGATACCAAACAACAATTAGAGTCCAATTCACATTCTTACCTAAACCTTTTGTTAACAAAAAAATTCCATCCACTAATAACCACCCCGACCAGAGTAGACCTTACAACAGAAACCTGTATTGATCATATATTTTTAAAATCAAATTCTCCATTGACTTATAAAGCAGCCATACTCCAGACTAACCTTACTGATCACTATCCCATTCTTCTAACCATGGGTAAAAACACCAACTCAAACACCGAAAAATCTGATGCAATTCAGCAACCAAACAACATTAAACTTAAAAGGATATTTGACATCGAAAAACTAAAATCGCTCCTTATTACAGAAAAATGGGAAAAAACTTTAAATAATCATACAAATCCAAATGAATCTCTAGACAATTTTTATGGATCCCTTCAAAACCACATCGAATCATCCACTACTACAAAAACTATCAAATACTCAAGCAAATTCAAAAAATTGAAACCATGGATAACCAATGGTTTAATTCTCTCCATCCGACACAGAGACACCCTCTATCGTCAGATTAAAAAAGCAATTACAGAAAAAATGGGCGATGCCATAATTCAGGACTTAAAAGCAAAATTTTCCATGTACAAAAAATATTTACAAAGAATAATAAAAAACACAAAGATTGCCTATTATAAAAAACTCCTAAATGAAGCTGGAAATGATAATAGGAAAGTATGGAACATAATAAATGAAATAGCCCACAAAAACTCACAAAGCAAAACACAATATAAATTTTTAGAAAAAGATGGTAATTTATTCCGAGACCCTACTGATATTGCAAATATTTTTAATGACCACTTTATAACAGCAGCATCAAAAATCAGATCCAACTATACTACAAATCAAGCTTCAATCTCTCAATTCACTAAGCCACCTGAAGTCATAGCGGATAAAACTAGTAAACCTATTCAAGATCACAATAGTCCAAACTATAGCAAATTAATTTCATTTAATAAAATAACAGAAAAGGAAGTTACTTCAAACATCCATAGCCTAAAAACCAAAAGTGCCCCAGGTGCAGACTTACTACAAGCCTCAACACTAAAAGCCATCGATGCTTATATTGCAACGCCTTTAACACATATTTTTAACCTTTGTTTAAAATCCAACATTTTCCCTGAAAAATTAAAAACAGCATATGTAACTCCAATTCATAAAAACTCCTCAAAAGCTGATCCAAACAACTATCGACCAATATCGCTACTATCAAATCTTGCAAAAATTTTTGAAAAATGTCTGCAAACAAGAATACTTCAACACCTAAACATCAACAAAATCATATCTGAATCCCAATTTGGCTTTAAAAAGAACATCAGTACCGAAAACGCCCTCATCGCTTTTACCGGTGAGATAATAAAAAACTTCAACCATAACAAAAAAACACTCACTATATTCCTTGATCTACACAAAGCCTTCGACATGGTTGATCTACACCTACTTTTACATAAATTACAAAACTATCACATCGAAGGACCGGCACTTAAACTGATAAAATCGTATCTACTAAACAGAACCCAAAAGGTAAAATTTTCTGATGCTTTTAGTGACATTAGGACCATCGAAGCTGGAGTCCCACAAGGATCGATACTCGGTCCTCTTTTCTTCCTAATTTATATAAATGATATTTTCAATGTTGACATTCCTGGAAAAATAATTTCTTATGCTGACGACACAACAATTACCACATCTGGTACTTCATGGCAGGAATGCTACAACAATGCGAACCTAAGCTTAAATGCAATCAATAAGCATCTAAATCAAAATTACCTTTTCCTTAACCATACAAAAACTAAATATATGTGTTTTGAAATAAACAACACCAACAACTCACAATTTGAAACTTCCAATGTATACCTTCACACCAACGACTGCGATGCTATCCCCAATTGTACTAAATGTATCAAACTAGAAAAAGTTTCTAACTACACATACCTCGGAATAAACCTCGATCAAAATCTAAATTATAAACAACACATCAACCATCTCACACTCAAATTACAAAGTTATGTTTATTTATTTTCCATTTTAAAACAAATTTTAAGTCTCCAAGAATCAAAAAAATATATACCATGGTCTGATTCAATCCAACTTATCCTACGGAATATCTATTTGGGGAAACTCTTCAAAAACAGCAATTAAACCATTAAATAAAATCCAAAAAACGATAATAAAAAATATGTTGCGCAAACCAATCAGCTACTCATCCTACCTTACTTTCAATGAAAGCAAATTATTATCCATTCAGAAGTTATACATCCTTAAAATCCTACTCTTCATAAAAAAATATCCATCCTATTTCCCCAGCAACCCTGGAAAATCTTCCAAAAGAAGAAACAACTATTTTCAAATCCCTCAATCATCTAAATCTTTTACACAATCCCATTTATCCTTCACAGCACCCAGAACTTTCAATAAGCTTGCCCAAAAAATTAACTTAAAACTTAAACAACCCTTAAATGTATACAAACCAAAAATAAACGATTGGCTGCAATCAGTTTCTGAAGAAGAAATAAGTATTTACACCCACAATTATCTTTCAGAGTATTCTCACTATTAAATCGCCAGCATTATGTTGAATCAATAAATCTAAAAAATATAAATTTTTATATCTTGATCTTCTATATACATATTCTGCTTCCCTTACTACTTTATAAAAACCCTAATTTTGTTCTTTTGTAAATTTGTATATTTTGTAAAAACCAAAATTTTATTTGTTCAAAAACCCTAGCTTTGTTTTGTAAAAATTTAATAACTTAGTTAAAATATATTTCATTCTTAGTCAAAATACAGTTCCTAATAATAATAAAATTGTAAAAATGTACCCTTTTTGTAAATAATAAAAACTTTTATATCTTGCATTCCCACACACAAGCTTTTTAGCTTAAAGTGGGTTCCCTTCCCCCATAAAATTGTAATAGGTCCAAATATATTTGTAATTTTATATTGTAAAATTTGTAATTTTTGTATAAATTTTTAAAATAAAGGGAAAACCACATCGATGCTCAACTTTTTGTGGTCTATGCCTTTCCTCAACACCATTTTTTGGTGTCTAGAGCCATTTAAGTGGTCTCCAACAACATTTTTGGTCTTTAAAACCATTAAACTGGTCTCTAATATTAGTTTTGTGGTTTCTGAAGATCCTTTGTGGTCGCCTGTGACTCATCGCGGCCCCTCCAAAATTTCGTCTATCGATTGTAAAAATCGATTTATTTTAAGTTGGGAACACTGAGAGTCGACCGTCTCGTGTTTCTGAAACTAGCCTTTTATTCGAAGTGGGCGAATTTCGTGCAGGTGTTCATTAAAACTTAATTTTTGTAAGTAAAAGTTTGAAATACACGAAAATGGTGTCTCTTAACCCGGTCAGGATTCTGAAACATGAAGCGGAAGAGGAGAAGGCGGAGATGGCCCGACTTTCGAATTTCGTCGGCGCTATCGCGATCGGCGACCTCGTCAAAAGCACCCTCGGCCCTAAAGGTATGGACAAGATTTTGGTCTCACATGGACGCAATCAGGGAAGCATCGAAGTGACCAACGACGGCGCGACCATCTTAAGGGCGGTCGGTGTCGACAATCCGGCGGCCAAAATCTTGTGCAACATGGCCAAAGTCCAAGACGACGAAGTCGGCGATGGGACAACATCCGTCACAGTATTGGCTGCTGAGTTGCTAAGACAGGCTGAGCGATTAATCGAAAAGAAGATCCATCCGCAGACTATCATCGCTGGATACCGCAAAGCATCCGAAGTCGCCTTAAAAGCCCTTCACGATGCTGCAATGGACCACAGCGACAACGAACAACAATTCAAAGACGACCTCATGAATCTAGCGAGGACATCCCTCAGCTCCAAAATCCTCAGTCTCCACAAAGACCACTTCAGCAAACTCGCCGTCGATGCCGTCTTAAGACTCAAAGGATCCGGCAACCTTTCCGCCATCCAAATCATCAAAAAAACTGGCGGATGTCTCAGCGACTCTTTCCTAGACAACGGTTTCCTTCTCGACAAAAAGGTTGGACAATCACAACCTAAAAGGATCGAAAAAGCTCGCATTTTGATCGCAAACACGCCCATGGATACCGACAAAATCAAAGTATTCGGCTCCCGCGTCAGAGTCGACTCTGTCGCCAAAGTCGCAGAAATGGAACTCGCTGAAAAAGAGAAGATGAAGCAAAAAGTTGAGAAGATCGTTAGCTATAAATGCAACGTTTTTATCAATCGTCAGCTTATCTATAACTATCCTGAGCAACTTTTCGCTGATGCTGGAGTCATGGCGATAGAGCATGCAGACTTTGATGGCATCGAACGTTTAGCTTTGGTCACAGGTGGAGAAATCGTTTCTACCTTTGACAACCCTGAAAACACCAAACTTGGTGAATGTGATTTAATCGAGGAAGTCATTATTGGAGAAGATAAGCTTTTAAGGTTTGCAGGAGTCAAGATGGGAGAAGCGTGCAGTATTGTCATTCGTGGTGCGACTCAGCAGATTGTTGAGGAAGCAGATCGATCTCTTCATGATGCTTTGTGTGTTTTGACGACTACGGTTAGAGATAAGAAGACCGTCTATGGAGGTGGTGCGAGCGAGATGATTATGTCGCGTGCTGTGAGCGAAGCTGCCAGCGAAGTCTCCGGTAAAGAAGCGGTTGCCATGGAATCGTTCGCCAAAGCTCTTCTCCAGCTTCCGACGATCATCTCGGACAACGGCGGATACGACTCCGCTTATCTCATCACCGCTCTGCGAAGCGCCCACAAAAAAGGCGATACTTCTTTCGGACTTGATATGAACAACGGCGATATCGGCTGCATGAAGAAATTAGGCATTATGGAATCGTATTCGGTGAAAAAGCAAATGGTCCAGTCAGCCTCGGAGGCGACCGAAGTCATCATAAGAGTTGACGACATTTTGAAAGCTGCTCCTCGCAAACGTACAGAAGACCGTGGATATTGCTAGACTTTTTTTTTCCCTTTCCTCAAAGTGTTTTATACATTTTTCTAAGCGCTATTAATTTCACCCGTTTATAATTTTCAAGCTTTAAAATTATAATTTCAAATTCACTGTAACTACTTAATTTTCTGAATAAACTTAATTAACAAAACCTTTTTTTCATTTTTTCAAGTTCGCATAAAACATTATGGCAGTTTATTGCCATTTGTACAACAAAATGATGCATTGATTGGTATGTATAAAATGGCTTGAAGACGTCAATATTCTTAAGAGAATTTGGTAGATTCAGGAGGCAATGGTAAGGTACTTCCTCAAGATAAGGAATGATGTTGTAATTTGTAATGCAGTTGAGATGTAGAAGGAATTCTGGAGACTTGAGATTCAGAAGGCAGTGGTAAGAGATTCAAGATCATCGATGTATATAAGTTACTGATGTATATAAGTAACTTATATACATCGATGCTCAAGATCAGGCGATTGAAACAAGCAAACAGCAAGCGAAGAAAACGGAAGCAAGAGACTCGACATATGAAGCAGCGGAAAGGCAGTTAAGATGTACAAGGCAGTGGTGAGATTCAGAAGCCAGTGGTAAGATGATTAAGATTTGAGAGGCATAAGGACGATGAAGATTTAGCTTAAGAAGGCAGAGACTTGGCACTTGAGATTAGGCAGTGGTTAGAGGATTTGAGAGTAGTGTAGCCAGTTTGGGCGATTTGTTACAAATTGGGCTACATTTTTGGGAGCTAATAAGGCAATCCTACAAGTTTTGGCACTTAACAATGTTGTCAGCTTGGGCGATTTATAGCAAATTAGGCTACTTTTATAAGGCCCAATCTGGCAACTCTATTATCTGACAAAACTGGGCTCTTGAAAGTTTTGTCAGTTTGGGTGATTCATCGCAAATTGGGCTACTTTTATAGCGCCCAATCTGACAACTCTATTTGAAAGCCATCAGGCAGTACTAACTATTTAAAAGGCTAAGTCTCTCAAGATTTATAAGGCAGTGGTTTTTTTCTTTACTCCCATTTCAGGAGCCCTTCGTCTCACCCCCCTGGTGAAATCAGGAGGAACTGCAAGTGGAACATTTATGGGCCATCTTATCAATACAGAAACAGAAAAATATGAGATATCATAAAATTTATTGTTTGTTTTTTTGAACTTTTTTTCAATTTAGTGTTATTTTTGAGATAAAGTACCTTTTTTAACATTTTTCGCATAGTTGATTAAATCGCTGATACGATTGAGCCTTTTGTTAATGCTGCTTGTTTTGTGAGCGATGAAATCTTTCGACTTCCTCAAACTCGGAGGAGTGCTCAAGACTGGCTCTTCGGTCGACTTGATACTCGCTTTGATCGAACTTATCGACTCCATTATGTCCCTGTACGTCCGATTGATCCCTTCACCTTTGTTGACCTTAGCGATCGCCTTCACTTCATGTTGAGTGTCGCTGATCGACCGACCGATTCTCGTCACAAGCCTCGCTATTTGAATATCAGCCTTTGCATCTTCTTTCACCTGAATTTTCTTCAAAGCCGGATATTTATCTTTCAAATCGGACATAATGTCTCTTTTAACAACCGGCTGAAGATTCTCTTCGCTTTTTTCTACACTATCCTTTTTCAGCAAAGCGAAAATCTTAATTTTTATTTGTAAAAAATAATGAAAATGAGTTCCTTACAGGTTTTTGCGTTTCAGAAAGAACATTTTCAGTCTCGTTTTGAAAAAATCCATGTTTTTTAAGCCATCCGATAGTCTAAAAGAAATAATTTAAGCTAGGAATTTCTCGCCTAAGATAACCTCTAAATTCTAACCTCTACAAGGTTAGAAAAGGTTATAAACTTCAATAGATCATTTTTTACCTTTTCTTTTCCACTAAAATCTCCATTGTAGTTATATTTGATATCTTTAACTTCCTCAAAATTTTCTAACTCGTCTATTTCTTTGTCGGCGACTTTTTTGGTCTATAAACAAATTTTAAATTGAAAATTGAAAGTTTTAATTTTACTGAGTTTTTCAATAACGTGAACTTCCTTCGAGTCGCTTCTTTCTTCACGGCGGGATTTTTGGCGAACATTTTTATTAAAAGATAAACTTCTATTCACATATTTAAAATTCTGAAAGTGTTGAAGACTAAACTAATAGCAAAAGAGCATAAAAGAATAATTGTTTTTTTAAATAATATTTAAAAAACAGGTGAAAAATCTTCATTTTAACCACTAAATTCTAAAATCTTCAATATTTTGTAACCTCATGGATGTGCTAGCTAGAGCAGACCAGCACTCTGCCACACTTATGACCTGACAAAAAAGTGAAGGGCGGTCCCTCCTTGGATGAGGCAAAAAAAAAAAAGTTTTGAAATCTCAAAACTAAGCTCAGATTTGTGTTTCTGACACTTAAAATGGTTTAAAACCACATTTTGGGACGTCAAAAAATGAAAAATCTTTGGGTCAAGAAAGTGGCCTAATAGCTGTTTTAAGTTTTTGACAATGGGAACATAGAAAATAGAAAGAAAAGTCTATTTTTAATAATAATCTTTTATTTCAACTAAACAGTGACTACAAAAATTTTCAATTTTCATAAACATTGATTTCGAACTGTTCAGATGGCGGATAAAATATAAAAACGAAAAGGAACCCTTTACTTGTGCATTTTTATACCGTGGGTTTAAAACATGCAACTCAAAAATATACATCGGCAAAAAAGAAAAATCTTCTGTACATACTAATAACTCTATATACAAACTATATACATAAAAGTGCCTATGCTTAAATGCATCAATCTCAAAAAGATTGGCAAAAGCAGTCTACGTTCTAGTAAAATAACTTAAAATCAGAATACTGATATCTAGGAAAAAAAAAAAAGAGCACCGAGAAAAATAAATAAAAAAATATTTACACTTTTTCTATGCTGCCGTTCGAAAAATACACTTTAAGTATCTGTCATAAAATGAGTAAAAAAAAGGGGAACTTTTAGTTTTTGAAGAATAATGACATTTTATGACAAATTATAAAGGTTCCATACAATAACTTTTCATGCACAGCCATTTTTATAAAAGAAAAATCTATCTTTTCTTCTAGGCGAAAGAAGAAATGATGATAAAGTGAAAAAAAGAAAAAGTCTTTTAAATAAAAATTGGAATTATTATAAGAGGCCGCCTTTACGGCCGAAAAACATGGAGCTGAGGGTACCGAGAGATTCGTGGGAAGGGGCGAGGCCTGGTGGTGATGGGACGGAGCCGAGGTCAGGTCGGACAACTCGGCCTCCTTCGCCGGGTGATGGTATGTGGGCTAGGCGGGCTTCAAGGGCACCGGTTCCAGGCCGTCCGGGTACTCCGAGGACTCCTGGGCCTTTCTCGTAGCTTCGCATCGTCCTACGAAGTCCTGCGCGATGTAGAGTCCTAGGTGAGCCGGGTTCGACCACACTGGTGCCATTGCTCGAAGAAAGTATCTCTTCCAACCCCATCCTTTCTATCCGCTCGACCAATCTTATTCCAGTCAAAGCAGCCTTCTTATCCGGCCGCATCAACCCTTTTTTGGTCGGCGTCGCACTCTTAGGTGGCGCTGGACTCTTCAAAGCGCTTCCTATCGCTTTCCACAACAGCTCTGCTCCACTTGTCATCAGAAAACCTACAAAACAATTAAAAGACCAAAAAAACCATTTTGTATCGTACCAGGAAGTCCAAGAGATGAATTTGATTCATCTTCAAGCGTAGGAGATGCACATCGTTCAGGACTATTACAAGGAGTAGCAGTCGGACTATATTCTGGTGTCACCAACGTAGAAGGCGTGGCAGCTTTAATACCTCTTTCTGCCAACAATCTGGCTAATCCTGGCGTCGTTGAAACAGTGGAAGTCGAATTTCGTCTAGATCTGGTCATCGGTGTGCTTGCTATTGAGCTAACTCTACTGTTTGATGCTGTCGTCATTTGACTTCCTCTGATACTAAAGGAAATTTGTTATAATGAAATAGCTTTAAGATTGAATACCTTGATGTGACATGTGTTCCGTCGTCGGGATGCATTACTGTACTGTTTGTATACGTATATATGTGGCTGGTGTCTGAGAAGCATTTGCCAGGTCGGACCTCGTCGTCTTCTTCAATGTCGGAGAGTGTGCACATTTGGAATCCTAAGGCTTCGAGGTCTGTACCACCTCTGACCTTCACTCCAGGCCTTTCTTCCAATAAGCCATCCATAGAAGGAGTGGCGAGTTCGCTCCAGTGATGTAACGTCTGCGAGCCTTCCATAGGTTTGATTATCTAGAAAAGAGTTTAGTTTTATTCATCCCCGGAAAGTTGGAGCAAAAATGGGCTCTAGCACAGTTTAAAACCTTCTGGGGTTGTTGAATCAGGTATCTGGGTTCGCGACGGTTTTCTGGGTGCATCCTATTTGAGAGCCAAAAAACCGCGAAAAGTTTTGTTATTCAGCACCCCCAGAAAAATGATTTCCAGCTGGTGAGCAATTTTTAGGGAGAGCAATAATTCTAGAATTCTTACTTGTAGTTTTTCAGGAAGCTTCCATGCTGTGTATGGTGATGTTATACTGGTGGACATGATGGAATCAGGAGCTGAATAGTCTTCAGGGTAGGTTGGAAGAACGCCGCGGGTCAAAGCTGATCTTCTCGCTTCCAAATCGGATATCGACAATCGACTCAACGCAGCTTGAAGGACTTCATCGTTATTCCTAAAAGAATCATTAAAGGAATCCTTGATGTAGGCTTTTTACTTTAAAATATTGAGATCTTCTTCTGTATCGCTGATGACAGACGATGCAGAGAATGAGTCTATGCTGCCCGAAACTGGAAGATAAGATGAAGGGAGGATGGAAGAAGATGACATGTATGTTCCACCCAATTGGGCCAATACACCCGGCGTTTCTGAAGTACTGCTGCCTTTGCTGCTTGTATGAGATGCAACTTTGAACGTTTCAAACACTTTTTTGTAGTTTGGACTAAAATTTAAACGGTAAAAACGAAGAAACGGAATGCAATGACTAACAGAGTGCTGCCTGTTGAGGAAGCTCCCAAACCGGAGTCTAAACTTAATTCTGATAACAAGGAACATTCTAATTCTGCTGCTATCGAGTCTGGATTGTGGTTGGTAACGTTTGGCAATAATGAAGAGTAAACGGGTCCCACTCTGACAGACAGCTGACTTTGCTTTTTGGTTTTTTTGGCATCTATGGGAAAAAAAGTTGGAATAAGTCAAAATATAACAATAGAACCTCAGGTATTCTGAGTACATCGAAGAAAACACTCACTTTCTCTCCATTCTTCAACAAACACAGCCAATTCTGCATATTTCTCTTTAAACTCGACCAACTCGGTCGCAAGCTCGCATTGCGTTTCTCGACTGATGGTGACCATTTTGAGTAATTCTTCATTTTCTTCTAAAACCTAAAGGAAAAGTTATCAATTTCGTGTGTTTATGATAACTTACTTGAGCTAATCGTTCGTCGGTCGCTTGCAATTTGGCTTGAAGGTGGTCATTCTGTTCTTTGAGCTCGTTTTCCCTTTGTTTTGCCTTTTCGCCTTCGAGGCCGATACTTCCGAGATCCATCCGACACATGTCTAACTGAGAGACGAGGTCTTCCACCAGCTTCGCTTCTGCGAATTCGCATTTTTCAGTCTCCTCCGCCAACCGCGTCGCTTCCTTTTTCAACGATTTATTCTCATTTTCTAACTTGTCGATTTTGTTTTTGAGCAAATCGACCTTAACTCCAGTCGGAGTCCCTAAAAAGAAAACATTTAATAGTAGTCTATCATCAAAATAATCAATATCTGCCTCAAAAGGGCTTCAACATCGAAAAAGGTTCAACATATGCCTCTTCCTCGAATTCCATTCACAAGTACCAACCTGCTTCAGAACCTGAATCATCGATGTCATTCGTCAATATTTGAATAATTTCAGTTTTCTTTTGGAGATCATGAGAAAGTTGAGTAGTCTTCTCGTTCGACAGACGTAGTTCAGTTTCAAGCTGTTCGATCTTCGCCTCTAGTTTTGTATTTTGTGCCAACAATTCCTGTCCAAGCCTGGCAGTTAATTCGATGTCTTTCTCCTTCTGGAAATTTAAAAAAACAATCGATTTAAAAAGACGAAAACGGGTCGCCCTTGACACAATGACTTGACCTTGGATCATTTAAAAGATACAACGTGTTTAAAAAAATCAAAATAATTAACTACCTCTTCTAATAAACGTGTAACCGCCTCAATATCATTATAGGTCCTGCTCATTTGACTTATACGATCGCTGCACAGTACTGAAACAAAAAAAATCACAAAATAAGGCATTCTGAAGGAAATAAAGGAGTTTTATAGACCTTGAGAGTCGAAAGAAGTGATTTTTGACCAGTTTGAACCGTTTGAGAAACGGCATGAAATGAGAAGCATTTAAAAAAATAGGATGCCGGTTTTTGCGTATACTATTAGGGTCAGCTGTAAGATGAGAAGATGATGCAAACGGTACACACTACGCTCAACCCCCTTCGCCCACCCCTTTATTGATCCGGGTAAAAATCTCATCCCCGAGACCCCCTTCAGACAAGGGCGGCCGCGCCACTTTCAATTTGAGGTCGAATTTGCATCCCCGCCATTTATTTAAAGCGTTGGTAAATGGGATGAAAGAGGCTTTCGACTTGTGTAGGTTTCGGGGCCCTTAAACGTTTTTCGTGTTCAGATAATCGGATAGAAATGTTGGAATTCCTAGTTCAGGCAACGAAGGGTTATGGAAGGAAATGGATGGCACAAAAGGTTCGACTTTACAGATGTGTTTGGACTAGTGTGGTCTCTCACAGAGCTCAAGGAGGGGGTTTAGATCAAGGGGGTTTGGCTTGGTTTAGCTCAATTTTAATAAAAAACAAAATAACTTCATTCCCTTTTGGAAATCAGCTAAATTCATACATATCAATTTAAAAAAAATTAAATTAAGAATAATTAAATTTTTCATTCCGAGCGAAATAAATAGGGAGATAAGATAGGACAGGCAGGGCAAAAACAATATACGAAATGTAATAAAATTGATTGATTTATACTGCTGCACCTAATGTAATCATAAATAACAATTAAAGTTGAAATTGGATCAACATTGAGACGTTTTCGTGCTATCAAGATTTACGTCATTACTCATTAGATTCATTTATCACTTTCGTTTTGAAAATGAACGAAAAATAGACCAAGAATGAGGAAACGTTGATTTTTCCGCACGCGATTAAGTTCAAGAAACAGTTGGAAGAAACGGGGTTATAGATTTAGGGGTCATCTTTTGATGGTTTCTGTGGGGACGTCATGAAAGTAATGGGCGGAACAGTGGCGGTAATTCAATTAAGGGAGGACATAAAAGGTGCGTAATTTAAAACCGAATCTTGTTTGTCGCTATCGTTTTTCAACATACGTGGCAAGCGAACTAGAAAGTCTTCGAGGTCGGATCGCACAATGCGCACTTTCACGGAGGTGGACACAAAAAAACGTTCGATTTAAGTGAAAAAATGATTCGAAAACGCTGAAACGACAGACTGGGTTGACAATTAAACATTGTGATCGATTCAAATTGACTTCCGGGGCGGGAGGTTTCCGGTTGAAAGTGGAGTGTACGAGTAAGAGAGTTTGGAGGACGTCACCTTCGTTCGAGGACCAGAAAAAGGATAAAAACCGCTTTTTGCATAGATAGATATGCCCTTTAGCATTTTCAAAATCGACGAAGGCTTTAGCTTAAACTTGAGTGCAAACCACATCAACAAGTAGCCCAATTCTAAAGACACGTGGCTTTCCAATATCGTCTTTTAGGGACGACCGCGACGTGTTGCCGATTCTACAAGAACGTGACCAAACAAGATTTTGGGATTTTAACAAATTGACAGAAATTATCGTTCTGAGGGCTAAGGAGCACTCCGAGCGATTTGATGCATAAAGTAACTTTAGTAGCTATTTAATAGACCTCTCCAATGGTATAAGTATCGATAAAATTGTCCAAAAGTTGCGGAAGTTACGGACGTTCCAACGTACATAGTATCGTGCATTGAATTCACTAGTAATGGAAGTGAATTTTTGTGGGCACAGGTCTAAGCGTTTATGAATCAACTTTGGTAGTTTTCGAGGAAAAAAAGAAGCCTTTTCTAAATGAATAATAATTTCGCCACAGGTTCGCTAACCCTATTTGTCATCCATCATAAACAAACGAAAGTGAGCACTTCACACCACTAAAATTAGCATCGTAGATACACGACATGATTTAAAATGTTAATTTTTTAATTAACTATAAGAAAGTGTTAAAAATATAAAATTAAGAAAATTACCGCATAACGGAGACATTGATACACATTGGTAGCAGAGTACGGACTAAAGTATTTTTATTTCAAGAACAATATCAAAGGATATTCTCACGAAGTGCGTTATCTGCCTTGGGAACTGGAACCTCCTCGCATGATAGGTGGGAATCTTGTCACTATTTTCTAACGTTTATATACGCATCAATCATGGATTATGAGGTTAATAAGAGGAAGTGCAGATTTTAAAGCGGCAACGCTGCATGCCGGATTTAGGAATAACCTTGGCCAGAAGGAATCACTTCAACCGCATATTATAGACAAACAGTTATTTCCGAATCATCACACATCAAGAGAAACTTTAACCGAATTCTAAAAATTTAGGCAACCTCATTTTTTTCAACACCTATACCATCGCGGAAACAATGTAAACATTTTTTTTCTGAGAAAACGAAAAGATGGAAATCTTTTGTGTAGATCAAAATCGAACGTGAGAGCTGATTGTCATGCGGAAAACTTCACGGTTGCCTCAATACGTTCTATTTCATTAAAGAAACCGAAAGGATGAATACTTCAAAATTTCAGAATCTCTGAGAAAACATTTTTCAATGTCATGTTACATAAAGTTTGCTTTGCAGGAAACCTTAGGCCATGGTATGGCTTCAAAATTGCAAAACCAATTACACGAGAAGTGCTTCAATTTATGCATTTTTTCAGATTTGTTACGAAACAGTTAGAAAAATGACTCTTTAAATAGTTAATTTTAGTGTCACAATCTTGTACTACTTTTCGAACGGTGAAAAGCGTGAAAAATTGTTCAAGTTTATTGACGATTTTTATCCTTGTTCCACGGACGATAGGAGCCGTCAATGAAAAAATGAAGGTTTGCTTTGTGTATAGGGGATTTGTCACGTAAAAGAGGAAGAAAACTATTTGAAGTGTCATGACCACGCCTAAAGCGTGTCAGATGTCGAAATGACACCTCGGACGTTAAAACAATCGCCTTTTCGAAAGTCTTAACCAACCCCATTGTCGGAGATTTTCATGATTCAATTTTGATGTAAATAACCCGAATTGTCCGCACTGACATTAGCGAGTCGTGAAAGGCAATTACACAACGAAGATTCTTCGTGAGAATGGCAGAAAAGTGCATCACGACGTATTTGCATTTTGTCTGGACAGAAAAAACTGTTAATCGACCCTTTGTTTCAAGGGGGAAAGGTGGATTTCGAAGAATGAGATTAGATGAAGAAAATGAACTTGTACCGGAAATTATGGACGTCTGGTGAAAGCCTCTGTGCTCCGGGAGCTTTTAAAATCTAATAGAGCATGAAGGTCGTCTTAAGAACTTTGTCTTCGTCCCTATTCTGGGGTTCTACAAACTCTGTTATAAAGCAACCTAAAGCACAAAATATGGACTGAATAAGCTTAAAAGGGGCAAAATTAACGTTACGCAACGTATCATCAAAGTGATGGCCTTCACTTGGGGTAATCATATTTTGCCATATAAGAATTACAGGACAATAAACCGTGGAATGAATTAATCTAGACAATTTTTTATCCAATTCATTTAAAGAACGCATGAAGCAACATAAAGCATGTCCATTAGTCCGGTTGTTGGTGCCTGAGGACTTCCAACTTCCATTGTGGGTCGATGCAAGGCATAAATTGATGACTAATGTTGGAACATCAGTAACTTCCGCAATTTTTGGACGATTTTGTCGATACCCATACCGTTGGAAAGATCTTTTGAAGAGCTACTAGCTACTTCGCATAGAAGGTCTTTCTTCATCATAGGTCTTTCGTTGAACAATTCGTCCCTATTTTGTCGGAATTCGGATATATGACAACTTTCCACTGTACTTGGGAATAGTCAGGAGCTGGAAAAAAGCTGCGAAACAAGCCATGCTTGACCAACTCAAGAAAAGCCAAGATATCAAAGCTCGGAATAAAAAATGCCGCTATGTCGTTCTTTTCACAAGAACCACTCGAATGATTTCATCCAATTTTCTTCAATGACTGAGTGATTTTCACTAAAACTTTGAACCTTCCAGGGAACCTATTGGGCCCTACACAAAAAGCCAACGGGGATATGCACCTAATGTAATATATGACTTTCACTCGATTCCATGTAATTTTTTTCTGATGCCGCTCAGAATATCGTTTTTGAAACATCACTTTCTATTATCGATATTAAAATTATTGGAAAAAGTTTTTCGATTAGGAGCCTTATAATCGTGAAATTTTACATTGGATTTGCCTCCTCCGAAAGCGAGGGAGGTCAAAACGCTTATGTTTTTAAAAAAGAATTTCGCAGAAGATTTAAAAAACAGGAAAACTCATCTCAGGCAGGAACCGGTTGAAAAGGTCATCGCTGCAACCGGTCCATTGTCTAGATGAAAGATTCGAGAAAGGCTTTCAATCAGCAGACTGTTATATAAAGAACACAAATAGTAAATAGACCGATTTGCGGTTTGATGGCAAAATATTAAAAAATGGTCAAAAACATCCTTGGGCACTTCGGTCTGCCAGTGTGCCTGAGATTACGTTCCGCACCGCTACAAGGACAAAAAAATATTTCTAAGAAAACGATGCTCTCATAGTTTAGGTCAATTTTTATACGGTTCTCCAAATGACTAGGACCTGTTGCTTTCATTATAAATAGCTTATGACGTGACATTGGGCTTAAAAAAACGTTTCGCTCCGGAAATTTAGAGTTTCCGACCACATCAGGTCAAAAACTCAATGCTAAGGTCGAACCATGAAGTGAAATGTAATAACGAAATCTCGATCGATTAGAAAATCTTTAGATTTCCTGTTAGGAATGATTAGAATGACCCGAAACTCCAAAAATACACACCGACCGCCGTTTCTATTTTGAATCTTCGCAATTTGGATGAGTCTGAATATTCAAAAGACGAAAGTTAAATAATTTAAATAACCGGTGGGCATAAAACACAGGTTTCCTAGGTGCAAAGACCCCAGTGAAAGTAAATGCACGGTCCAGTCGGGTTTTTTCGTGTAAATTCTTAAAGAATGCCTTTTAAATTATGAATTTTTACATCAACGGGTGTTAATTTTTGATGCGCGAGGTAGAAAGTTGCGGTTGAAAATTGCAACTTGGTTGGAAAACTTTGATTTAACTTACATTGATGAAGTTTTTTAGATACGATAAACGGAAAAGGGACATGAGTTCACATGACGATAGAGAACAGTCCGATAGGAGCCACGGCTAACAACTAAACCCAAGACGTGTGTCTGAGCGCGCTCTGTTCAAGGCTCTTTTCATATTTTAACGAGTCGACGTCATCCTTCATTATTTTTTAGATAACTCATTGACCCCCACGATTAAAAACTCTCTTCGGACACCGAATTATATCACCGAGTTTCGAAAAACGGCGATTTCGATCAAATCGGTCACGTTGACAGGAAAAAGACGAAAGTGTCATTTGGCAAAATGAAAGCTTATTTCGTGCAATCGATGGTCAACGACACGAACATCGAGAGGTACCGAATTGGCTAGGATGCGACCTCGGTTTCAGAAACAAAAAGCGTGAGAAGCACAAAATTGTTATGAATAGACTGATTGAGGACGACAAATTAAACAAAAATTACGTCAAATTTTTAAGCAAATAACAGAGATTTGAACATCCGTTGCTTTCATACAAGTCTCGCTTCATCTGGAGGTCAGTTTCCTGTTATAAGTTCAAATAGCAGGTCTCGGACTCGCATTGCATTTGAAATAGCGAGGGAACAGATGGCTCGATGTATCTCCGAATCATTCGGACGTGAATCATTGCGAAAGCTTATTTTTCCTTTCACGGCTTTATTGTTTTACTCTATTTACCTCGGCGCGTAAATTATATATCGGACAGTATTCGCTTATTGAAAGGAAGAAAAGTGAAATTTGTCATTATTACCGTATTTTATATCGTGAAAGCCCCCGTCAACCCATATTTGAAGTACATCGGTGGAGAAGCCGCACTAAATCACGTGATTTGCGTCAAAAATAGAATATTGAGCGACCTTGCGAAATTGTGAAGTTTTTAGTTTTAAAATTCTGTGTGAAAATTATTAGACAGGCGAACTCCTGACCTTTCCCAGTCATGATTAGCATTTAACGAGCGTGTCATGCTATTTTGGCCTAAAACTATTTACTTTAACAGTTTTTTTGATACGAACGGTGATTTTGACCTATTTTGAAGATATTGGAAATATGAAAGGTGCTCATTTTGGACCATTTTCAGGTCGATTCTTATTTGGTGTTGAATTTTGGTAATTGACCAAAGGAACCCATTTAACCCCAATTCTGAACCCTTCTTAAAATATACGCTAGAATGCACGAGCCCATTATGGTGAACTTCATTGAGAAAGAGCACATTTTCAAAGCTCGATTGTGTCCCTTATGACAATATAGACCATTTCAGGCTCAATTTTGACAAATTGTGTAAGTATAATACCTAAATTTTGACCCTTTCTCGACGAAATAGACCTTATTAAGCAAGACAGTTCTTGACCCTTCATAGACGAAAGATTTGCCACTTAGATATTGTCAATGATAGCTGAATTTCCACCCATTTTTGACAAAATAAACCCTTGTAATTTCCCATTTGTCCTTAAATTTTGGACGATTTTTGACAAAAGTAACCTTTTTGGCCACAATTTTGACCACTTTTTATTGAAAGAGAGCCCACTAAAGGCCTTAGTTTTATTCTATTGGCATCTTGGACCATAGCAAAGCAGGATTTCGACCATTTTTTGGCGAAAGAAACCCTTTGAACCTCGATTTTGATCCACTTTGCGACTAAGCTTGATCCCACCCTTTTTTGATGAAAATGACCGAATTGCTGAGTCTGTAAATAAAATTTAAGTTCGAAAAGGGGCAAAAAATGCTAAAGAAAACAATGATTTGCCCTAAAAAATAATCCGTTAATGTTGAAAAAGGTCTTATAAAAATTGTCCGACGTGAGATCACTCACTCATGTCCTTCTTCAAAGGAAAAAAAGGAGTCTAATCCATTATCAACCCATGAACAAACTGGTTTGTTTTGTCCCCTCTTAAAAAAAAATATCAACAAAAAACATTTCCTGGGAAATAGTTCAAACTAGAAGCACATAAACGAATGAGGACATATTACTGTCAAGTGTCACTTCACAATCGCGTACGAAAACAAGTTAAAAACGTCACTCTGAGTAGTAGTTTCGTGAATGGGAGATATTTCAAGTGTAGTCGTGTCGATTTCGTATCTTAAAAGGGGACTTTTATGGGGAAAAAACGAAAGATAACGTTGATAAGCAAAAAATAAAAGACTTTAAACACATCTTTGAGCTGATTTTTGAGGGTGAAAGAACAATCTGAGCGAAAAAACGTGTTTAAGTAACTTTTCTGGCATAAAATAAACTTCAAAATGAGCTTATCGTTGAGAAATTTGATCAAAAATTAAGGAAGTTATGAACCTTCAAAGTTTGAGATCTTCCAACTAGTAGTTGGATTCTTTGATTCAAGAGACAAAATATTAAATAAAAAAATTGAAGTCGAGGGGTACGTGCCTAATAGTAAATTGGCGGCTAGTCACGCCTGAATACGAAATTGCTTTGGTTGTGGAAACAAAAAAAAATTCATCGGAAGATGAAAGTAATTTAGATCTCTTCCAGACGGATGTGTCGTGGTCAGTACATAATTTCCTTGGGATGTAACAAAAAAATTCCCATCACCAATTTTTTTTTGTTCTTACCTCGGTTTAGTTTCGGGAGGATCATTCGTAGGCGGTTACAGTTCCCATCTTTCGCTACATGGAAGAGGCAGTCCGAGAGTTCGCCTGCGCTCTCCAGGCACCCTCCGTCACATTTTACTCTAATTTTACGTTTTAACAAAAAATTATTCAAACGTTTTACACAACAACGCCTCTCAAGAACACGGCTATTAGGACTCATTATCGCTTATTTGGAAATTACCTCAATTTCGAAAAAAAAATAATGAAAACTAAAGCTTTTGGGCAAAGGAAAAAAATTGAAATATTTTAAGAAATTGGACCTCAAAAATCCACTAGAATTTCAAAAAAATCTTGGGTGGCTTTTAATTGACTAATGTTTTATTTAATTTTCCACTTTCACCGATAAATACAGAAGTTTTCTTGAAAAGTGTAGAAAGCTTTTTGGACCTAATTGTATAACGAAATGAGGAAGACGAGCAAAAAAACAGCTTAAAAAAAGTGTGTGGTCTAAATTAAATATTCACGCGAGCGTATCTTGGGAGATTAACATTTTTTTCGATAGGAAGGAAGGATTAGCCAATTAAAATAAATTGGGAGTTAATGTTGCAATTGGTCTACAAAATAAGGACTCAGGAGATTCTTGGTCCTTTTTTCTGGAATTTTAAACAGTGAATTCACACCTAAGGTGACATTTTATCACCAAAGGTGCCTTTTTTTTACTCACAAGATATTTGTGATTATTCGCATTTTCAGTGTGTTACTAATCACAAATTTTTGAGCGAATTTTGTTTTGAATTTTGGTTCTTTCTAGTTGACCCAAAATCATGAAAATTTAAATCAAAGTCCAAAAATGAGGAAAAATTCCGAAATAGAGAAGAACTGTGGCGATTGAAGGAAAAGCCTCAACTAGCCTTTGTGTAGATGGTAGCATAACAGCCCAGAAAGCGGAAGGTCAGAGGTTCGAATCCTTCCTGAGGTCAAATTTTTTTCAATCAATTTTTCCTCCTTTTTTTCTGTTTATTTAAAAACCTAAGCTTTGAGAGATGATGTTTTAGTGCGTTTTTTAAGAAGACACCTTTGGCTTCATTTTAAGCCTTTTTTGCATGATAACGTAAGGACAGTGTGGTCCGCGTCATACCGGTAGTCCCTGAACCATCCATTGGCTGGTTTCTTTGAAAAACGGCTTCTTTACAAGGACCAAATTAAAGTCGGTTGCTTCGATTTGGAGCTATTAGACCAACCAATCATCTCCTTTTCTAAATCAATTAAGCCTATAAGCATCTAGAGAGTAGTTCCGTGATGAAAACACATAAATTTTCTAGTATTCGAAATCGGTTGAGTGGTTTTTAAGTTATCCGAGCGAGGAAAAAGCGAAAAAAATATCTTTTACCCGAAGACTAATCTTGCATATCGACTTTTCTTTAAATTCCCTTCAAAAGTAAAATCGTACGTTTAAATTAATGATTCGGTAGAGCGAAGCGGTTAGTAGAGTAAATCCTTCTTTTAATCAAGGAAGAAATGTAGCATTATGGGGGTCAAGTGATTTTTATTCTTATTTCGTTGGTAATGAAGGTAATTTTGCCTCGAGAGTAATTAAAACGAAACGAGATGAGCAATGAAGTTTTACACGCGAATCTAAACTAGAAACTTTATTAATTAGGTTCTTCTTTTAAGGTAAAAGAGGAAGATTTCTAATCTAATTATTGACTGAAGACTTATCTAGAAGTTAAAAGCGTTGAAATCAATCGTAGGTGAACTTGAAAAACGGGTGGAAACAATCGATAAAGCGATTTTATAGGGGCTCGTTTATTTATAAGTAGGATTGATATGTCGTTTTCCTTTGGCTTTATCATTTTAATTGTCCTTGAGGTGAAATTCCCGGATTTTGAGTCCCTGGTGAGCAAAAAGAATAAGAAACAACCTGAACAGCTTCCAACGACAAAAATCCTTCATAGGTCGAAGTTTCGACTAACATGCCATACATTACTCAATCCTTAGGCTTTACGACTAAAGCTATTAGTCCGATCGAGACCAGATTAGGCTCATTTTGAAGGTATTTTTACGAAGAATGTTTTGAAAGTTGACAGTTGTCTACAATATCTTTGGCTCCAAAGCCAAATAAGAAATGCCTTAACTGACGTTTTCGGCTCTACAGCCAGATCTAATAGTGCGATCGAGACCAGTTTAGGCTCATTTTGAAGTTATTTTTAAAATGTTTTGCAAGTTGCAATCTGTTCACCACTAAATCTTTGGCTCCAGAGCCAAAAACGTAGTGCCATGATCAATTTTTCTTTTGATGACGCTTTTGGCTCTACAGCTAAAGCTATTAGTCCGATCGAGACCAGCGTAGACTCATTTTAAAGGGGGCAGAATTATTTGGACGTTCGAATACCCTATATGTATATTTCTTTGGCTCGATTTGGCCAGGAAATACTGATTTTTTTCCAAGAACAATAACTGGGTTTGAATAAATTTGAATTTTTCACTATCTTTTTCATAGCAGTTCATCGTTATCCGATAATTTATCAAGAAAGAATAATGGATGACTCGTCTTGTTTATTTATTCTTTAGATTTCGTTCAAAATTAAATCTTGCAAGGATACAAAATTTTACTACGGAAGAGAAATTAGAATTTTTACAATTTCAAGGAGTAAAAAAAAATTTACGAAATTAGTTTCGGCTATGAAAAAATAACGACCCGACCTCGCATGGATATTACACGATTTATGCCCAATGGGTTAGGAAAATGTTAAAATAAAACGATATGAGAAAAAAAAAAGCGTTGGGGTAATTTTTTTGAATAATTAAAAAGCTACCTGTAAACATTGGCCTCGTCCCGCATTCTTGAGAGAAATCAATAGGAACGTGAATTAAATAAAATAAACGAGAATTAAAATTATTTCGAGTTCAAAGTTTGGAAAAGGGGCGGACCTCATTTCGGAAATGCCGGCGTAAACATGTCAGAGCGTGGTCTATAAATAGGATTTTCTTATTTATTATAATTTAAGGCTTTATAGTAAACAAAAAATGGGCAGAATGGATGAAAAAGTAAAAATTTCAAACCTCTCCAACTTGACGTGTTTTAACCATCGGGGTTTTTAAAATGAAAGTGAAAATCCTGGAGTGGATTTTTTTTTCTCGTCGGAAAGAAAATTTCAGTTCTGTCTTTAAAAGGCGCGTGTTGTGTAAAACGTAAGAAACACCATTTTCTTGAAGGAGAACGCACTGAAACCGGCTGAAGAATCGTGCAAGACTGACGTTTCGCTATCAAAATTCTCGTGTCGGCTAGTCCGAAACCGAATCTACCCCTACCAAGGAAAAGCCGCACCGCGACCGGTGAGCCCCCACTTCGACCATTCTTCATTTCTATCTTATCGTAATTATCGATTGGGATTTTTTATGCACATAATATATTTTAAAGAAAATGATCAATTATATCCCAGAATTTGGTCAAATTCCCAAATTTGCTTAGCTCAAACTTGACAATATCCAGCAGAATAAAAGGGTCAATAATTGGAAAAAGAGGTCAATATCTGATATACATAGGTATTTAGCAAAGGGGTCCACCAATTCAAAATTTTGAAATTCCCTGATTTCTCCCTGAATCGTCAAGGAAATTGGAATTGTCAAAATCTTGTTAGGTCAAAAACCCAATTTCTAAGATTTTAGGTATTTTTTAACTTTTTGATGTTAAAATTTGGTGGTGGTGGGGGGTGATCGGATAAAAGATTATTACTCTGTGATTTTAGTTATTTAGGCTTTATTTACGTTAAAGTAGAGAGTATTATAGACAAAAATAGGACTTTTTGATGTTGAATGATTCGACGTTAAATTAAAACAAATGGGGGGGGGGATAGACAAAAATATGAGTTTTAATGTGTAATTTGGGGGTGGGGGGGGGGATGAAAAGTTTTTTTCGGCTTTAAATTTGGCGGATTTTAGACAAAAATAGGTAGAAGAATTTTGTTAAAAGTGTTTTTTGACGAAAATCATGTATATAGTTTGAATATGGGGGATTACAGACAAAAATAACCGGTCGTTTTTTATGTAAAGGGGGGGGGGTCCAGTAAAAATGTTGTTATTTTTTCACACAATTACTGTAGAAGTTTGAACCAGTAAAAATGTGTTTTACATCATAATTTGAGGGTTATAGACAAAAATAGGCCTATTAGGAAGCAATATTTAGTATAAAGCTATCAATATCTAATAGAAAAG
Source organism: Orius laevigatus (assembly GCA_018703685.1). Lineage (NCBI taxonomy): Eukaryota > Metazoa > Arthropoda > Insecta > Hemiptera > Anthocoridae > Orius > Orius laevigatus. The sequence goes on along the minus strand of JAGWEN010000388.1, from coordinate 45,100 downwards.
AGCCAATATATAGCATATTAGAGGGTCAATACATAATAGATGGCAAAAACTGTTAATATCTGGCATAAAAAGGGTTATTAAATGGCAAAAACGCTCAATATCTAGAAAAGGTGTCAATATCTAGCATAAAAGAGTCATAAATTGGCATAAAGGAGTCAAAATATAGCATAAAGGGGTCAAAATATAGGAAAAAGGTGTTAAAATATAGCCAAAGGGGTCAGACTCAAGCTTAAAAAGTCAGAATAAAGCAAAAAGGCTATAACATACAAGGGGTCAGACTATTGCATTAAGGGTCAGAATATAGCATAGTGGCCCAGAATATAGCATGAACGGGTAAATATCTAGCATAAGGGGGTCGATATATAGCATAAAAGGGTCAATAAATGGCAAAAAGGGTTACTGTTCAACAAAAGAGGGTCAACATCTGACATAAACGAGCCAAAAATTAGCATAAAGGGATCAATATCTAGCATAAGGAGTCAATTTTTAGCGTAAGGGTCCAGTGGTGGGTAGCCTAGCGACTCTGATGTCCACATCCAACATATTTAAAACATGGTTCTGTATTTTCCATCTTTCAACTCAGAGGAACGATTTGATCAACAATATTTTGACCATAAAACTTTCATACAAGTTTTCCTGACTCCCTAAGAGCCAATCGACTCTTACTTTGGCACGTCTTCATCTGTTAGGAAAACATCCCTAAAAATTTCAAGTCAGGTTCACAGATAAACCGTCTTTTAAAGTTGATTTCAACTCAGGAGAAATATGAACTTTTCAAAAATAGAATTATGTTAGAGTTTAAAAGAAAATTATTCAGTTCAAGTAATTAGATCAAAAAAATTAAATCAAAAAGAAACTGAGAGTACAACACCATCTAGGAGGACGAAAATAAACTACAAACACTCACAGTTTCAAGGTTAGATATTTTCATTTGCTTGAAAGATGGATTTTATTGGTTTTAAATAGTAAGTTAGTAAAAAATTTCGTCTCATAATTCAAACTGATCATTTATCATGAAATTAAAACAAAAATAAAAACTCACGAAAATAGTTGAGAGTTTCTCTAATCTGTTCAGGTGTAAGAGGGCTGTCGATATCTTCTGGTTTTAGGGCTGGACTTGGGATGTACCAGTCTTGATTCTCATAACCTAGAATAAAAACATCATTTATCAATAAAAATTTAATGAAAAAAAAAAAAAAATAAATAAAAAATTACCTGTAAAGCTAGTAAGTGTATCGGCTCGAAGTTTATATTTTGGAATCTGCTCTTCCAATAAACTTATGATCTCTACCTCTGGCAACTCCTCACCGCTACACACATCTAGATAAAAAGGCAAAAAAATTAATTTAAAAAAATTAATTAAATAACAAGATGTTAGCAAGCGAAGAGTATTAAAACTGAAGAAAGCGTAGATGATGGTTATGGAAGTTTTAAAATGTTAGTTTAGTGAGAAAGATGAATTTACATTTCTTTAAATTTTACCCTCAGTCCATTTATCAAGCAAATCCTGTTCTTCTTTTAGTCTCCTCCGACGTTTGGTCCTCTCGTGAAGACAATGGTCAGACCACGGAAACATTTTTTAATCGGAGAACTTTTTTGTTGAAAATCCGACACCGAAAAAGGAAATTTAAAGGATTCGAGGATGCATGATTACACACTGCACTGCTCTACACGAAAATTGAGTTACTGGTCTACAGGGGTAAGAAATGAAAATAGAACCAGAACTGGACCGAATCCAAATGTTTAAAGCCTATCCATTCAAACAAAACAATTTTTACGAACCCGCATAGGCAATTTTCAACACAAATTCTATTTTGAGACGAATATGCGGAGAATTTTATAATAAAGATGTTAAAGAGAATGTTCTATTGACCTTCTGGCCTTGAAAGGTCGTTTTTCTAAATATACACTTCATATAAAAAGCGATTAAAAGAAATTTTTAAGTGACTTTTGGCTTTTTTTGGATACCTGTAATTGTTTGTGCGTCAGTCGAGAGGGTGGTGGGGCGGTTGGAGAGGTGGGAATCATCCTCTAGGCCCGCCAGCTTGGACTCAACGCACCTAAACAAAAAAAAACATAAAACGGTGGAATTTTTGTCTAAAATGTTGTGAATACAAATTATAGTAAAACAAGATTTTTTTGGCATATGCGAAGGTGACCATTGACGTTAAACGATGCCAAGTTTATAATGAAGCCAACAGATGCGGCTAAATGCTTATGTCATAGGCGAAAATAGACTTTTTACCCTCTATTAAATTTTAACTAATTGACTTTTTTGGGTTTGTCACTTGCGAATATTAGTTTATCACCCAATTTTCGTCTTCTTTTAGTGATTTTGAAAAGAAACCAACTTTTGCCGATTTTTTATCGAGCTGGGAAGGTTGGGACTAGGCCCTAGGGGATGTAAAGTGGGGGGAGGTGGTGGAAAGTTGGAGGGTGAGGGAAGGTAGGTGGAGGATGGTTGGAAATGATGGGAGGTGTGGGAAAGGATGGGTTAGATAGCAGGGGAGGGTTGATGTGGGAAGCGGGAAGTCAAAGAAAGGGGAGGTGAGTGGGGGAGAACAGGTAAGGTTGGGGATGTGGGAGGTTGAGGAAGCTAGGGGAGGTGAGTGAGAGAAGGTGGAAGGTACAGTCCAAACCAAAACTTCATTTAGAAGTTAAAAAATTGAATACCAGATTGATGAAAAATCATATATCCGGTGGATGGAACTTCAAAGTAAATCCTTGACTAAACCAATTGTCCTAGTTGAATATTTAGACATTTTATCAGTGATAAACTTCGGTTATCTTGACACAAAAGAAGTTTTAAACAATAGAATACGAGTTTTAACACAGAGAACATCAAAATTATGATAACTATTACCTAGGTAGCTCAAATGCAGTATTTACTACATATAAATATGTAAATTTCGACTAATAACAGTGTAATTTTAATATTGATGTTAGGAAAGCGTCAATGGTGACAAAGGAAGAATTAATCCACGACAAGGGCACATCCTCATCTCAAAAATAACGATTTTATAAATGACTAATGTAAAATTCCAAGGACCCATGACGAGAGAGAACTGTGGAGAAAAAAGTTGAAACCTTGGAAGTAAAAAGATAGGAAAGTTTTTTTTTTCTCTTTTACCTGTCATAAATTTGATTTGAAGGTGATTAAACCAATAAACCAAGCATGAGTCGTTTTTTTTATTTAATAAATATAAATTATAAGATTACACAATAAATTATTTCAGAATTATAGGAAAAGCAGTGGCGGCTCGTACTCTGATCCTCAGGGAGTGCACAAATAATAAAAAATACTAAAAAAGTTTGTGGGGGGGCAGTGGGATGATGAGCTTTTCTTAGCTTTTTCCGATGTACTATTTCCGAGGTCGCGGATTTGAATTTTCTTCTCGATTGTCAGTCGAGACATAATTTTTGATCATGTAACTCACCGAATTGTTCATCAATAGGTCAATATTAAAAGAAAAACGAAGAGTAAAATCACAATAAACACTTCACTAAAAGAAAACAATGTTAAAACCTTCAACAAATGTGGAGGACTTACAACGGGGACAAATTCGAAACTGCCCCGAATCAGCGCACCTGGCGGAGGAGCAGTACACTTCCAGTGCTCCTCGGAGAGTTAATTCTCGACCCTGATTGGCCAATTCAATATCCCCACCCACTATTTTAGCGTAAAACTCATTCAACTCATTCATAAAACTCATTCATACGGATCCGATCGGAGCACATCGACTTTGTGCACCACGAGCTGTCCCATGGTTATAAGACGGTGTTTATAAGATGTAAGAACGATAAGAAAGACAACCCCATCGATGTTTACGTTTACCCATGTTGTTTCCCGTTCCCGCGTAGATTTAAATTTAAAATTCTAATTTAAATTTAAAATTTATTTAAATTTAATTTTGGAAAAAATAATAATTATGTACTAAAAAAAAATATTTCAATTGAAGCTGGGAGTGCACTTGCTCCTGTGCTCCTATCACGAGCCGCCACTGAGGAAAAGGTAGAAAAAATGAATTATGATGAAAGAGGATCATCAGGGAATTTTATGGTTTGATTGGAGTTATTTAATGCAATGAATGAGATGAAATTTATAAAAAGGGTTATAACAGAAGGGAAGTGTCAATTTGATGGGAGTTTCATTTTAGGTTCCAATCAAGTTGGGAATAACACAAAATGTTTAATTTTTTGAGGGTGTTCTACCACTAAAAAAATGGAATATGATCTAAGTAGTGAGTAACTGGTAGAGTGGTAGTACTTTATAAAAATATTTCAAAATCTAGGTCACCTCTTTCAATTAAACCTTTTTTCACTTTAAGACTTCAAATCGCTCCCATCAACACATTTTTAGTGAGAAAAATTGGAAAAAAATTACGACATATTCTCTGATGTAAAAGCTGTAAAACCTTTTTTGCTGCATGTAAAAATCTGGATTAGAAAGATATTGTAGAAAAACGAAGAAAGTTCAGAAATTTGATTTTTAGCTCTAGCAACCCCAACGAAGCAAGTTGGAGGCTAATATTATACAAAAGTTCAATATCAAGATCAAAAATTAAGCTAAAAAGGGGGTTATTTGTCATAAAGTCATAGAATTTAGTTTAAAAGACACCTAGTGCCTAAAAAGTATCAAAAATCAAACTAACTGGGTACTTTTCTAGGACAAATTTAACCCTTTTAAGCTTGATTTGTGATCCTTTTTGAGCACTGGGGCTCTACTTCACTAGATTTCATTCTTTTATGACAAAACAGCCTCTTTTAGCTTGATTTTTTAACCTTTTAGGATACCAGGGGCCCAACTAGATTCTACAAATTCCTTCATAATTAATAGGGCCCCTAGTGTCCAAAAAAGATCAAAATCAAGCTTAAAAGGGCCCTATTTGTCCAAAACGAATAAAATCTAGTTAAAAAGCCCTCTAGTGTCCAAAAAGGTTACAAAAATCAAGCTTAAAAGGGCCTTATTTGTCCTAAATGATTAGTATCTAGTTTAAAGGTCCTCTAGTGTCCAAAAAGGTTCAAAAATCGAGCTTAGGGCCCTATTTGTCCTCAATGAATAGAATCTAGTTTAAAGGTCCTCTAGTTTCCAAAAAGGTTCAAAATCAAGCTTAAAAGGGCCCTATTGGCCCTAAATGACTAGAATCTAGTTGAAAAGCCCTTTAGTGTCTAAAAAGATTAAAAAATCAAGCTTAAAAGGGCCCTATCTGTCCTAAATGACTAATATCTTGTTTAGAGGTCCTCAAGTGTCCAAAAAGGATCAAAAATCAAACTAAAAAGGGCTCAATTTGTCATAAAGGAGTAGTATTTAGTTAAAAGGGCTCCTAGCTATTATATAGGATCATTAAGGAATAATTCATCAACAGTCTTAAGTTAGGGGTCAGCCCCTGACCTTTCCAACTGATACCAAATATGGTCAATTTCAAATTTTCAGAGGCCAAAATATAATTTTTTCGTTTTTAAAAATCAATATCAATAAGAACATTAAAATCATTAATATATCGGTTTCAGGATGGATTCAAAATAAAATAAAACGAAACAAAAAATCGTTATCAATTGAATTTTTTTTAACTGAAGAGAACCTGCCCAAATATTGACATTTACGTCAAAAAAATAACCCTTTAAATTATTTATTGGAAATAAATAGATAAAATGGGCCATTACTTACTCCGATTGCGTATTAACACATTAACTACATCACACAATTAGGTAACATTTGGAAAGAAAAAGATCTAAAACTAAAAACATTAAAATTTCATAACACGAGTAACCATCTTTTCCTCCTAGAAATCAGAAAAATCCCCTCCCCTCATCCAATGCCATCTTGATGGGGCCAATCCTCCAACGGAATTTAAATTTTTCAGGAACAAAATTTGCCATTTTTATGCCTTTTTCATGAATTTTTATTCAAGTTGAGAGCGTAGAGTGATTTGGAAAGCGAATTTTTGGCCGGAATCGACTTTTTGGGGTGAAAAATCAATAAAATCTTTTGAACAGCTGTTGATACGTCAAAATGAGTGATAAGAAGTTATCTTTGTGTTATTTTTGATTTCGATTGATTTTTTTATGTTTGTTTTTTGTGGGCGATAATGAAGGGAAGTTTTTTGGTTCTTTTTGGAGTGATGAGGGTTTGAGTTGGTGGTGTTGGAAAGCGAGCGAGATGTACAAAAAGGAATCAAAGGATGCTTTTCTTGAACATACTAAGGCTGCGAGGGAGGAACGGGCATTGGAGAAGAAGAGGGAAAACGCGGCTGTCAAGATTCAGGCGACTGTCAGAGGATGGCTCCAGAAGAAGAAATATTGCCATTCCATTATGTATGAGTTTTTCTATTCTAAAGGCCCGTCACAAGTTGGTGTGGACCCAGGCGGCCAGGATCCACCAGAGCGACATTGTGGCTTATAAAAAAGAAAGTCAGGCAAAAATCAGCCATTCAGAATACAACACTCATGATTGATCATCCTTTTTGGGCACTAGTGGCCCGACTAGATTCAACCAATTTCTTTGTGACAAATAGGACCCGGTTGTCCTAAAAACAATCAAAAATCAACCTAATTGGATACTATTCCTGTACAACGAATCGGGCCTTTTTAAGCTTGATTTTTGATCCTTTTTGGACACTAGAGGCCCAACTAGATACCACCAAATAGGATTTTAAAAAATCATGCTTAATTAGCCACAAATCGGGCACTTTTAAGCTTAATTTTTGATCCTTTTTGGACACTAAGGGCCCCTTTGACTAGATTTTGTTCCTATGCCACAAATTGGGCCTTTTGAAGCTTGATTTTTGATCCTTTTTGGACACTAGGGGCCCAAATAGATACCACCAAATAGGATTTTAAAAAATCATGCTTAATTAGCCAGAAATCGGGCACTCTTAATCTTAATTTTTGATCCTTTTTGGACACTAAGGGCCCCTTAGACTCGATTTTGTTCCTTTGCCACAAATCAGGCAATTTCAGGCTTGATTTTTGATCCTTTTTGGACACTAGCCCAACTAGATACCACCAAATAGGATTTTAAAAAATCATGCTTAATTAGCCACAAATCGGGCCCTCTTAATCTTAATTTTTGATCCTTTTTGGACACCAAGGGCCCCTTTGACTAGATTTTGTTCCTTTGCCACAAATTGGGCCTTTTAAAGCTTGATTTTTGATCCTTTTTGGACACTAGGGGCCCAACTAGATACCACCAAATAGGATTTTAAAAAATGATGCTTTATTAGCCACAAATCGGGCCCTCTTAATCTTAATTTTTGTTCCTTTTTGGACACTAAGTGCCCCTTTGACTAGATTTTGTTCCTTTGCCACAAATCAGGCAATTTTAGGCTTGATTTTTGTTCCTTTTTAGACACTAGGGGCCCAACTAGATACTAAAAATAATTTCTTTATAACAAATACGACCCTGGGGTCCAAAAAGGATAAAAATTGAAGCTAATTAGGTATTATTCGTTTACAATAAAAAGGGCCCTTTTAAGCTTGATTTTTGATCCTTTTTGGACACTAGGGGACCAACTAGATACTACCAATTCCTTTATGACAAATAGGGCCCTGGGGTCCAAAAAGGAATTTAAAAAATCATGCTTAATTAGATATTATTCCTTTGCCACAAATCGGGCACTTTTAAGCTTAATTTTTGATCCTTTTTTGGCCCCTTTGACTTGATTTTGTTCCTTTTCCTCAAATCGGGCCCTTATAAGCTTCATTTTTATCTTTTTTGGACACTCAATTAAATATGTTATGTTCATTTCGGTTTCTGTTAGACCTTTTCCACCTCCATTGTGCTGGGTAAAAAATGCATTCTGTAGAATATTCCTTTCTCCCCTTCTATCCCCAGGGGGGATGAGGCAAGGGGGCTCTTACAATACAAAAATGTGGGAAGAGCTAAAAAAAATATATTCCTATTCCCAATGGTTTCCAAACTTGTATTGAATGCTAATGAAGCTGCAATTTTAACTCATTTTTCTTTTTAGCAATGAGCTCGAAAACGAAATACCTCAGGACATCAAAGATCCTAACACAAAATCAGCTTTACATTATTACAAGCTGATCAATCGGTTTTTGACCGTCTGGAAAAAGGACAGAGACAGAGCCATTTTTGAGAAGCTATGCACGTAAGTAGTCCATTTACTCCAAAAATTTTGTTTTAATTTAATTTTTAGCTATCTGGTTGCCTCCGTGGAGTCTGAAAGTCCAAAATTGAGCTACGTAGGGGTCGCTTTGAATAAGGAACATTCGTTGTTTTGGATAAAACAGATAAAGTCGATATTATGGATTTGCTGCGAATATCTGGAAGATTTGAAGCCCGAAGTGAGCTCGGAGTTGCGTTCGATTCTTCTTTTCCTCCGAACTCTCGTTTCTTTCACGTCGACCAAAACTTGGGGACTTCTACACAACAAAACGATGGAAAATCTTGTTCCTGGGATGAACCAACTTTGTGCCAACATTATGGGATTTCTGTTCATGCGAGGGTTTTATCTTACTCTAAAGGTTGGATTGAATCAATTCTCTAATTTTAGTTTATTTTTGATTTGTTTTAGTCTCTTCTTGTAAAAGGGCTTGCGAGGTCAAAAATTAGCTTGAAAGGCGTCGCATTGACTGCAATCATGACTTTAGTGATGAGACCTTTAATATCATCTTCGCTTTCGGACAAATTAGTTTCCATGTTCCTCATTCATATTTTCAGCGTCCCCGGTCTCGTTCTTCATTTGAATCAACTCGCACCTGAGGTTTCTATCATTTTAATTTCATGGCACTTCAAACATTTTTTTTTAGTGTGTCACCATATTGGAAACGAACGGAATCCTTAAAAGAAGCTTGGAGTTTTTAAGTGTCCAGCAAGATTTAAGGATCGTTTTCAACGCTTTAGAAGGCAGCTACGCCCTTTGCCTCATCGCCAACATCATCCATTTGTCCCACATTGAAAAAGAGACCATTTTCAATGAAAAATCTGAACTTTTTACGGTAAAAAAAAATTTAAAAAAATCTAAATCTTAAAAAAAAATTCTTTTAGAGTGTTGTGACCAGTTTGTTGAGTAGTTGTCAAGCATATGTCGTGAGCAAACAGTCAAACTTGACCCATTGGCATCCCGTTCTTGGATGGTTTTCCCAAAGGATGGATTCAGGTCTTCAAGAAAGCCTGATTTATGTGAAAACGCAGCTTTATCTTCTGTGGTGTCAGACGGACGTGCAGGCACTTTTAGGGACATTGCTCGACCAAGTTGCCTTACCTTCTGTTCAACCTGCACCACCATCCAGCTCAAATTTCATCAAGTAAAAAAAATAAATAAAAAATTAAAAATAATTTTTAAAAATTTTTTTGCTTCTAGAAGAGCAATCGATGCCCGAATAAATCGCGTAAACAGTGCCAAAATGCCTCGGTACAAATTAGGGACTCCTGAATGCCCTTTGACCAAAGTCGCCAACGTTTGTACACTTTATTATACAGCTTTAAACACTCTCTCACAACTTCGATTAGATATATTGACCGGTATGTCAAACATTTAATTTTTTTTTAAATTTTATAAACTGTTTTTTGTAGGCTTGTGCAATAAAGACTTGATTTTGTATAGACTATGGAAGTTTTTGGAATCGTTAGGTCCGAACTGTGGTGTCAAATCGTTTTTAGACTCTTTGGCTGACAATACGAAAGGCTGCTCGCCTGAATTTAACACGTTAATACTTTTTTGCGAGTGTATGACTCATTATGTGACGTAAGTATCTTTTAACTTTGCCAAAAATAAAGTTACTGTTACCCTTGAGCTCACAATTTTAGGGCTGAAGGAGGCCTTGTATAGGGTCGAGTAGGTTATAAGTGGTAATGGGAGGGTTGTGGAAGGTAGGGGAGGTTGGGAAGGTGGGGGAGGTGATAGGAAGGTTTGTGGGGAATGGTCTATAGGGGTCCACTTTTTGAGAAAGTTCCAGTTTTGGGAGCTTCCTCTATAATCACCAGACCACCAGGTCTTTAATTTTTATTTTATTTTTTCCAGTATTTTAGATGATGTTGAAATGTACGAGCAGCAAGAACCGTTCAAACTTTCCGATTTTGTTGCCATGTCGAGTTTTCTTAATATTTTCCTGTACAAAGGGATTTTAAGCAGTTTGTTTGGTAAGTTCATGTCCCATCTGTTGGAGCTTTTTGTAAGCTTGTGTAGGTTAGACTGTAGAGGTTAATTTTGTCCAAGGATTGTTGAACGTTTTTGGTTATTTTAGATATGAAAGGAGCAAATGGAACGAATTTATTTCAAGCATTGCATACATTGCTTATGGTTTTGTACAGGAGGGATAGTCGAAGGTCTTATTGCCCTCAAAATCATTGGCTTGTCAAAGAAATACGAATAAGCAGTTTTATGAATGATTTGGATAAAGGAAAGAAAACGACTCAGGTACTCAAAATTATTTGATCTCATTTATTGATTTGTTTTTAGCTTCTTTTGGCCAAAATGCCGCACGTCATTCCGCACACGGAGCGTGTCCAGCTTTTCCGAAAATACGTCATGAATGAAAAGACGGTTTTAGGATTGACGGAATCCGCGTGTGCCGCTGCTTCATCAACTTTGATTACGATCCATAGGAGTCGGATTGTTGAAGATGGATACCGACAGTTGGCTCTTTTGCCTTCTCAGTCTTTAAAAGGGGTCATTCGTGTCCGATTTATCAACGAGCAGGGATTAGACGAGGCTGGAATCGACCAGGATGGAGTTTTCAAAGAATTCTTGGAAGAAACCATCAAAAGGGTTTTCGATCCGTCCTTAAACCTTTTCGTCGCTACAAGCGAAGAGCGGCTTTACCCATCGCCGACTTCACACCTACAAGACAACCATTTACAACTTTTTGAATTCGTCGGAAGAATGTTAGGAAAAGCCGTCTACGAGGGCATTGTCGTCGATGTTCCATTCGCCTCATTTTTCTTAAGTCAAGTTCTCGGCCAGACACATGAAGCCCTTTATTCTTGCATTGACGAACTCCCATCATTAGATAAAGACCTCTACAGGTCTTTGACGTACATCAAACATTTAGAAGGAGATGTAAGCCAATTGGATTTGACGTTTTCAGTCGACCATGATGTCATGGGAAGACTTGTCACACACGAATTAGTCCCTGGAGGTCGTGTCCTTCCAGTCAACAACCACAACAAGTATATCAGATAAAAAAACAAATTTTAAATTCTTTTTTAGAATAAACTACATCCATTTAATGGCCCATTTTCGAATGCATACTCAAATCAAAGAGCAAACTGCGGCATTTATCAAAGGCTTTAGATCTATAATCAATTTGGACTGGCTACAACTTTTTTCTACTCCTGAAGTACGAGAAATTCTAAATTTTCTTGTTTTATCATTTTGTTTTAGCTTCAAAGACTGATTGCTGGTGATAATGTACCTCTTGATATAGTTGATCTTAGAAGACATACTCAATATTATGGCGGTTTTCATGATTCCCATAAAGTTGTTCTTTGGCTATGGGACATTTTGCAGAAAGATTTTTCCGAAGAAGAAAAACGATTGTTTCTGAAGGTAACAAATTTAAAAAAAAATTATTTCTAAGGTTTAATTTTATTAGTTTGTGACGAGCTGTTCGAAGCCTCCTCTCCTCGGCTTTGCTCATCTTGAGCCTCCATTTTCGATCAGATGCGTCGAAGTTGGCGATGATGAAGATACCGGCGACACCATTGGTAAAACCTCCATCATGAAAACCCAAATAACAATTTTTTCCAGGAAGTGTAATCCGAGGATTTTTCACGATACGAAAACGTGATCCTCAACACCGACTTCCGACATCTTCGACCTGCTTTAACCTCCTCAAACTTCCCAATTATCAAAGAAAAGGCACCTTAAGGGACAAATTAAGATACGCGATATCAAGCAACACTGGCTTCGAACTCTCATAAACCTCATTCCTCCATTATATTAGTACTTAACGTTTTTTACTCAAATCGCTATAAAATATTAATGTATTTTAAATACACATTTTGCAATTTTTTTTATTTTTGCTTTTTTTTTGGCTGTGCAGTTTTTTTTTCTGAGATCAGACTAAAAAAAATATTTTATTACAATCATTGACTTATGAGTGTGTATTCATGTATTTTAAAAAACCAAATATAAATTTTAGCACGTCTTAATTTATTATAAGAATTATCAAAAAAATTGGGAAAAACGTCAGTTTTGTGCTTGATGACGGTTGTGGGACTTCGAAGAAATCTGAAATTCCAAAATTTTAGTTTGTTTAAACTATTTTGTTTTTACCTTCTTCTTCGTGTAGTAAATGTATCGGGTCATAGTATTCGTTGTAGTTATCATTCATAGCATCACTTTGTGCGTGAGGGGTTGTTGGTTCTTCATCTGTGACTTGTTCTGAATATTCAGGCTCTTTTTCGTGGGCTTTTATTTGTAAATCGATGTCAATCCTTAATGGGGAGCTGTCAAATTGTTCTTGGCTCAAAATGAATGACCTGATGACTGTTTCGAAACCATCTTTTTCAATCTGACAAATATCCATGAGGTTATTTTCTGGTTATAGTTGATGCTCACTTTTAAGTAGTAATGCCCTGGGAGTAAAAAACGCCAAAATTCTCCTCTAGAAGTCGTCTTATGTTCAATACTTCTTGACATAATGGTCACAGTGGCTCCTTCGACTGGTTCATTGTTGTATCTCACGACTCCTTTTATACCACGATCCGTTTGTTTTATAAAATCCAAAATAGGCTGAAATAATTTTATTGCAAAAATTTGAAGAATTTTGTGTTTACTTCGATGTTTTCATTGACGGTTTTATCTCTTGCTTCATTTTTGGGTGTTTTACAGCAGCCGACTTCCACTGTGAGCTCGAGGCAGCCGTGAAAGTCATAATTGTAGTCTTGCATTGTGCCTTAAAAGGAAAAAAAAATTGTTTTCTTTAAAAAATTTGTTTTTACCTATAGCTGGTAGCCATTGTGCGCCATTGATGATGCCGTTGTTAAATGGAGGAACTTGGCTACAACCACGGCTTGATTTCATCCAAGGATGCAAACTCGAGTATCGTCCAGCCAAGTATTTAAACTCTTCATCATCATCGGTCAAAGATTCTTCTTTTTTGTATTCTAAACATAATTGATTTAGGTCCGATCTAAAAATTGAACTTACTTCCAGATTTGGAGACATCGTACGGGTAAATGACGCCCAACGCCCCGCTATGTAATGACATCGAAAGGACAAAGTGTTTCTCCATCATCCATTTCATAATGGCGACCGTCTCCTTTTCAGGTTTTACATCCGAAGGCCAAATCAATGACGGAAAATTTCTATTTAAGTCCACGTTGTTTGCATTATTCCTTTAAATAGTTTGTAATTTGGTGTTGGTAATTATTACAACTACCTTCCAGGCCCTGATGTGCAAAGTCCACTTTGTGCTTTGACGGATCCATCAGGATTTAAAAGAGGCAAAACGTGAATATTGACAGAATAAAGAAGACTTATCATTTCAGAATCGTTTTTTTCATAGACCAATTGTATTATTTTCTAAAAGGAGATTTTGATTGAACTTTTTGGGCGCATGTATGCCCAAACTGTTGAAAGACAAAGTGGTCTAGCTTATGGGGTCAAGAAATCATCAATGTAACCTAAAAATTCTAACCTCACCATGGTTATGAAAAGTGTCCACAGATAGCAGGACAGTTGTGGATGATCTGTGTTGGTTAAGAAATCGTTACTATAACCTAAAAAGTCTAACCTAACAAGGCCAAATTCTAAAGTGTTCACAGATAGGAGTGGTGAACCATCTAAAGTGGTCCCACAGTGGATCTCCATGCTCCTATCATTTGGTACCAAATTGTCTTCCAACAACTAAAGATAAAATACCTCAATTAAATGCATTAAAATAATCGGTCCGGCAATTTCATTCCCATGAATCCCTCCAATCAATTTTATATTCGGAACCGTGATGTTGTCCTGGTTAAATCCAATCTGAACAACATGCAAACTTTCACCTAAAATTGTTATAAAATAAAAAATAATTTTTTCCCCCAACTTACCTATAGAATAAGAAGAAAACATTTCGGGATATTTGTTGGTCCAATCGTCAAAAGCGGTTTTTATAATCGATGAAGGATGTTCGACTATCAATGTCGGTGTCGGTTCCGACATTGAAAATGCAAAATGAATCAGAGCCATTAAAATCCGAAAAATATTCATAATTACTTCTTTATTCTAAATCATCTCGCATACTAAGAAATCTGGGTCATTATCAGGGGTGAAGAAAAAAAAAAGGAAATAATTATCTTCCCACCCTTATCACCCCTCCCTTTTTAAGCAGGAAACAAGGCATTATGCGTTTTTTAACTTATCACAAAAAAACATGATAAAACTTAACATTTTATTAGTTAACAAAATTATTGGTTTAACAAAAGTCGGTCGAGTAATTCGGCTTGCTCGCTTTCAGTCCTTAGAAGCGACTGATGCTGAATTCGCAGTCTTTCAAGTTCTGTCGATTTTTCTAAGAGAAGAGCCTAAAAATAAATTAAATTTGAGTCTTTTTGGGGTTTTTAAATACTTTTAATTGTTGTTCTTGAGCATCTCTTTGTTTAGCCATCGATTTGACAAGATTTCGAGCGCCTATGGCTCTGATTTTTTCTCTGTTCACTTCTTGAGCCAAACTATCAACAATGTTGATAAATCCGTTTGCTATCCCTTGAAAGGATTCGACATCTAAAAACAGAAAAAAATTGAAACATCTTAAAATTTAAATGTTACTGTTGACAAAGTCGTTGCATTCTTCTTTCAAGTCGTTGGTTTTCGCTGAGACTTCAGGATCGACGATCCGCAGTCGGCTCAACTCATCGAAATGAAGCGAAAGTTCACTCAAACGTTCGGACATTGAGGTCTATCTCAAGTTTTTCGACTGACGAGCTTTTGGGCTGAAAATTGTTATGAGTCGCCATAGTAACGCGATGCAAACATTACCTTTCTATATACAGCACAAGCTAAAGCGTAAAGAACTGAAGCGTAAAAATAAGCCAAATAGACGTATGAAGAGTACGAAATTAATTTGATTCCTGTACAATAATTAAAGCCGAAATTGCATGGATGGGTGCAGCTATGGTCGCAGAAAGATTTCAATTTCCACAATAAATCTGACAACTTAAACATCTCATTGTTTTAAATTTAATTTTTGAAAATTAACAGGTGCATAATTTTTTGGTGTATAATCATGTATAATAAACCATTGTGTAAAATCATTATTAATAATTAAGATAATAACTTTAGTTCACCAGTTTTCATGTGATGACGTCATGAATAATATACAAAGCATTGAGTTTCTATAGATTATAGATACAAAGTAGAGACGAAGGTTTTAGGTTTTGATAAAACCGGTTTTGTGTTATTTCTCGGTTTTTTGATAGGTTTTTTTGGGGGGTTGTAGGGAAAAATTTCCTGTGTAAAACTCCCCAATTCTAAAAATCCAAAAATGTTGAGAATCTAAAACTACCAAACTTTTATAAAGCTCATTTGTAAGAGTATGGGCACCCTCAACTGAAAAAGGAATTCGCGTTTTTTTAGCTCCCTGTGGACCGATCGATTTGAAATTTTCAGGGCTTTTTCTTATCATATTAAAGAAGATTTTTGGAAATTTTTAAGGCAATCGGTGTACAGAAAGCGAAGAAAAAACAATTTTCGTTTTCAGTTGAGGGTGCACTCATGACTCATATTTTATATATGCACATAGTATAAATTATAATTACTTAATAAAATTTCCACAATGCATCCCCTCCGATGTGTTTTTAGAGGTTATCCAACGCCATAATCAAAACGTAAGTGTGACGTCATTTTGAAACCTCTTTTATGGTTATATCTCTTTTTAGGATTCGGAACAGGAAATTTCAACGCTTTGTTTGAGGCTATCAAAGCAGAACAGGCAGAAAGAGGGAACCTTTACTTTTTCAACATTTTTTATTTACACCAAAAGGCACCTGCACCACATGTAGGACAATTTCTGTATTTTTCAATGTTTAATTTTCTTCTTTTATATACAAAAATAAAACAAAACAATAAAATTCATGTAGTACAAGCCATGGATTGGTGTGAGATTAATGAGCAATACTGGTTATTCTTTTAAAATTTTTAAAAGTTTTGTTCAAAAATCTAAAATTCTAGCTTTTTTGTTCGTTTGGAATTTTTTTTTCACGAGAAAATTTAAAAATACAAGCCATAAATATGAATGCATAAAATATGAAGCGTTTCAAGAAGTATGCAAAATTAGAATTATGATTAGAAAATACAATAATTTCGTTTTTATTTTATTTTTTTAATAAATAGAGAAGTCTCAAGAAATTTATGAGGATGGAATTTTTGTTTAAAATTTTTTGAGACTTTAAGAGACAGTTTGAGTGGATCATATCAAAAAGGTGATTTCTCAGTTCCCTGAGGGCCAATCTACGTTTACAATTTGGCGCAGTCGGTAGGACCCAAACCTGCGCTCCCAAAGGTGAACGTATGATATAACACAAAATTTGTCCCAAGTTTTGAGTCTTAACTCCAAAGATCACCTGGGAGCTGAAAAAATCTCATTTTTGAGTTTGTCCTCTCTACGAATCCTGTTTATTTTTTCAAATAGAATGAAAATACAATCAAAAATTGACTTTTTAATATAAATGACACAAGCATATTCGATAATTTAAAAATATATAGCGAGAAACTTTTGTCGTTCTATAAATTTGAAACTGGGTCCATTTTTATTTTTAAAATTGTAAATTGGACATGAAAACCACAGAAGATTAGAACCATAAAAAGTGGTGTCGAAACCATGATATCACTTAAATTAATATCACGGATTATGTACCATGCAAAGTGAGTTAAGTTTATAAGAAAATATTTTTTTAATATTTATAAAAACTGCTATAGAACGAAAATTCAGGAGTTAACAAGTTCTTATAAAAGGATTGTTTGTCTGAAAAGAATAAATAAATAAAAAAATTCGATTTTTATAACTCGTGAGAGTTAACAAAAGGTGCTTGTGGAGTGGCTTTGCAAGGGGAGGGGGTGCAGAGAGGTGGGGGAATATGTAATGGAAAATGAAACAGGGGTTAAGAAAAAGGGGTTTGTGAATGGGAAAAGGCATGTAAGCACTGGGGGATGTCATGGGCAGATGAGTTTCTGGGGGAGGAGGGGATGGGAGTAGAGGGAAGGTCAGAAGGTGGCTAACCAAGAGGGAGGGGGTGTTTAAAGCGAAAGTTATAGTTGGGGGAATATGTAACGGGCAAAAGTTAGTGGAGGGGGTTAAAAAAAAGTAGGATGTCAGTTGTAGATGATTAAATTGAGAGGGAAGGTATAAAGTGGAGAATGCTGCAGACTAAGTTTAGAGTGGGAGAACGTTGGAATTAGTCTTTCCACAGTTCAAAATTTTTTTCAAAAAAATCGTCCCATTCTTGAAAATGGAAAAAATGAGTTCAATAAGAGTAGAAATTCGGTATTTTGATATGATTTATTTTAAAATTGATGAATTTATGCATACGAGCACCTATGGATAAGCCTTGAATAATTTTCGTTGGATACTATAGTCTTAAAATAATTTTCTTCCCGCAAGGCCTAACAAATAAATAAATAAAAATTGTATAAACAATTAAAAGAGAGCAAAAAAAAATTTATGTACAAATGGATGAACTTAATGAATTAGTTGTTGAGGAAGGTGCGAATGGAATGTATGAAATCAGTAGCCAGGGTGAAGGGGCTACTGCTCTTCCTCTGCTAAGGCTGCGACTGCGACGCCATCCGTATCCTCGCAGACTCCCGTGACCTGTTGTGCACTTCTGCGGTACGTAGGGTGATACCGAAGATGTCTTCATGGTATCGGTTTTCATCCTGAAGAAAAAATGTAAAAAAGCTTTTTTTCTTTTCTTTCATTTACCCTCATCGAGAGCATATAAGTGTCAACTTCACTATCAAGCATGTTCCCTTGATCCTGAATAATTTGTCTTAAAGTTTTAAAGACGTGTTCGGCCATCGTGCAGTCCCCACAAACGTAAAAATGTCCTCTCTCCACGACTAGCTGTGTGTAGACTCTTTTCGCTTCACCACGAAGCAAATCTTGAACATAAGTCTACAAAAACGTTTAATTTAGGCCAAAAAGAATCAAATTTTTACTTTTGGTATAGAAGGCTCTCGTGACAAAGCAAGGTAGACTTTGCTCAAAACTCCTTCTTTGACCATCGACTCCTTTTCATCTTGGTAAAGATCAAGGCTTTTTAGTCGACATCCAAAAAAGAGGGACATCTTTCCGAATTTCCCTGGTCCTAAAAATGGATGTAAAAATAGTATATACATGATAGGAGTTACCGTTGAGGCTCCTTTGGGCAAGTCTGTGCTGCCAGAAGCCTCTGAAGGGCGCTATCCCTGTGCCAGGTCCCACCATGATGATAGGCGCTCCTTCTTCTTTGGGTACGTGAAAGTTTGGTGCGCTAAAAAAGCATTAACATGTTTGGCCCCATAAAGAGAATTTACCTTCGGACGAACATGTAGATATGGTCTCCAATGTTGATGTCATATAGATAATTGGATGCTACTCCGTAATGCATTGGACCGTTTCCATCTTGAGTCCTATATTGGACAACGGCGACTGTTAAATGTATTTGGTTCGAATAAAGCAAAGGAGCTGAAGAGATGCTGTAGAATCTTGGCTGCAAAGGTGTCAACTGAGCGACCAAAAGTGCTGGAAGAATTTGGACAGAAGGAAACTCTTCTAAGACTTCCAATAGATTTGGAAACCTCCAGTGTCGCCAATCCTCGTATGCTGCGGAATCCTACAATTTAAAAGTTAAAAGGAAATATCGGTTTTGATGTATTACAGTTGCTAAGTGAATCAGTTTTTCTCTTTCTTTCTCGTCTGTGGCGCATGAGGCGAAAAACTGAAGCATGTTTGATGTCGGAGGGGTCGTAATGTCGAGGAAACGGGTCAGCAAAGTTCGAAGGGAGCACGTAGGGAGCCTTTCGTGCGGTTCCCAACTTCTCACGATTCCTAAAAAAGGAATGATCTTTCTTAAAAGGACATCAAGCTTTACCATCTTGTGTATGTGTCTCTTTTAGCATCTGAAGCTGTATAGGCCGATCAGGGTCGATTGGGCAAAGCAAATGCGATATGATGCCTTCAACAAGTTCGGTCCTGTTGCAGGCCAAAATTCCGACATGATCGCCCGGCTGGTATGCTATCTTCTCCGTCTGTCCGATCTCAAGAAGAAGGGTAGCCCGAGCAGATCCTTTACCGTGCAAATTTCTTTTTCCAATTAACGGACATTTTTCGACTTTACGATTATGACACTTGGCATACGCTGAAAAGAAATGTTGATTTATGCAAATTATTAGATTGTTTACCTTTGCATATGTCTTCTGGAACGGATTCAACGAATTTGACAGTTGCGGCTGAAATGGTTTCTGAATGTAATATTTGAGTAGCTTCCAGAAATGTTTCGTCATTATCAAGGCAGAAAGTGTCACAAGCAACCTAAAAAAATAAAATAAACAAAAATTTGTTTTTAAATTTTTCCTTACTGAGAAGACTTCAGGAGCCCATTTTTTGAATGCTTGTTCCTGCCCGCACATCTCATCACCGGTGGTCAGCTTCAGAAGGCGCTCACCTCCCAGCTCACCTAGCAAGTTGTCCACATATGAACCGAAAGCACAAAAATTAGGATAAGCACTGGATCCTAATGCGAACACAGCAAATCTGACGTTGCTCAAAGGTCCAAAGATATCAGCATCAGTGACAGAACCGCGGAAAGAATCGCATCTTTCCAACGAAGTCTGATGGTCGAATTGACTGTTCGCTTTTATAAACGATGCTGAACTAGCCAAGCTAAATTTCATCATTAATATTCAATATTATGTTTATTTAAGACTTTACCTGGATGAATTGTGTCCATTAGGTATTCCATTTTCGTCCATTTTTATTGTATAAAGACTCTGGGCGAAACCCTGTAATTAAAAAGTAATATTTAATGTCCCAGCTATGAGGAGTACCTGGCCGTTTTCTGGTGGATCTCCGTTTCCAAAAGTGGATGCGACGACGATCAAAAGGGCTTCGTGTTCGATATTCCCGATGTCGTATTCCTCCATAGAAAGGACCTGCGAATGGAAAGCGTGGCTGAAGATGTCTCCAAGTTTTTTCGCGTACATTTCAGACTTTCCGGTTTCAGTAGCGAAAAGGATGGTCGCCTTTATCCTCTTTGAGAGAGCATTTCCGAACAGCTTTGAAGTAAATTTTACAGCCCTGTAAATTTTTTTGGATCAGCGGAACAAATTATTGGGAAAAGTTACCTTGCGATTTGTTTAAAATGGAATTTTCTTCGCTCCCGTTTCGCTCCAGTGGCACCGCAGACGTCTTTCCACTCATGGGACACCCAAGCAGGTTCCTATCATAGAACGAACATTTCAAGAAATTCTAATAAATAGACAAATTAAAAAAGTTGAAAAAATTTCCCTTTTGAAAGACTGACCTGATATAAGTAGGCGGGGAAGAGAAGATAGTTGGCCATCTCCTGATGGAAAACGGGAGTTATCGAGCCAGAAATCGGAGGGACGATCCAACCCCAGTCGGCCGGGCATCCTCCTCGTAGACGCTGCTCGTTTTCCAAATGCTTCATAAACGATTCAGAAGCAGTGTGATGATCCACGATCGTCACATTATGAAGCTAAAACTTAATTGAAGAAAAGAACACAAAAAGATCGACCTTTTTACCTGGAAACTATGAAGGACAGCAACGTTTGCTTCAACGAATGCTTTATCTTTCCATAAAGTAACCGAAGACCTTGTATCAAGTCCCATTTTTTGAGCGAACAACTATAAAATTGTTAGAAATTTATTCATTCTTGAGTTTTCAAGTACCTCTAGCATATTGTAGCGTTGGGCGTCGCAGAAGTCTCTTCCGCCGATTTCCGTCCCCATGTACCATCCATTGAATGGTGCTGCAGTAAACTGGAGGCCTCCGCAGTCAAACATCATACTCGATACTGCAGGTAGGGCGTACCATTTTAGCCCTAACTCTTCAAACCAGTCGTAGCTACAAAATATCATAAATTGGCAAGAATGATCCAGATCCACATGTTCAACAACATTGACCCCAATCCGTCCGTCTCAACTCCCTATAGAGAGCATCTTGCATTTGAACTAGCCAATCAATCATCTACCTGTCTGGTACATTCCCGTTAACTATCCTATCCCAGGGGGGTGTGGCAAGGGGACCCCTGCAAACTGGTAGAAAAAACTTACTTGGGATGTGTTATCGGGACTTCAAGAATTAGCTCCGGTGGAAGATCGAAATAATCTGGGTCGTCACCATTCGTTGACAGAACGATAGGCAAAATGTCAAATTTCGTCCCTTTCCCTTTCCAACCGAGCCTCATACAAATCTAAAAACGAATCAATATTTCAAAATTAAAGCTAAAAAAATGTTTACTTCGGTAAATTCCACTTGTGCTGGATCTCCTATAATCCCTTTCTCTTTTTTGTATCCTGCGTACGATATTAGCTGTGAATTCCATATCCTGAATTCGTGTTTAGGGTCTGTTTTGTGAGGAAAAACTGTGATCGCCGCTCTAAAAATAGGTAGTATAAAAGAAAAAAGTGTGTTTTTGTTTTTTACCTGATATTTCCTTTGTTTGTGCTATATTTAATGTGGTTGCATAACGCTTCGAACATTCCGCTGGTGGTGGTGACGGATCGGCAATCGAAAACCTGAAGGAAAATGCGTCTTGAGATAGAAGAATTGGGTAAAAACTTGGCCTTGATTGGGGATTACCTGGAGTTTCGCCCATTGGATTCGTCCGATGCATCGGGGCGCGTTCCTCCAGGCGAGCTTAGCGCCATAGACGAGTTCCGTTTCGGTCAATTCGTAAGTGCCGCTTGTTTCGATCTCTTTTTCCACTTGGGCCCATCTAGACTCGTGCGCCGGACTATTCAGTCTGGAAGCAACATAAAAAAGTTTGAATTTAAGAATGGTTTTGCCAGATTCCAGTGCCTAGGAGGGGAAAACCAGCCCTGGAGCTACAAAACCAGAATTGACAGCTAATCAACATAAGATGCAATAGGCTCCACATTGCCCCAAAGGCTATTGAAAAGGCAGGAAAGAACAAGTTTCTGTGCCTAGGGAAGGAAAAACCAGCCCTAGAGCTACAAAACCAGACATTGACATCTCTAATCAGCATAAGGTGCAATAGGCTCAATATGGGATCCAATGCTATTGAAAATACAGAAAGAACAGGTTCCAGTGCACAGGGGAGGAAAAACCCATCCCTAGAGCAACAAAACCAGAGTTGACAGCTAATCAACATAAGGTGGGGCTCAATATGGGATCCAATGCTATTGAAAATGCAGAAAGAACAGGTTCCAGTGCATGGGGGAGGAAAAGCCATCCCTAGAGCTACAAAACCAGATATTGACAGCTCTAATCAACATATAGGGTGCAGCAGGCTCAACATGAGCCCCAATGCTATTGAAAAGGCAGGAAAGAGAAAAAACCCAGTCATTGGAGATACAAAATTAGACCTCTATCCAAGCTATTGGGGCTAATCGAAAGCCTAGGCCAGATCAAAGAGCTCTAACCAACATTTTAGGCCCAGGCAGTGTTGTTGCCGAAAAACCTGAGCCCTAAAGATCTACTACGTGGTGCTCAATATGGGAAAAAGATGACAGCTTTGCCTTATAGGGAAAAGGCCATTACCAAATACGATGCACCTCGTTTTTTATCAAATTATCGACTTAACCTTTATCAGGTTTAATTCAGCGTATAATTTAACCCCTTTGAGAGTATTATTAAAGGAAGAACTCGATTTTAAAAATAGCAAATATGTCAATTAATATTAATAAGGTATTTGCCATAATTTAGGGTTAAACTCCATATTAAATTATAGACGTGCGAAACTCCTGGGGATTGGCTAAGCCTGAGGTAATTGGAATGTCCTGATGACAATTAGATCTCTGGGGCGAACCCTTATGTCCACGTCTTTACCTTAAGCCCCCTATCTCGCCCAGACTTGTTCCTTGAAAACTGAGATTTTAAAAGTTAGACAATTTTTGTAAAAAGAGATCGGCCAGGGTTTTTTAGGCAAACACGATACATCACTGAATGACAAGCGTATACAACGCAAAACACTGATTCTGAATCTAAACAACGCCCTTTTTTTTTGTGTCCTCCCCCACCCGTTTGTGTACAAAAGCCCCACAGCTTGATAGCCGTTTGTGACTTTTGCCTATGAAAATATCACTTTTAGATATACGTTTTGAAACCCACGGATTATTAGGTATAAAACCCATTTTTTCCCAATTTAAAGGAGTCCCCCTTTTGCTGAGGTAGCAAATTTTTTTATATCCCAAAACCGACTTCAGATTTGGCTTGTTGAAGCATAAAATGGTCAAAAACCAGGTTTTGGATGAAATCAAAAAATGAACATTTTCGGGCCAAAAAAGTGAAGAAGGGTCCCCCCTTAGGTGAGGTTGAAAAAAATGTTTTCATTTCCCAAACCGACTTCAGAATCGTGTTTTTACCCTCAGAATGGTCAAAAACCAGGTTTTTGATGAAATCAAAAAATGGAAATTTTCAGGCTAAAAAAGTGAAAAAGGGCCTTTGCTGATGTAAAATTTTTCATCCGAAAACTTTTGATTCTTGTTATTCTCCCTTAGAGCAGTCAAAAACCACGCTTTTGAAATCAAAAAATGAACAAGTACAAAAGCTATAAATTAGATAAAACTAGCACGGAAGAAGGCAGATGGCGTGTTAATGGCTCTTAAACTATTAATACGTTTTTGAGTAAAAACGGTAAAGAAAAAAAAAATCGTATTTTTAGACGTGAACGAAGATTTTAAGACGATTCCTGCGTCGGAAGGCTGAATTCCTCGATTATTTTAGACCGAGGATGAAAAAAACGTTAACAAGCGGGAAATAACGAGTTTGAAGGAGAAGAAAAAAAAAAATTATTTCGCTGAATTGAAGTCCTTCGGTCTGTTTGCGATTGGAAGGGTAAATCCTCGGCGGCTACTGTTCCGGGTAGATACGAAGAAGTTCTTCATTCGTTCTGTCAATATCTCAGAACGTTAAAAAACGCGTTTTCCATTCCGCCTTTTGTTTTTTTCCATCCGACTCGTTATCGTCTTTTATATCGGATCAGTAATATGGGTGGAAAATTAAAGACTTCAAGAGGGTCGAACAATTCTTTTACTTCTAACGACTTAAGATTTTATTTTTCTCTTGATTTTTCTTTGTTTTTGGCCTCAAACTACTCAAATAAAGTAAAATTCAGGAAGCAAGAAAACTTTTAACATATAAATTGTGAACACTTAAAAAAAGACAACAAAGAAAGTTTTTGTTTGAGTTTAATTTGTTGGAAGAGTAGAAGATTGGGTTTTTACCAGAGGGCAATCGAGTCGTTAGAATGTTCTAGCATGCTCTTGGGAATATGAAGGCTATTTGAAATTACGGCCGCCTTATTTTTTTTCCGGGCTTTCTTTTTAAAAGTTAAAAACAAGCATTTTTAAGTGTATTTTTTAAAAAAGCGTAAGGATCCGTGACCCGGATATAGGGAGCATCGTGGACAATTTCATCTTCTTTAAAGGAAAGGGGAAAAATATAAAAAAGTCCTCGGGCGACCTTATTGTGACCAGAAAAGTGGCAATTTCCAACGCAATAATATTTCAGCGGTTTGGCTAAATTGAATTTTTTAGTTTTAAGGGTCACTTTATGGTGAAATAAGGAATATAAAGAATGATTAGTCAGGAGGTGATGGGAGAGGGTTGGGAGGAGGTGGAATGATAGGGGAGGTTAGGAGGAGGTGGAGGGTGGAGGTGATGGAAGAAAAAGGGTGATGGAGGGGATGTGGGGAGTGGGTTCCTAGGGGCCATTATAGCTTGAATTTTGATCCATTTTGGACACTAGGGGCCCTTTTTAGCTAGGTTTTTGATCTTTTTTGACACTAGGGGCCCTTTTAACTAGATTATGTTTCTTTGGGACGAAAAGGGCCCTTTTCAGCTTCATTTATAATCTTTGTTAGACACTAGGGGACCGTTTAGCTTGGATTTTGATCCTTTTTGGACGCTTGGGGCCCTTATTATCGCGATTTTTTGAAATCCTTTTTGGACACTAGGGGCCATTTTTGACTAGGTTTTGATCTTTTTTAGACACTAGGGACCCTTTCAGCATGAATTTTGATCCATTTTGGACCCTAGGGGCCCTTTTTAGCTGGTTTTGATCTTTTTTAGACACTAGGGGCCTTTTTAGCTTGAATTTTGATTCATTTTGGACACTAGGGGTCCTTTCAAGCTAGGTTTTGATCTTTTTTAGACACTAGGGGCCCTTTTAGCATGAATTTTGATCCTTTTTGGAAAATAGGGTCCATTTAGCTTGATTTTTGATCTTTTTTAGACACTAGGGACCCTTCTTAGCTTGGTTTTTGATCCTTTTTGGACACTAGAGGCCATTTTTACATAGAGTCATTAGGGACCATTTTAGCTAGATTTTACCTTTACTACAAAAAAGGCTCTTTTTAGCTTGACTTTTCATAGTTTTTTGAACACGAGAGGAAAAATCAGAGCAAGGTTGAGAAAGCAGTCTTTTTATATCTAGATTTCATTATTTTCCGACAAAATGGCCACTTATAGCTTGATTTTTAGGCATAAAGACGTTTGGGAGAGGGATGGAGGTTGGGGGATGGTTAGGGGATGGTAGGGGAGGGTTTTTTGTTTTAGTGGAGAGATCTACACAGCCCCAACTTTTAGAGAAAATTAGAGTTATGGCGCTCCTCCTCCATACAATAGCTCAACAAAATCTATTTGGGACTTTTTCGACAAATTTTTAAAAGCGGAACCTTTGAGAAAGCAGTCTGAAAGGTAATTCCGTCGAAAAGCTAAGCGGGCGGCGGGGTAGTTAAAGTAAGCGATGTATAAAGTCGAGTCCATTAACTTCCCCGCCCTCAACTCGGTCGGTTGAACGAACTAGCGTTTGTGTACAAGTTAAGTGTTTAGTGTCACCCATCTTCCCCCCTCTCCCT
This sequence comes from Orius laevigatus, assembly GCA_018703685.1. Classification (NCBI taxonomy): domain Eukaryota; kingdom Metazoa; phylum Arthropoda; class Insecta; order Hemiptera; family Anthocoridae; genus Orius; species Orius laevigatus. The sequence goes on along the minus strand of JAGWEN010000388.1, from coordinate 19,103 downwards.
ACCCTCTTTAACCCCCCCTTCCATTCCACTTTTAAGGGGTCCCTTCCGTAATACACAGAGGGTTCCCTCACTCATGCTTTAATCAAACTTCTTATGTCACAAAGCTTTTCCCCACCCACCACATAGACGTCATCATCGCTGTCTTTACTCGAACCTCAACAAATTCGTCAATCCCAATTGAATTGATTCAGATCTTTTTTAAAAATTAAATATTCCCGTGGGTGCGAAAACTTTTCGAACTAAAAGTGCGTCTTTTAAAAGCTTTTACGAGTTGTCCACGAGTTTGAGATCCCTTATTACACTTGCAGTACAACTTCGCTTCCCGCCCCAATTACTTCCAAGGTAATTAAATAAAAAGCTTTTCTTAAAGTTGAAAAATATTGTCGGAGGTTACGATATCGGTTGTTTTAAATCTTCTCCGGTCCATTTATCGGACTCAAGTTTGCCCAATTAGTTAGTTAAAGTGTCTCATTTATAATGGGAAATCGCTTTCGAAGATTATTGTATCGTCACGTAAAGCAAACATTTTAAAATCCTCCTACTTCCGTCCTCGTATAGGCCGATAGCTAAAGAAAGAATGGAATACGGTTCACTTAGGAAAAAAAATTTCTTCCAACCTTCATTTTTGGACCTTTAGCCCCCAGGTGTCCCTATATTTTCAAGAATGACAAAGAAAAGCACAAAACGGTCACATCTAATCATTTAAGGATTCTTCGAGGAAATACCCGGACATAAAATACATCCAAAAGGATTTTCCACAAGATTTACACCCAGAACATTTCCCATAAATAACTCAAATAGGAATGAACAAAAAAATTGTTTAAAAAGGCTTTAGCGGACCGTTAATTTCCGATTGTAATCACGTATGTTTATTCAAAGCTTTACCTAGTACAGGAGGAAAAACGAAACCGCAAGTAAAATCAATAGTTTGGTTATTGGCATGTTTAATTGCAATTTTACCTTCGTATCGAAGAGAAATACTGGTCCAAAAAGTCTTCGGCGTGTTTTAACAAGTCTTCTTTTCCTCTCAGCTGGATTTTGGTCGACGTACTGAAGACGATGCTTCCTAAGCATGTCGAATTAGTGCAGGGCCCTTCCTGAAAAAAGAAGAAAATTAGCTCATTTTTTTTAAAAACGATGAAAATTCAGAAAGAAAGTGGTGGTGGGACGGTGTGGAGGAGGTGGGGGTGGCAGGGGAGGAAGGGGTGGAAGGGGATTCAGTGGAGGCAGTGGAGGCAGTGGAGGCAGGGGAGGAAAGGGAGGAAAGGGACGCAAGGGAGGCAGGGGAGGCAGGGGTGGCAGAGGAGGCAGGGGAGGCAAGGGAGGCAGGGGAGGAAAGGGAGGCAGGGGAGGAAAGGGAGGCAGGGGAGCAAAGGATGGCAAGGGAGGCAGGGAGACAAAGGATTGCAAGGGAGGCAGAGGAGGCAGAGGAGGCAGAGGAGGCAGAGGAGGCAGAGGAGGCAGAGGAGGCAGGGGAGGAAAGGGAGGCAGGGGAGGAAAGGGAGGCAGGGGAGCAAAGGATGGCAAGGGAGGCAGGGAGACAAAGGATTGCAAGGAGGGGCAGAGGAGCAGGAGGGGCAGAGGAGGGGCAGAGGAGGGGGCAGAGGAGGGGGCAGAGGAGGGGGCAGAGGAGGGGGCAGAGGAGGGAGGCAGAGGAGGGGGCAGGGAGGGTGGCAGAGGAGGGGGCAGGAGGGGCAGAGGAGGGGGCAGAGGAGGAGGCAGAGGAGGGGGCAGGGAGGAAGGGGGCAGAGGAGGAGAGGCAGTAGGAGGGGGCAGAGGAGGGGGCAGAGGAGGGGGGCAGAGGAGGGGGCAGAGGAGGGGGGCAGAGGAGGGGGCAGAGGAGGGGGCAGAGAGGAGGGGCAGAGGAGGGGGCAGAGGAGGGGGCAGAGGAGGGGGCAGAGGAGGGAGGCAGAGGAGGGGGCAGAGGAGGAGGCAGAGGAGGGGGCAGAGGAGGGGGCAGAGGAGGGGGCAGAGGAGGGGGCAGAGGAGGAGGCAGAGGAGGAGGCAGAGGAGGCGGAGGAGGCGGGGAGGTATGAAGGTGTTAGGAGAGAATGATGGAGGTTGAGGATGTAAAGTATGGTGGATGGTGAAGTAGGGGAGGTTGGAGGGTTTACTGGGAGATATGTAGAAGTTGAGGAAGTAGAGAGGGAGTACCTACTTCCTGGTTGCGAATAGATCTATAGAACCCCGAATTTTTTAAAACGTTCACGTTATGGGGTTCCTCCTCCCGTCCCTTTTTCGAATCGAATTAAGTGTAAACTAAAAGCATATTATTTTGGTTAGGAGAAAGCAGAAAATTGACGAACTTTACCGAATACAAAACGAAGTCCTTTTATCTAATTTTGTTTTCCCCTTAACTCGCGTATGACGAAACCCTCGAAACAATTGCCATACAAAGTTAGTACCTCGAGAGACAATAGGGCTAGTTGAAGGGACGTTCCTGCTGGATTTCCATAACACCGCTTTGACTGTCTTATTGTCAGAGCCAGTCTGAGTCAAAACAAGCAGAAACATTGATAAAAAGAAGAGGAAAAAGCGCCCTTTAAAGACATGAAAGGTTCCAACTTTTTAAAACTCGTGTCTTGAATGATAAAACCCTCGTTAAAGTGTTCAAATAAGTCACATCTTTTGAAAATCGTTTAGAAAATCTAGAAACGATAAACAAGATTGACTTTAATAAAGGCTTTGAAGGTTTTAAGAAGGATTATCTTCAAGAATGCTGACTTTAATTTATTGAAATTCTCTTCCTTCTATATTTCTCTGGAAGATTATTGGAATCCTGAAGTTATTCCTGGACGATCTCCAGACAGATACTTAAATTGATTGATTTAAAAGAACGTGGACGTTAATTAAATTCAAAGAGGGTTTGAGAAAAGCTTAACCGGCATTAAATGTAATGAAAACGAGTCGTCAATTAGTTCCCCCGTGTCCGCCGTTCCCTTCGTCAAACACAATTTAACAAACGCGGTAATTTCTCGACGGAAAGTTAACACTAAATTACACCCTCGAAAAGATACGAAAATAAACAGAAGGGGTCGCCCCGAGTGATACATCAGCGTCAATTTAATCAAATTATTGTGAAAAAGGTGTTTACATGATTGATTCGGTTTTGTGTTAATGACAACACTCGATAAACCAATTTTTTAAAGAGCTTTACCATCAAATCCTTTCAAAAATTATTACTTTTATGCTTAAGATGACTTTTTGACCCAAAAAAAGTAGTTTTTGTGATTTTTTGTAGCAAGAAACACAAATTTTTTTTTTTGTAATCTTTGATTTGATTTTTGAGGGCGAATGAGTAATCTTAAGGAGTTTTATCACTAAACAACTTCGATAGCCCTTTAAAAGAGCTTTCAAACGGTGTACTTATCGCAAAATTTGGTTAAGATTTGAGGAAGTTATGGGAGCTTAAAGTAAAAATGAAATATTTGGCTTCCTCATTTTTGTCAATTCTGGCCCAAATGAACGGAAATTTCTTTCGAAATATCTCAAAAATTGGTATCTTTTGGTTTTTTGGGGTGCTGAGTTCGAATATCATGTTGTTTTTGCCGAGAAAAAAAATTTTTTTTCGTACTTTCCTTAGTGTTTAGGATCTTTTTTTTGGCTCCTATCTTTATTTTTGACCTTTATAGGTAGATATATTGCATTCTTATAGGATTTTTCAAATTTTTCAGATTTCATATTATGGATTCAAGCACTTCTTAGTGGCCGTTACGTACACATTTCACCTACGGATTATTGTTTCACATATCAAAGCAATATTTCTCTTTTCAGAGCCATCAACGTGCGTTTCTATTAAAAAACTTAAGAGCCTATAAAAGAAAAAAAGAGGTCGTTAAAAAAGAGGAGGGCGTTTATTGGCTCGAAGAATGTCATTTTCTCAAATATTCTAATGGAAATCCGCCTTTTTTTGACAAAGTGTAGTGTTGTCGACTTGCACAGGGATATAGATTGACTCTGGATCCCTGATCTTGTTTCACACTACAGCGCCCCCATCTTTCATTCTAACATAATATATTATCTAAATAAAATGTTGAATTTTTCTTGGAGACCGGATTTCGGTCCTCTTGTTTAACTTATGGAATCTTGTCCGGAAACTTGTGATCTCTCGGGTTGAAATTTATTTGTGTTCCGTGACCCTTGAGCCCTTTGTTGTGGCGTCTTGACGTCCTCTATGAACAATAACCAAATATTTGAAGACCTCTCTTTATTTACTTAGACAAGAGGACCGCCATGTTTTACAACAAAAAGGATCGCGTGTTAATTTTGACGCGAACAGGTCCGAAAAGGAGCTTGTCAGAAAGAAAACTGACAAGGGTTGAGAGCTCCTTTTCTCCAGAAAAGTGCTATTTCATAGCGTTATTCCTCACGTACAAAAAAAAAAGACGGTTCATGCTTAGTTCATCCCAAAATTAGAACCTCATGATCGAAAATAATGTGACGAAAAACTCTCCATTCACCTCCCATACCTTCCCAACCTCACCCAAACTATCCCTGTATTTAGTACCCTTTTAAAACCAAAAGGACGAAAAGCGTTTTTGTGAATTTCGAGTCGATTTGTGCCGTTAAACGTCTCTCGTAAAACGACTCCGGACTAATTAATGTTCCATCGCATGTGCAATCCGTGTTAGCAGACATCAAACTATTATAGGGTCATCACCGCTTGAATCTATTAAGGACGCGACCGTAAATGTATAATCGCCATGAATTTCAACGGGTCGTTGAGCTTTTCTCGGTCTCATGTAAATAAGAAAACCCTTTCCCCGAAGATGATCTCGAGCCGAAAAAGCGTCGGAGGACGGGCTTAATCGCGTTGATCTACTGCTGCATTAGCTACTTGACAAGTACCTCTAATCTCGAGGCTCAAACCGTTCATTTCCAACCCATCTACCCCTTTAAAGTTCGCCCTTAAAGTATTTTCAGACAGAAAAGCAATCGAAAAGCGATTTTTATTAATTCATTGTCCGAATCACGTGGTCGAAGATGACGCATTGTAGATAAGAAGGGCTGTTGACTTTAGTCCGGCATGTGCAGACGCCTGGGCTTTCCACCTTCGGATTCGGGTCGATGACAAGATTGTCCCATTTATGCTTGAATAAAAGACCTTTTACCGGATCTACCAGACTCTAAAAAGTAAAATTTAAAACCATAACTCAGCATCAACAAAACCTCGATTTGATCAGTATGGTTCGTTCTGCTCGTTTTATTCTTGCAGTTGAAAAACCCGAGATCTGTCGGAGTCGGCCAAAGCTTCTTTTTCCCCATGAAAAAATCGGTCATGTCCGTATAAACGAGACGGTTATTGTAGTCCAAAAATCCGGCGACTTCCGCCCCTTTGTTGTTACTCACGCGTATATAAATTATCGACTTCAATGCATAAAAGATTAATTTTTTTTCTAAAAACATGATTTCCCAAGCCACTTGGCCTAAAATTGAAAAATGATTTATTGAAAAAGACGAAAGCAATCTTTAATCTAGAAGCAATCAAACCTTCAGGCCTTGGGGTTACCACAATCCCTAAGATCATCCAGCAGTTTACGAAAAATTTCTTAAGTACAACCGTGGGACTATCGAAGAATAAGTTGGTATGGAGGAGGTACCTGCTAACTCTAAACATTCTAAACCATTGCACCTCCACAGACCATACAGCAACCACGAACCCTCTCTCACCTCCCCTTACCATCCTCCACCAACCCCCTCAATTTATTGCTCAATGTACAGACTTTGACATTTTAATATTTGCTGGTCATCAAATGAAAAATTGTTCATTTTATTATAAACTATAGGTCGAATTTGCCATCCATGCAAATAATATGTGAGCAAGAGGGGTTCCTGTTTATTAATGATCACTTATACACAGTTGATCAAATTTCTATCAACGTTAATGAGCATTTTATTACTAGAATTCTAATAATAAATAAATGAAAAAGACGAACTGTGTGTTTCAATAAAATTTTTAAACTATAATTATTTGTGTAAAATTTCATTTTTTTTTTTATTTATTTGTATACTGGTTTATTTTTACTTTTTTATTTAATTTTAAGTGAAAAAATGGGGGTTTCAAAAATAATTTAAATTGTACATAAATAAATTTTTCCATTTTCGCATGTTTTTACATTTTTCTTTTCACCGAATCATTTAAAGATTGCCCCTCCTGCTAGACTGGTTTTTTCCCCTTTTCTTATATTTTATTCTAACAAGATTAGCGCTAAGTACTCAAGTTCGGGGATGAAAAAATGGATTTTAATGAACCGAATTCTCCCTTTACGACCCTCATAAATCAAAAAGATCTTTGATTTTTAAAGAGTTTTTCTATGCTTAGTAGTTTTTTCTCATTTAAGGGGGAAAAAAAGGTTCGTTAGATAACACAGGAAGACTGTTAAGTCGTGCAGGGTTAGCATAACCGTTTCGCCGTTGCTATCACAAGTGTTTCATTTAATTATACATCAGGGTAATATTAAAAAATTCTTTTTTTCTGCTCAAAAAAACGAAAATTGCGGCTTTTCGTGACTTAAAATGGTTTTTAATACGAAAGTGAATTATCAGGGGTAAAAGTTATAAAAGGCGTCAAGGGAAAATGTTGTGGGGTGGCTGTTAGATTGGAAATCAAAGTTTTCCTTAAGGTTGGGACAGATAATGGATTCTCGACACGGAGAGTTTCCGGGATTTTCCATCAACTTCTGGAGTTTATTTCATTTTTTATTTAAAATTGATATTATTGACTTATTTGGATTAGTCCAATAGTTAACGAGTCGTGATGGATTGATTGTAATGCTGGGATAATCTAGTGTTTTACATAATTTGTCTTTGGGATGCAAATCCATGGGTTTCGAATTGTAGGGGGGGGGGGGTCTCGTGAGGTCTGACGGAAGGGTGAAACTTACTTTCCGACGTCAGTGACACTATTTACAACCCTCCCTCCGATCCCACACCCCCTTCAGACCCTTAACAACCCCTACAACGCTAACTCGACCTTCTGTCCCACGGGACGTAAACTCTTAATATTAATCAACTAACCGAATGTACATATTTTAAAAACTTTCATATTTCAACATTAAGTGAGGTAGTCAGAAAGAAATTGAATTGAGGGAGGTGGTGGTAGGGTGGAGGGAGGGTGGGGGAGGTGATGAAAGTAGGAGAGGAAGTTATGAGATTGTGGGGGAGGTGGTGGATGGTAGGGTGAAGTGGGGGATTTAGGGGAAGTGATTTAGGGTTTATTTAGTTATAGTTTTTCTTAGTGATTTAGGGATTTTAGGGCATATAGGAAGGAGGTGGGGAAGGGACTAGGAAGGTAGGGAGTTGATGGGATGGGAGGTGATGAGGTGGAGGTGATGGGAGGGGAGGTGATGAGAGTGGAGGTGATGGGAGGGGAGGTGATGGGATTCCACTTTTAGCGAGTTTCCGGAGGAAGATAGGAGCTATTGAGGCCGGTCTCACAGAGGTATTAAGCTTAGAAGCTTATATATTCGTAATCAGGATATCTTTAAGGGGTATCTAATTCAGTAGAACTTCGATAATTTGAATTACCTGTAGGTAAGTCTTTTGTCTTTCTTTAATCCGACACAAAACTTTGAAATCCGTGGGATTGAAAAAAATCGGATTAAGCGTTATTTGATTAAGGAATCTCAAAGTTTATAACCGCTAAAGGGGCTGAAGTGTATAACAAAGTGTGGGCATCCAATTAATTAAAATGACCCAGGTGTGGTCTCGCCGAGTTAACTCTTAATTTAGTTTCCAGAGGGCGTTCCGGTCTGTCCGACGCACGGATTACCGGGAACTCCCGCTTTATCTTTCCCGAAAAAGATAAAGTGTGGAAATTTATGAGTTTTTAAAAAAAGACAAAGTACCAGCAAAACGGCGGATCTGTTAGCCCGTTCACGAACTGCGAGTTCTTCAATTAGCTGATCCGGGCCTAAAGATAATTTCGTACTTATGCACGACTGGATTATCTTGATGGGTGCCATGAAAGATTCGACTTTTTCACGACGCCTCTTGAACTCGTCTTCGGACAACGTTTCGCTGATGCTCCTAGCGGTAAATCAAGCGAGTTAACTCACGTCTAAAATATTAATAGAGCTCAGAATCAAAATAATGCTTTTACAATAATTCATGTTCTAGCTGGAAAGGGTTTTTTCACGTCAAAAAGGGTCAAAATCTGGCTGAAAAGGGTCTTTTCTTGTCAAAAAGGGCCAAAATCTGGCTGAAAAACGTTTTTTCTTGCAAAAAAAAAGTTCAAAATCAGGATGAAAAGGGTCATTTTTTGTAATAACTATCTGAAAAGTGTCTTTTCTTGTCAAAAAGGGTTCGAAATCAAGATGACAAGGGTGTCATTTCTTGACAAAAATAGTCTGAAAGGGGTATTTTCTTCTTAAAAAGAGTGATAATCTCGGTGAAAATGGTCTTTTCTGACTAGAAAGGTGTCTTTTTTGACTAAAAAGGGTCATAACCTGGTTAAAAAGTGTCTTTTCTTCTCAAAAAGAGTCATGGTCTAGCTGAAAAAGGTATTTTCTTGTCAAAAAAAAATTTCGAAATCAGGATGAAAAGGGTCATTTAATGTAAAACTGTCTGAAAAGTGTCTTTTCTTGTCAAAAAGGGTTCGAAATCAAGATGACAAGGGTGTCATTTCTTGACAAAAATAGTCTGAAAGGGGTATTTTCTTCTCAAAAAGGGTGATAATCTCGCTGAAAATGGTCTTTTCTGACTAGAAAGGTGTCTTTTTTGACTAAAAAGGGTCATAACCTGGTTAAAAAGTGTCTTTTCTTCTCAAAAAGAGTCATGGCCTAGCTGAAAAAGGTATTTTCTTGTCAAAAAAAATTTCGAAATCAGGATGAAAAGGGTCGTTTTTTATCACCCTACAGTAGGCACTTAGCCCCTCTACCAAACTTTTGGCTTAGAGGGTTATATTATTTTTATTTAATTATTATGTGTTTTTTTTTTAATTTTTATTTATTTATTTATTATTTTTTTTTATTTTATTTATTTATTTATTTTTTTTTAAACTTTCTCAAAGAGAAGTTATTGTAATACCGTCGGATTCGGGTTTTTGGGGAAGGGTCTTCCAGACCCCCTAGGGTCAAACTGACTTTTGATCTTTGTCGGACATGACTTTGTCTGTGGTGCCGGCCGTCCGTCCGTCCGTCCGTCGCCTTTTTCCGGAACACTTCACGGCCACAATTTTCATCCGATTTTCACGAAATTTTCACACAATCTTCCTTTCGTGGTTATCTTGAAAGTGACGAGAGCGATTTTTGAAATTCGACAAAATGGGGGAGATATGTCTGTCTAAAGTCTGCAAAAATGTGCTCCGGCCTTTCTACCGGTCCGATATTCACCAAATTTTAACCAAATAATCTTCAAGTGATCCCGATTAAATTTTATTAACTAATTAGGTAATTAATTATGTAATTTGGTAATTATGACTAATTAACTTAAATTTCCCATTTTCATAAAATTATCACCAAATTCAAGTTATGATTGCAAAAAAAATTTTTTTTTTTCAAAAATTAATTAATTAATTAATTAATTAGGTAATTATATTGAGTTTGAGTGTAATTAGTCCCATTTTCATAAAATTATCACCAAATTCAAGTTATGATTTTAAAAAATTTCTCAAAAATTATTTAATTAATTAATTAACTAATTAGGTAATTATAATGTGTTTGAGTGAAATTAGTCCCATTTTCATAAAATTATCACCAAATTAAAGTTATGATTGAAAAAAAAATTTTGTTTAAATTAATTATTTAATTAACTAATTAGGTAATTATAATGTGTTTAAGTGAAGTTAGTCCCATTTTCACAAAATTATCACCGAATTCAAGTTATGACTGAAAAAAAATTTTTTCTATAAATTAATTAATTAAATAGTTATAATGTGTTTTGGGTGACATTTTTGGATCCCCCGAAATCTGTAAACCTTTGAGAAAGTTCGTGTCTCTGGGCAAGCTCCAGGACCAATACTTTTTTTTTCCTGTTCATCCTTAAACTAGAGTTTAAGTTGTACAAAAATAAAGTTTGTTTTAAAAGAAGCTGGACCTCTAAAAATATTTGTACAAAAGGGACATTTTGAGCAATATTTCCACCTTGACGTTCAACCCAATTACTTTATTTACCTTTCGCCCACCCCCGTTTGCTTTGCACCCCTGTTAGGGAAGCCGTTAAACGCCCATGTTGGTTTTAAAATAGCCATAATAATTTTTTTTCTGTTTTTAATTTTTTCCTTATAATCCTGAAACTTATTATCTTGAAAATCTTCGTTCTCCACTAATGGGATCCTTCTAATTATTTTTTTGCGGAAATTTTTTTATACATGGAAACTGGAGATTTACAAAGAAGGGAATGAGGGTGTGAAAATTCAAAACTGCTTCTAGTTTCAATTAATTTTCCGACATTTGAATAATAGATGAAAGAGAGGAGTGTAAAATATATTATGTAAATGAGTAAAAAGGGGTCTTCTTGAGTTCGGTGCCTTTGATGGGGGGAGGGGGGCTGTCCGAGTCGATATCAACAGGCTAATAAATTATACGATTCTCGGGTTTCGTTAACTACCCCCCCCCCCACCGGTGCCATCACTTAACTCGAGTTCACCACCTCTCGCTATGTTTTAACGCAAATCGACTTTTCAGAGCGGGCTCCCCATATCAAGCGCTTTTTTTGCTGACCCCTCTCACTCAGCCAACTATTGTGTTACTGACAGAACTTCATCTTTTTTTACCGACTTCATTAGGGTCCACTTTACATTCGTTTCGATGCTAAGAGAATATCAATAATTATCCTCAAAATGTCAAAAATGCTAAAGTCCAACAAAAAATTATCTAATTTTTGTCCAAAACACAAAATTTTCAGTATGGATATGTTGAGTGCATGGTGAGCGTGATTTTACGCGTTTTTAAAGATTTTTACGCAACACCTTTTCACGCATTTCTAGGAAAATAATAGTCCAAAGAGATAAGCCAGATTTTAGAACCTTTTTTTGACCAGGAAAGACACTTTTCAGCCAGTCAATGAGTCTTTTTGACATATAAAGACACTTTTCAGCCAGATTATGACCCTTTCTGACAAGAAAAGACACATTTCAGACAATAAATGACCCTTTTCATCATGATTGTGAAGCTTTTTGATAAGAAAAGACCCTTTTCAGCTAGAATATGACCATTTTTGACAAGAAAAGACACTTTTCAGACTATTTTTTGCCAAGACATGAACCTTGTCATCCTGATTTTGAACCTTTTTTTGACAAGAAAAGACCCTTTTCAGCCAGATTATGACCCTTTCTGACAAGAAAAGACACATTTCAGACAAGAAATGGCCTTTTTTATCATGATTTTGAAGCTTTTTGACAAGAAAAGACCCTTTTCAGCCAGATTATGACCCTTTTTGACAAGAAAAGACACATTTCAGGTAAGAAATGGCTCTTTTCATCATGATTTCGAAGCTTTTTGACAAGAAAAGACCCTTTTCAGCCAGATTATGACCCTTTTTTGACAAGAAAAGACCCTTTTCAGCCAGATTATGACCCTTTCTGACAAGAAAGACCCTTTTCAGCCAGATTATGACCCTTTCTGACAAGAAAAGAACACATTTCAGACAAGAAATGGCTCTTTTCATCATGATTTCGAAGCTTTTGACAAGAAAAGACCCTTTTCAGCCAGATTATGACCCTTTTTGACAAGAAAAGACCCTTTTCAGCCAGATTATGACCCTTTTTGACAAGAAAAGACCCTTTTCAGCCAGATTATGACCCTTTCTGACAAGAAAAGACACATTTCAGACAAGAAATGGCCCTTTTCATCATGATTTCGAAGCTTTTGACAAGAAAGACCCTTTCCAGCCAGATTATGACCCTTTTTGACAAGAAAAGACACATTTCAGACAATAAATGACCCTTTTCATCCTGATTTTGAACCTTGACAAGAAAAGACCCTTTTCAGCCAGATTATGACCCTTTCTGACAAGAAAAGACACATTTCAGACAAGAAATGGCCCTTTTCATTATGACTTCGAAGCTTTTTGACAAGAAAAGACCCTTTTTAGCCAGATTACGACCCTTTCTGACAAGAAAAGACACATTTCAGACAAGAAATGGCCCTTTTTTATCATGATTTTGAAGCTTTTGACAAGAAAATACCCTTTTCAGCCAGATTATGACCCTTTTTGATAAGAAAAGACACATTTCAGATAAGAAATGGCTCTTTTCATCATGATTTCGAAGCTTTTGACAAGAAAAGACCCTTTTCAGCAAGAATATGATCATTTTTGACAAGAAAAGACACTTTTCAGACTATTTTTGCCAAGACATGAACCTTGTCATCCTGATTTTGAACCTTTTTTTTTGACAAGAAAAGACCCTTTTCAGCCAGATTATGACCCTTTTTGACAAGAAAAGACACATTTCAGACAATAAATGACCCTTTCATCATGATTTTGAAGCTTTTTGACAAGAAAAGACCCTTTTCAGCTAGAATATGACCATTTTTGACAAGAAAAGACACTTTTCAGACTATTTTTTGCCAAGACATGAACCTTGTCATCCTGATTTTGAACCTTTTTTTGACAAGAAAAGACCTTTTCAGCCAGATTATGACCCTTTCTGACAAGAAAAGACACATTTCAGACAAGAAATGGCCCTTTTCATTATGATTTCGAAGCTTTTTGACAAGAAAAGACCCTTTTAGCCAGATTATTGACCATTTTGACCAGAAAGAGACACGTTATCAGACAGTTTTTGACCATTGTTGTGACAATGTATTTCTCAATTTAAACTATTATTTCTGCCTAGAAAACCACCAACCCATCATTTAAGAGACAATTTCCTTACTAAAAGACAATTTCACACAATGAGTAAGGAGAACGCCCCCTCTCACCCTCACACCACAACCCCCCACCATTTAAGAACTCTTTCCAAAACCCCACAATCAAATATTCATCAATATTCTGGGCCTAAAACAAATCAACAGAAACCAACAACTTTTATAAAAAGCCTCACCGAAACCTCGAATACAACCTGGTGTGAATCTCGTCCCTCTGAAAACCCACCCTCATCTTTAGGTTCCCAGTCCACTTTCAACAACAAATAATATGAAAATCATCGAAACTTTTCGAGTGGTCCCTAGAGATGGAGGTCGCGCCGTCGAAATAATTCAATGTATTGTATTAGCGAGCATCATAAAAAACGAGGGTTTGTAAATAAAAGTCATCACAGTTCAGTATTATGTGTAGGTTCCCTTGAGTGTTCGAATTGATCGGCCGGTGGTGTTCTGCAAATGAAAATGAATATCGAAAAGTCGCGGTTTTTTCTTGAACCCAACGTAGATGAGGAAATGGTCCTAAAAGGAAACCCTTGAAAAGTAGTTAATCCTCGTCCGGTTTATCGCCAACCAATTGAAGACGCGGCAAGAAAGGGCGGACAATAGTCGAACCTCATCTCGGAGTCATTAAGAACACCGCTGTCTCCATTTTTTAATCAATTTTCCAAACGTTCAGGTCAAGAAAAACGCCCTCCAGCCTTCTTTTTGATATGAACTTTCATTTCACCTCATATTAGCTCCAAGGTTTATCATCTAACCGTCTCTTTTATATAGACATAGTCATGTCACTCGAGAACTCAAAAGGCGGACTTAAACATTGCCAAAGAGAAGGTCGGACAATATCATAAAAAGAAATCACTTTTTCAAACACCTTCCAAGACAATTTGTTTTATATATACTTGACATTTTCATTTTAAGGTTAGTTTCCAGAATTTCACAAATCGGAGTTGCCATGTGTTTGCTTAGCCCCCTCCCACGCAGATGCGCCAAATCTTTGTGACAGCTGATTGTTTACAATCGGACGTTTTTGTGTGTTGACGATTAATTTTTTTTTAATATTAGAAGTAGCTCGTCGTACCTCACAAAGGTTTGCGTATCCTGTAAAGGTAGGTTTTTTGGTGTTGAAAAAAGTTGTTCACACGAAAATATTGTTTCCCGATTTTCCGGAAAAATTTTTTTTCTGGAAAAATTGCTCTATGAACGTCTGAGTTTTCCGTATCATGAGAATGCGCTTTTGCAGAAAAAGAAATAGGAGCCATTTTTAGTGAACAAGAAATGATGGATAAATACTTTGGGGCCGAATGTTTCTGCGATCTATGAATCAGGAAACAAACAAAATGGTCGTATCCTCCTTTAGTTAGGGGACTAGAGGATATTTGTTATACGGTATCCAAGCCTCGAGATTTTCTAGTCAAAACTCGACTTCTCAAAATAATAGAGATTGTTGGTTGTTATCAATCGTCGAGGTATTGTGTTGTAGTTTTTATATCTGAGAATGTGGACACGATCGCGCGCGAGGGCTCGTCCGAATCTTCATTCACCCCTTTCAATGAATTTTGACGTAGGAATGAACGAAAATTTAACAAAAAATACACAAAACGTACTTTTTCGAAGGTTTTCAGAACTTGGGTGAATGAAACACATGATTTTTTTTAAACTTTTATTTTGTATTAATTGAAGAAAATTAGATTTTTGAAGGGGTCAATGGTGAGGTCAAAATTGATGTCTTGGTCTTTATTGGTGTTGGGAGAGTGGGGGAGGAGATTGAAGGTAGGGTAGAGGTGATGGGGGTTGAGAGGTTGGAGGTCTGGAGGTTGGAGGATAGGGGAGATGTCGTACAGTTGAATTGATGATGTAGAGGTGGAGGAAATAGAGGTGGGAGATTTTGGTAGTCGGGGAATAGAGGTTGATGGGGAATGGGAGAGGGTACCGAATGGTTGGGAGGGATGAAGAGTGGGGAAGATGGGGGGATGTTGATAAAGGTGTTTGGATGGTTGAAAGATTAGGGGAAGTGGGGGTGATAGGAGAGGATGAGGGGAGAGTCAAGGATAGTGAGGTGGGTAAGGGGAGTTTTTTGGTAGGTGAGGGGATTTGAAGGGGGTTTCATAGGTGTAAGTTGGCTACTGGTGGGGAAATGGTGGAGTAGTTGAGGTGGGTTTTGGATGAGGATGAGGGAAGTTGGTGATGCGTGGTGAGAGGTGTTAATGGGGAGAGGGGAGTGGGTGTAAAGTGTTTGCTGAGGGAGGATGTTGGAGTGTTTCGACATGGTTAGGGAGGTGATGAGTGTAGGTGAGGTTGGGAAGGTGAGGGAGGTTAATGGGAAGTCAAGAATTGCTGTTTTAAATTTTTTTCGGCCAAGTTCGCATGCAACAAAAAAAGGACTTAAATTTGGCTCCTCTTAAATTAGATTTCGGTCGTTTCGATAGCAATGATTTAGAAGAAAAAGGGGTATTTAAGGAAGGGCTTGTTGAAGAATTTGAGACACTAATTTAATGAAATAAGTCTTATTTTTAATTTGCTCTAAAGTCAAGGTAAGAATCGCCAGAGTAGTGAAGGAAGGAGAAATATGGACAGTTTTATTGCTCCCTGTGAAAAAGGGGTGGATGAAATTGATCCATTGGTACAAACATAGGTGCCTTTTAATCTCACCTTTTACTTAAGGTGCCGTTTTTAAAAACGGTTCAGAGGGTTGTATTTTGATTAAAAGTCTCCTTTTTATATCGTTGGAAGGTGAAAAATTTGGGAATGAATTTATAGGAGGCGGTGTTTTAACGGCGTTGCTCTTTAAATGTTCACACGTTATCCGTTGGAAATCTGTGTCGGATTTGAACGGTTTCCAGTACCTTCTGCGGTTTTATTGTCTCTAATACACCTCAATCCCTTTGATAATCTTCAAACCAAATAAATCTATTCAATAGTTACTTAAGCCGAAAAACCTGTTGACTATAATCATGTATTGTTATTATAATTGAATACATTTACCAGTGTGTTTGATGCCGATGGGTGAAAAACCGAATATCAATGTTAACGTGTTGGGATTGGAAAAACATTTTTCGAACCTTCATCCAAAGGGGGAACCTTTGTTTCTTTTCTATTTATATATCTTTATTTATTATGTGGAGATTTTGAATGTTTAATTTTATAAAACTGTTTTTTTGAATATCTAAGAGTGAAGAAACTCGATCTGAAGTCGATTTTGGGATGGATTTTTTTTTTTTTCCACTCTTGGACACTAAAATTTTCTTTTTCGATTTCATCCAAAGCTGGTTTGTTTTTACTTATTTAAGTTGTGAAAAAAAAACGATTCTGAGTTCGCTTTTTTGTATGGAAAAATATTTTTTCAAACTCACAAGAGTTGGAACGTCTTCTCTTTTTTGACGAGATAATGTCCATCTTTTGATTCATGCAAAAACCTGTTTTTGAGGACTATTCTTTTTGAGTGTGAAAATGCGTTGGATCTGAAGTCGATTTTGGGATGGATTTTTTTTAACTCATCAAGGGGGACCCTTTTCACGTTTTTGCCATAAAATTTTCATTTTTTGTTTCATCCAAAAGCTGGTTTTTTGACTATTCGTATTCAAAAGGGGTGAAAAACAATATTTCTGAAGGTAGATTTTTGGTATGAATTTTTTTGAGTTCACCTCATGCAATGGGGCACCTCTTACATTTGGATCTCAAAAATTTTAATTTTTTTATTTCGTTCTAAAATCCTGGTTTTTTGACTAATCTAAAAGGTGAAATATGATCTGAAGTCGGTTTCGCGGAATTAACATATTTTATGAAGTATTGTATTCCTTTTCTTTCTGTAGAAGTCAACTCAGCCATTTCATTTCGTTCATTAAAAAAAAGGGATAGTGTAGGGGTTGGCCAGAAGCACACTAGCACAGACGAAAAGGGGATGGGCCGTCAGAAGGACCCAGGTTGAAATAGATCTCGAGGAGAAGTTTAGGAACATGGATCGACACCCGATCCCAACGAAGACGCGGAGCGATTCTGAGAAGTGAGCGATAACATGCATCACTGTATCTCATAGGTCCGTTCTTCAATTTTGTAACTTCATAAGATAGTGGGTCTTTAAAGCCGCTTGCCAGGAGCATCGTAACGAAAACTTTTTTAGCAATTTATTCTGATCACGATACCCATACTCATAGCTAAATAAGGGAGATTGGCCTTCTGACTTAACAAAGACAAAATACACCGCATGTAGAATACGACTATCGCACAAATATACACGTGCAAGTGCAAGCGCATAGAACGTAGTCAATGAAACCAGTCTCCCTATATAACCAGCCCGAGGGAACAAACACTTATGTCTTTTTCAATTCGACTCAATCTACATCCACATCATTGCTTTATTTTTAAAGGCACAACAAGAAACAAAAGTAAGCGCAATCCAACATACATCCTAGACTCGAACAATACAAAACGGCGAGTCACCCACTAGAAACTCTGCAAATAACAGTACATACCCAGTGTCAAGTGACTCACTCAAAACACACTAACAAAGGCCCTAAGTCAAACAAAAAGGAAGAACCAATGCATGCCCAAGGAAGCCAATGCTAACATACCACATTAAGACGTACCTGAAGTATCTACGCCACAAGTCCGCGGAGTGGCAACCTGTTGCTACGAAAGCCAGACTAAATACACGTCCTAAACCAGTTTAAAAAAGTAAGTACAGATAGAGACCTAATCACCACCACGTCAAAAACAAAAAAGTAAAGGGACACGCTACCAAACAGAGACTGAGGTAACCATAAACACGACACGATGCCAGACAATCCAGTACAAACAAGTATCCGATACGCGTAACCGTACCGTTCGAACTACAGATGAGATAGTCACTAATCGCAACAAGGCCACATTGTGATTAGCCCCCAAAAAGGAGGCATAAGCCTACGAAATGTTGTAGGGAAAATTACAGTAGCTATGAGTAGGCCGTATATGGGCTAAACACTAACCGTACCATGTACTACAAAAATCGTAATCTCTAGAGACATGAACTTCAACAACATAATATAACGGCCTCTAAAAAGAAAGTAGATGCCTACGCCAGTTACGAAATACAAGGAATGAAGATACCTGAACCCGTCGATAGTACATAGTAACCTACCGGATTCGAATGTGAAGTGAAGGTACCAACCCGTCGAATGAAGTAGGTACCTACCCGTCAAATGAAGTAGGTACCTACGAGTTGAAGGAGTAGGTACATATGTAACTTATAAAAAGTATCTACTCCCTAATAAAGTACCTACTCTCTAATAAAGTACCTACCCTCTAAAAAAAGTATCTACCCGTTAAAAAAGTAGATACCTACCCGTCGAAATAGTAAGTACCTACCCGTCGAATGAAGTAGGTACCAACCCGTCGAATGAAGTAGGTACCTACCCGTCAAATGAAGTAGGTACCTACGAGTTGAAGGAGTAGGTACATATGTAACTTATAAAAAGTATCTACTCCCTAATAAAGTACCTACTCTCTAATAAAGTACCTACCCTCTAAAAAAAGTATCTACCCGTTAAAAAAGTAGATACCTACCCGTCGAAATAGTAGCCCTACCCGTCGAATGAGTAGTACAACCCGTCGAATGAAGTAGGTACCTACCCGTCAAATGAAGTAGGTACCTACGAGTTGAAGGAGTAGGTACATATGTAACTTATAAAAAGTACCTACTCCCTAATAAAGTACCTACTCTCTAATAAAGTACCTACCCTCTAAAAAAAGTATCTACCCGTTAAAAAAGTAGATACCTACCCGTCGAAATAGTAAGTACCTACCCGTCGAATGAAGTAGGTACCTACCCGTCGAATGAAGTAGGTACCTACCCGTCGAATGAAGTAGGTACCTACCATCAGTCCGGAATAACATCTTTTGACGTTCAAATGGAAGTAGTACGCATACTCCCGGATTGAGTACAAAAATGAGATTATGCTCTATCTCCCTATAAAGCTACCTACTCTCTCTATATACACACACACTCTACACTCACTAAAAAAGTAAGCCTCAAACCCATTAAACCACGTACCTATCTACCTACTAAAAAAAGTTACTAATTACCTAAAAATTACTCACTAAATAAAATACCAAAGGTGCATACTAAGGTACATACCAACTTCACTAATTACAAGAAAAATTAGGTAGAAGTCTTCATGTCATCCTATCCTTCGCCTTGCGACATCAAGTTCCACACCATTAAAAGAAAGTAAAACGAAAACTAAAAACAGGTCAGAACCATTATTCTTGAGATCTATACTACGTCATTGGTGAAAACAACAATACAAGGGTGATGTAAACTGG
>JAGWEN010000387.1:0-104138 GCA_018703685.1 Orius laevigatus | reverse complement strand
CTTTTCCTAGTTGGGCAGTAGAAAAAAAAAAAACGAGATCATCTTGGGAGTATGGCGCATGTCTGCTTTCCACTATTTAGTGGTAAGAGGGTTTCAAACTTTCACTGAACCCGGTAGAATCAGTTATCGTCTTACTACTAGACTGCTAAACCCATTACAAGTTTTTTTTTTTTTTTAAAATTAACTGTTTTTTTTTAGGTTTTACAGTGATCCCCACTTGGTTTATCATTTGAAGCCGGGCCACTGGTCATATTTGAGTGGACGAAGCGTTTGAGATATTTATATTAGAATTCATGCGGGATGTGACGTCATCTGCGACATATAATTACAATGGGGACAGGGATATTCAGAACGCCGAGTGGAAGCTTACGTTGAAATTGACGATCATATCCAATACGACACCGTACGATTGCAAGAAGTTTGGAGATCAGGCGCCGTAAAAGTTGAGATGCACACTGGTACAGAAGGACTATATTATGAAAAGGGCGTGAGTTAGCCGTCCAAGTCCGGACAGCTCAACGCCGTCGACGGACCAAATTCCTCGGCGACAACCTTCAATGGCTGGATGCAGATCCAAGCCGGGAAAGGACTGGGGGGGGGGGGGGTGGGGGGTGGGGGGGGGGGGGGGGGGTGAGGGGGGGGGGGGGGGGGGGAGGGGAGGGTGAGGGGGGGGGGGGGGGGGGTGGGGGGGGGGGGGGGGGGGTGGGGGGGGGGGGGTGGGGGGGGGGGGGGGGGGGGGGGTGGGGTGGGGGGTGTGGGGGGGGGGAGGGGGGGGGGGGGGGGAGGGGGGGGGAGGGGGGGGGCGGGGGGGGGGGGGGAGGGGGGGGGGGGGGGGGCGGGGGGGGGGGGGGGGGGGGGTGGAGGGGGGGGGGGGATGGCGGGGGGGGGGGGGGCGGAGGGGGGGTGGGGGGGAGGCAGAGGGGGGGGGGGAGGGGGGGGGTGGGGGGGGGGGGAGGGGGGGGGGGGGTGGGGGGGGGGGGGGGTGGGGGGGGGGGGGGTGTGGGGGGGGGGGGGGGGGGGGGGGGGGGGGGGGGGGGGGGGGGGGGGGGGGGGGGGGGGGGGGGGGGGGGGGGGGGGGGTGGGGAGGGGGGGGGTGGGGGGGGGGGGGGGGGGGGGGGGGGGGGGGGGGGAGGGGGCGGGGGGGGGAGGGGGGGGGGGGGGGGGGGGGGGGGGGGTGGGGGGGGGGGGGGGGGGGGAGGGCGAGGGGGGCGGGGTGGGGTGGGGGGGGTGAGGAGGGGGGGGGGGGAGGGTGAGTGAGTGTGGGGTGGGGGGGGGGGGGGGGGGGGGGGGGGGGGGGGGGGGGGGGGGGGGTTGTGGGGGGGTGGGGGGGGGGGAGAGGGGGGGGGGTGGGGGGGGGGGGGGGTGGGGGGGGTGGGGGGGGGGGGGGGGGGGGGGGGGAGGGGGGGGGGGGGGGGGGGGGAGGGGGAGGGGGGGGGGGGGGGGGGGGTGGGGGGGGGGGGGGGGGGGGGGGGGGGGGGGGGTGGGGGTGGGGGGGGGGGGGGGAGGGGGGGGGTGGGGGGGGGGGGGGGGGGGGGGGGGGGGGGGGGTGGGGGGGGGGGGGGGGGGGGGGGGGGGGGGGGAGGGGGGTGGGGGGGGGGGGGGGGGGGGGGGGGGGGGGGGTGGGGGGGGGGGGGGGGGGGGGGGGGGGGGGGGGGGGGGGGGGGGGGTGGGGGGGGGGGAGGGGGGGAGGGGGGGGGGGGGGGGGGGGGGGGTGGGGGGGGTGGGGGGGGTGGGGGGGGGTGGGGGGGGGCGTACCGAAGTGTCCGGAATCGTTAAACATCGGAACAGCAACACAGGATGGATCGATGGTCCTCGCGTATGTAAAGATGATGAAAACAGAATTCGACATCGTTGGCCTCGAACTGCGCGTCCGCTATGACGGTAAAAGGGCTCCGATAACCAGCCTTTGTACGATCCAACACGGACTGCGTGCAGTCAGACCCAAAATTATGTCCTAAATCAAGAAGATTAAGAACATCCGGACCTAGCGCCTTCTGTCGTGTCGTTCGCGTATCTTCCAAGCATTTAATAATTCCATGATTGCATGAACGCTCCAACTATCCAGTGTGTCATTCAAGTCTGCAGATATAACTGACCCTGACCGAGGATGAGAAAACGACTTACGGACTTGGTGGCTTATAGCAAAGGAGGATTGGGAGGCGACTATGGTGTCCCCTACATAAAATCAATTACGAGCGAATAATGGGACGAGCACACTCCACTCCCAGAATATGGAGCTCAGACGCATATCCCTGACCGCGAGCACCCTTCCAGGACCTACCGGATTCATTAGTATTCAGAAAACAAGCCTGTCGAAGTCGCCGCCACCCTCCTACTACATCGAACCGCCAAACCCGTATCCCCAGCGCCGTAAAAATTCGTCCCGAAAACAACGACGAAATACATACGTCCCACCTCCGCAATTATCCGGGACACGCCGACCCAGCCTCTACACGACCGTTAAAAGGAAAGAGAGGGGGAGTGCACATGGACAATTCAGAAGGAAATTTGGCAACGTATAGGAGGAAGAGCCAGCGTTTACGTAGAAGGGACTTCCCTGAAGAGCTTAAAGGAGCGATGACGAAGAAGATCACCCGAAAGTACAACATCGTCGTTAGCTCATGTGTAAAAAGAAGCTCCAAAGAAATGATGATGTAAATACTTCGCGAATATTCCAAGTGGGTCGCTCCTGGAGAACGTTCACAACTTCGACTCACAAACGCTGGAAACGCGAACCAACGAACGGTCGTGATTTCAGCTAGCGACGGATCGGATATTCGGAAGCCATCTGCAATGAGACGAGATCCCCCAGCTGTGTGATAGTCGCACAGGGACATTATCAAGCTCCTCCGTCGCTCCTCACGTCGTCACGCTTGCTTGTCGCAGCCTTTCTGCTTCGTCAGAGTCAGGACACAAAATCGAACGGAAAGGTTTCGCCACGACTTACATGACACCACGGTGGACGATACGACAACGCGAGAATCGTAACGTCGCAGAGGCTAGTATATAAAATATGAAACGTATTTTAGGACATATATGTGTCGGATGGGGGATAAACAAAAAAAAACACAAAAAAAAAAAAAAACACACCCCCCCTTAGTGGCGAACCTAATGTGACCGACATTGAGAATAAACTAGCAGACTTAGAAAGAAAAACACAAAACAAAAAGCTACACTCCAACACACCGTAACGTATAAAGTATGTATGGTCCGTGGACCACTTACCCGAATACTTTATCCCCATCCTCTGTCCTCGCTCCTGTCTTATTAAATAGTATATTTGATCCTATTTGAAACTATGCCTACCCCAAAAGCTAACCTTCCTAAAGATCGTTTAAGTTATGTAAGTGTGGTACAATTCTACTAAATCTGGTGTTGTACTATAAAGTATTGAAGCAGAGCCATCTAGTGTCTCCCGAGGTCAAGCCCGCGACCACTTACTTTCCCCCCCAAAACAAACAATCTATAACAAAACATACGCACCACGCTCACCGGTCGAATGCCACTACTAGCCTCATCTAACTATCTTTTCCCATCCCTATTTTTCTTTCTCTTCCTTCTTTCACTGCTTTATTCTTTTTTCCTAATTGTTGTACTCATATTTTAGTACCAATTTTACTATTTTTTATTTTCGTTGTTTTCGTAGTTTCAGTGAGGAACATGTACACATATACCAACAACACACCAAGACAGCTCAACCAATCTGGCACACCAATACATACTAGTACTAATTTTTTTTTTTTAAGTTGTTTGTGTGTTTTCTTTTTCATAAACTTTTTAAAAAATTACGTGTAGTGTCTAAAACAATGTATAATACTCTCAATTTAAAGGACTTATTCTGTAGTATCATATTAATCAAAATATTCCGAAATAAAAAAGAAAATACAATCATGTTTTATAGATTTAACAATTTTTTTCATTTATTAATTCATGGAAATGTATAATCGGCTGTTGTCACCAAATTGCCAGCCATATGAGCTAAATGAAAATCTCCTAAAAAGATCATTTGCTTTTTTTCTGTCCCCTCGTAAAAAAATTAATAGGGCGATTTACGGCTACTTTTTGACTGACGGCTCTATCTTATAAGTACAAGATTAAGCGGTTTCCAATTAGTTCCTTTATCTAAAAGTTATTACCAGCTAGTGGTTCGAAGAACAAGGTGGGCGATCGTCTGCCTTCCCTCTTAGCCTTGAGAGGCTCAATACGAGATTCAATATTCGTTATCCTAAAAAAAGTAGAAAGTCAATTAAATCGAAGCGGATGGAGCTCTGTTAATTGACTCTGGCGGCTCTGCCGAATCGTAATAAAAGGAAAATGTGGCCCCATCTTGAGGAGCATTAGACTACAATGAATAGGGTGTCAAACATCATCAGGGAGGAACAGTTTAAAAGTGATAAACGCTCTTCGCTGATATAACCTCACAAAAAATAATAATATCCATCCAATGGACTCACAAAAGGGAAGGTCACGATCATGAAACCTACAGATTTCAAACCAAACCTTGCGACCAGCTAAGAGTGTGACACCAGTCTGCAGTATCTGCCAGACCTTTGACCTGATCGACAAAAATTTTATATAAGTGTAACTCCCCCCGGGATTTTAGCGATTGGAATCGATTGGCAGTCGATTTCTTTTGGATCAGACGTCCAGGGTGCTCCAGAAACAAACGTTGGCAATTTTATAATAAAAATTCTAGTTATTGGACGATGGGATTCAATTTTACATGCTTGATTTACCAGGAACTATTTTATTTAGAACAATTTTTTCGATAGGGACCTACGGATTACGATATTGGATGTTCTATACTCAAGAAACCAGAGTCTTATCACAAAAAAGTGTTAAAAAGTAAACGTTACTGGAAACTCAGAAGACGTATAAAATCATTGTACTCATCAGGTATCCCAAAACGATTCAGGGTTCGCATAAGAAAAATAAACGAAAGTTAGCGTCGTGCATGGAGCACCACCTGGTACGTCGGATCACAAGTTATCACACACGATGTAATCGATTTTTTGCACTAAATCCGAGAGCAGTTTTCTTGGATAAAATCATTTTGGTATTCGTCAGGTCACAAAAGTCTGGCAGATTATGGCTAGGTCACACTATTATTAGGCAACAAACACCCTAATCGTAGACCCTGAACACCAGAACCCTGATAGGAGATCGGTGCACCCTGTATGTTTCAATCACACAAAAAAGTCACCAGGAGGTCCAATAAGGAACTAACTCTAAGTATTTGTCTGTTCCTTGAAAAACGACCTAAGGGCCAAAAAAAACCATAAATAGGTATCGGATTTCCTCCAGGAAAAAGACGAAATTAGTTATAACGCTAAGTTAACTTTAAAAAAAAAAACACAGCTACCTACATAACTTCCGATAAATTCTTGACCAAGTCGATGAGAGCTGCAATACACCGTGGAAAGCACCACCATTCACATTTTTAGAAACCTTTATTTTTTGCAATTTTTACACCAATGCAGATTTTTCCATTACACCACTGTTTCAAGGCCAACACTCGGCAAAAAAATCACCAAATTTCCTGTCCATGGGTTCGCAAGATTAAAACAAAAAAATTTTTTTCCCTCCCAAAAATCCTTAAAAATTAAGTTCAAAAAAAGAATAAGAGTGAAAATGAGTCATGTTGAGCTAAGTCCCTGATAAATTAAATATAATACATCACAAGCTATGAATAAAAATTGTAAAAGGAGCGGACAAACACGTTAAGACGACAGATGGCTCTAAAACAGAAGTTCCGTAAATCACAAAATTTTTGTACAATGCTAGACTTAAAAATACATAGTCGAATAGTTTTTTTTCTCTTCGTTCAAACAAATAGAACGTTTAACTAATGTGTCTTTTGGGTTAATTATTTAAAAAAGTAGGACCTGTTCTGTCGAACCGACATTCTTCAGAAAACTGGAGCGCCTTCAGAAAAATATGTAACAGTATAATTAATAAATCGATAATCTTATTAATTATGTTTTATAGTCTAGAAAGTGCTTAGATTGATTATTGTATTTGAGTTTTGTTTAGTCTGATGAGGTTGTATTTCCATAACCGACTTTGGGTACACAGGAGCATTTTTAAGGTAGATTGTTTCGGTTTTATCGCAAAAATATCTCGAACACCGTCACGTCAGTCGGCGAAAATAATTATTAGTACACGAAATTAAAGATAATTAAAGAATTTGACTACACAGTTTTAGCTAATACAAGTTTTGTTGTTGTAGGACCAAACGTATTACTGAGTAAGGAGGTGGACAAAAAACGGGGGTATTCTATTTTGACCTATAATAGGACAGAAGGACGTTCTATCTAATCACAAAAAAGTTACTATAATAAAAGTTGTAGAGAATTTAATTAATCTGTTAAAAAAAAACAAGCCTACAAAGGCAATTAACGATGTAAATTAGGCCAAGGGTGGGTAAATATTGAAAAAAAAGTCATTCAAAAACTTGAAAATTATAAAAAATTCTATAAATACAAAAAATATAAAACAGCTATTTCTGACAGGAATAAATCGGTTCAGATGTCTCTCGAACGATATGTAGAACGATTAACCGAAAGAATGCTGCTCCACATAAACGAATTGAATAACTCAAAGCAAACTAGCGTACCAGAGTCGCACATAGTATTTGACATCTTAAATGAAACGCATGAACCGTCCAATTAAAAACGAGTTTCGTACCCCCCAGAAGTGGAAGAGGCTCACGGAAACTTATAGAAAAGCTGAGAGTATGAAGGGCCTCGATAAAGAATTGGAACAGGTGCAACTGGTTAGTCATGCCATGCAATGGCACGATAAACAAATTAAAATACAAAAAAAAAAAAAAACTACTTTCCCGGTCGGGCATTAAAAACAAACTATCCACATAAAAGGCAAGGACAAAAAGAACGGATTTTCTCGGAAGTAAGCGGATCTATTCAATCTAAAAATGGAGGCACTAGCGATTGGAAACACTGGTTTTTGATATTTAGAAGATGTAAATTTGCATTGAAAAGAACGTTTTTATATCTGAGTGAGGAAAAATGTTGAGGAGTGAGTTCGCGACGATATAAAAGTGCCACGGGGGACTGAGGCTGAACCTAACAATACGACGGCCTCGTTAGTCTACTTGATCGTACGAGTTGTCCGGGGTGTCCCTTTTCTGGTTAACAAGCGCAAGTGATATTCAATCAAATTATTGATAAGCATTAACAGTTCGTCCTATTTACACACATGTCAACAAACAATAAGTAAAATAAGGTTTCATTTGATAAGATAAAAGCATAGACGGGTGACACACAATGAACTACTAATTGGTAAAAGTTAGGCAAGGAAATGTCACTATGAGCACTGTGTAAAAGAGGAGAAAGGATATGGTTTATATGGCAAGTGGAAACGAAGTTTTGTAGGTTCCTCCCACCCGTTAGTACACCAGGACCAGGACAACAGGATCGGATAGGCCAAACCTGGGGAAATCGGGAAAATTCGCGAAGGATGCTGCAGCGGCGCAGTCGTCCGATGTGTGATCCTTTTTTGGACACCGATAGAGGCCACTTTTTATTTAGCTGATTTAGCGTATATTTATTAAATCCTTTCTTGGACACTGTAGGGTCCCTGCCTTTAGGAGTTTTTTTGGTCGTTTTTCGGTCACAAGAGGGAAATTTGAGCACAGATTCACATTTGTTCCTTTACATATGAAAAGGTCCCATGTTTAGCTTTATGTTTTTGATCCTTATAGACACAAGGGCCCTTTAAACTAAAGCTAGTGATCGATTTGTGACACACGAAATGGCCCTTGTTAGCTTGATTTATATCCTTTCTAGACAATAGGGGCTTCATTAACTAGATTATTTGCTCCTTAACTACAAAAAACAAAAAAAGTTTTTTTTATGATTTTTTTTCATTTTTAACACTTTTTGGGCACTAGGGTCCTGGTAACAGGATTTTTTTAAATGTATTATGAAAAGGACACCCTGATTTAGCTCTGATTGGTCGATCTTTGATTTTGGAACACGATGGGGCCTTTTTAGCTTGAGTGTTTTAGGGGGAATTTTTATTTAAATCCTTATTTGGAACACTGAGGGTCCCTCCTTGATGTGTAGTTTAGTTTTGGGCGTTTTTGGTCAGCAACAAGGGACAAAAATTGACCAGTATTTTGTATTTCCTTACTATGAAAAAGAGCACCTTTTTAGCTTGATTTTATAGAAATCCTATTTGAGACCACTAGGGGCCTTCTAAGTAGATTTGCTCCTTAAACTAAAAAAAATCCTTTGTTTTTTCATTTCTTGATTTTGACCTTTTTTTGGCCACTAGGGGCCCCTTTGTAACCAGAGTTTTTAGGTATGTGTATTATGGAAAGGGGTCCCCTTTTAGCATCGATTAGTTGATCCTTTTTGGACACCTATGAGCACAGTTTGCACCTTGATTTTTTGGACAGGGACTCATTCTAGATAATTTTTGCCTTACGACCTAAAAAAAAAAAAAAAAAAAAAAAAAAAAGGCTGTCTGATTATAGATATGAATCTTTGATCTTTTGTTTGAACACGGACAGTTCTCCTTTATTTTCTGGATTCTAGGCCCACTTATAGTTGATTTTTTAAACAAACCAATAGGGGGGGCATAATTTCCCGGCACCGACAGGTTAATTTTACACCCTTCCGACCCTGCTTCGGCATAAGAGGTATTTTGATCTTGAATTTCGTATAGAATACAATAATCACCGCCCCATGAATACCATGAATCACTCACAACTTTGAATGTACCACATTAATCACCACATCAGAATACCCATGATGGGCATGCTGCCAGGCACCCCCATAAATCAACTGTGCACTCGCCAAAACCTGGTGAATTAACTAACTGTCAGTCGATTGCCTAAGGATGTTCGAGGATGTGTAATTTAATTAATTTACATCTCCAAAGAAGAAAAGTAATGCAAGTAGGAGTCACTGTCATAATGAAGACCACTTGAGGCCTTACGCTGGTCATCGCAGGAAGTGAATCTGTCCAGCCAGTTAGTAGTTCTTAAGACGCGACCAGAGGGCACGCATCTGATTCGAAGTAGTTCTCTAATTCAGGGCGCAATGTGTACTATGTAATATTATAGAGGTCCATAAAGATCATGGACAGTATTTTGTTCTGCAACACACTATATAGTTAATTAATCACCAATCCTGCCAAGATGAAAATTGACTATATGACGATTTATTTCACTAAAGGGATATTAGCTAGTGCACGTTTTTTATCTCTCACCATTTGTGTATGAGAACAAGTATACATTCCTATTTTATTATTCACCATTTAATGTATTTCGAATAGGAATCGCTCATTTACTTAATCAATCAATGACATCACATCAAGTTTCATCAGTCAGTCAACATGTCATGGTTAAACACTAATAAGTCAGAAACTCATAAATCATCATGGCATTGCTGGCGTTGTTCCAAATCGTAGTAAAACTAAATTTTACAAAAATCTTAAAATATAAATATTTTCAATAAAAAGTGTTGCTTGGTAACACAAAAAAAACTAGGAAAGAGGAAAAACAAACATAATGTCATGAGTCATGACTGTAAAGTTATTATGTAGTTACACAATGTATAAACAAAAGTATTTCTAAAGAATTAAAAAATATACAAAAAATCGAATATATACCATACTTAAAAAAATTTTAAATATTTTTGATTTTTTGAAATTGTTGTCTTTGGTTTGATTTATATGGCTCGACAAGATTTGTCAAAAGAAAAATTTTTTTTATATCTTCAGAGCAATCCGATTGGTCCAGCCTTCTATAAAAAAAACGCTCGCGTTATTCCATATTTATGTTGTCGAGTAACGCTGTATGCATCTTCACCATAGTTCAAGGTGCATCGGTTTTTTCACTCTCGCGTATCAAAATCACACCAACGCGTTGTCGCTTAAAAAATTTAAGAAAAAAGATCATAAAAAACAAAATGCAAAAATCGTTAACTACTTGTGCTCATAAATCACCAGACTAGTAACATGACCATACGGACGGAATAAGTGTCCAAATAATCGTCTCGCACAAAACCCAATTAAGGAGCCATCAAGACTGTAAAAATGCGTCTACTCAAATATAATAGAATTTTCATAAGTACCTGGAAGATAAATGCGAAATTAGATGCATCCCTTTGTTGGAAGGAATGGTGCTGTTAGACGCTTTTAAGACATTACCACGAACTGTTTGAAACGTGACTCCAGTCGTTGTAATTCAAAGTTAGGCTTCTATATTTTTGATCCAGAGATTATACTATAAAAAGCCCTACTTTGTTGGTGGTAATGGATATTAAAAGTTTCGGAGAATCTCCATCAGTGTAACATTGCTGTTCACGCATTTTCCACGGCACAGTGAGAACTCGTACAGATATAAAGTACCTACTCGAGCTTCAATACCAGCGTCCCGATGTACTGCCAAGAGTGTACAAACACATTCTGTGTCAAAAATTTCGAAATTACATAAAAGAAGAGAAGAAAATAAAAAGTTACATTTTGAACGTCGTTAAAATGGTCTACCATCAATAGTATTTAACTTCAGGCAAAGGCCACAAACAGTAAGGCACTTGGGCATTCTGGCCAGTCCAAAAGATCACAAGGTAGCTACAATCAACAAGATTTTTATCACTGAAAAACAAAATTAAAATGTAGAATATTGGACTTGCATTCCAAACACATAAAAATTGGAGATTTTCTCCCAATTTTTTGATTTATATTTTCTCTTCTAAATCGTTTTTCAACGGTTTTATCATCTAAAGAAATTAATATTTTAATAAGCTTACACGTACTTAACCTTCATGGCATGAATGGTAAGCGTAAAATTCAAACAATGAGTAACTAAAATGTAATACAAAAAGTTCAATTGTCGAAATTGAATGCAGATAATAAATATTAATGAACCATCCCCCAAAAAAAACCCGCTCATAAACCCGTTTAGAAAGGCGACCGACTTAGAATTACACATGGTTCGTCTTAAGGTGACTTTCTTTTTCTTATTTAATTTAAGTCCAATATTATAGTTATATATTTTTGAGTCGTTTCAAACTTTCTATTACGAAAGTAATGAATAACGCCATTGTCGTCGGACGCTATTTATTTCAGAATTTTTTCGTTTCCCGTCCGCCACGCTCCAAGAAGCCGACGAGAAAGGTCGAGGTGAACGAAAGCGAAATAATAATTGCCAGCGATGATAGTTGCTGACCACGTAACTACCATCGGGAGGATTATAGTCCAGTTATGATGAACATAGTAATTAATATTTCAAACAGTATGTTTTTCATTTTATTTATTTATTTTGCATTTTGCATTTTTATAGAATAGGGAATATTAAAACTGAAAATGTTGAAAAAAGAGCCAAAAAATATCTAAATCGAGCTAAAAAGAGGCTTTTTCTGTCGTAAAGGAATAAAAGCTAGTAAAAAGGGCTTCTAGTGTAGCAAAAAAAGGGATACAATCAGCCAGCAAAAGCCCTTTTCGTCATGCTCATAATAAAAAGAATTATTCATAGTTAGAAGGGCCCGATGGGTCAAAATACGAGTTAAAAAGGGCTTTTGTTGTAAAGAAAATAGTATCTTGTCTAAAAGGCCCCTACTGTCCTTAAAAAGATCAACATCCAGCCAATAGGGTCCCTTTTCGTGGTAAAGGAACAAAATCGACTTAAAAAGCCCCTTCGTGTTCGAAAAAGGCCAAAAACCAAGCTAAAAAGGGCCTTTTTTAAATTTTATTGTAAAGGAACAAAATCTTGTCAAAAGGGCCCCTAGTGTCCACTCTCATACTCAAATTATGACTAAATACCCTAGTGATCCAGTTTTTCTGGCTTTTTTTTAAGTGTTTCATACTTTCGACTCCATAAATGAAAAAAAATTTAAATTTTGTTCCATCTATGAATAATAATGACAAAAAAGACCTACTTACAAGTTACAAGATCTCTCTTTTTTTGTATTCACACATGTAGGACATGGTAGGTATACGTCATTTTAACTTCTCTAAATTTTAAAAGAACTAAAAAGTTATAGCTTGAAATTTCATTAACTTCCTGACATTGAATAAATAGTGAACAAATTGTACTTTTTTCTTTTCTTTTTTCATCTCAAATTCGCAATTTTAGAATAATTGAATTTCGGCTCCTTATGGAACAACTGACATAAAGTTGCATTTCTAAATAAATAATTAGAATTTTTTAATTAGTCTATTGGTCATTATTGACCTTGAATGTGTAGGTATTTTTTAATTTTTTCTTTCTTTTATTTAATTTTTTAATTTTTTTTAATGAATTACTAAGGTACACACATAATACACTCTATAATTATGTAGCCAATTTATTCGATGAAATATAACTTATGGTTTATTTGATAATTTTACCTCTTTTGGTAGTAATATTTTTCCTGGATGAGATTTGCACGTCGCCGGCGAATGTCGAGACTGAAGTGATGGCGAAAAAAGAGGAATGACCACCACCCGATGAACTTGCAGTCCTCCAACGGTTTCTAGGTCAGCCTCTCTCTCCTTCTTTCACCTTAAGTCCTTCCTCTTTTACCGGCTTTATCGCTTGTGAAAGGTTCAAAGTCAAAATTAGGGTCAAAGAAGAAAATGTTTCAAAATTTGTTTATTCTTAAAAAGACTTAAATAAATAAGATCTAAACGTTCTATTAAAGCTTAAAGTTTTTTTTTTAAGTTATGAGTTTTTTTCAGTGCTTCTTTTGTTCGGTAGAAACAGGGGCGGCGACGGCGGGTTTCTTGACGTCGTTCAAGGCGGGCTTTTTCTCTTCGAGGGTCAAGGATTCGGGTTTCGATTCAGGAACAGGTTCGATGGGGGCGGCGACTGGGGCGGGGGCGGCGACAGGGGCGGCGACAGGTACGGCGACAGGAGCGGGGGCGGCTTCGGCGACCGGTTTCGCTTCGGGAGAAGCTTCAGGAAGGGCTTCAGGGCTCGCGTCGGCGTTGGCGGATTTCTGCTTGAGCGGCTGAGTCAAAGGTTCGCCCAAATTGCATTCTTCCTGTTCGGCCCTCACGAAAAACGTCCTCGAAATCTTATGTTTGTCGAGAACGGCGTACGCCTTTTGGAGGACGGTACCGGGAGGAAGTCTATCACGAGTCATCACCCACGCAGATTCTAGAAAAAAAAAATCAATCAAATCCCTACCATCAAACAGACCTAGAGAAAAAAAAAAATTTTTTTTTACTTAAATGATTTTGTGGCTGGGGGGTTATATACTTTTGAATACTTACGAGTGTTGACAAGAGGTCCTAATCCTGAGCAAGACCAGACTACTGAGTACGTATCATAATCAGTATCAAGAATACTATATTCTGTTTCCATGGGGACTAAAAAGAGAAATATATAAGATTTGATTTCTTGGGCTTATTTTAAGCAAAACTTACATGGAAGAGTCGAGTACTTAACGCTAATTTTGGAATCGAGCCCTCCTTTAGGGACGTTCCTAATTTCACCGTCCAACACACGCTTGATTCCAGTACTAAAAAAATATAAAAAAATAATAATTTGTTATTAATTACGTTAAAAACGTACAGTCTGTTGGTGATTTCGTTGGTGACGAGGATTCTTCCATCGGCGGCTTTGGTGTAGTTCGTTCGTGCGCAACGGCTTCCAGCTTCTAATACAGTGAAATACCTTTCTGCCTCGTACCAAGTTCCCATATACTAAAAAAAACACTTTAGCTTCATTTTTCTATTCCAAAATTTTAAAATTCCAAATTTAAAAAGTTAAAAACTTACTCTATCAATGTCGAATCCTGCCATGGCCCTTTTGTCCGGGCACCAGCCGATTCCTGGGATTTGCGCCCGAACCAGGCCCGCCATCATACACACCACAGCTAACGTCACCTGGTATTTCATTCTGTAAAAATTCAATTCAAAAATCAGAAAAAAAATTATACATTTTGATCCCCTTAACCGTCCAGTTCAATCCAAGGGGAATGAGGCAAGGGGACTCTCACACTGGAACCTAAGTCAAATATGTTTCTTGAATATGACTTCTTTTTGATTAGCAAAATCGAACTTTCGATATACAGAATTTAGTATTTTGACCCAAACCTTCTTATAATAATTAATTTTTTAATTTCTTTGATTTTGGAATGGTGGAGTTTTCAAACTTGAAGGAATTTTTGCCCCTCCACGGGTGTAGAAACAAACAAGTTGTTTTATTTTTTAATCACTATTTGACTATGTACTTAATAAAACAAATTAATTAAATTTAATAGAGTTCAAGGTCGGTTAATAACCTTAAGTTAGAAAACAAGATACCAAACCATCATGACATAACGGTATTACTGGTTTAGCATCTAATAATCCTTTAATGACCCCTATTCCCATTTGTTTATCGTTTTTTAAACATTATAAGGGTAATTTTCTCTTATGTGCTATTTGATTTCAAAAGACCTATACAATCTACCAATTAATGGGGGAAGAAAATTAAAAAAAAATTACGTTTTATGAATAAGTAACCTGGTACCTAATTCATACGATTTCTTTTTTAGGATTTCCTTGTGGACAACTTTGGAGCTTATGATTTATGATTTTTATTTAAGCACTATTGAGGAAGTTTGGTTGTTTATTGTTAAGGAATTTTCGCCAGAACAGACTCCTGACCTCAAAAAATCGAATTTGTTTTCTTCTATATTCTTATTTCTATATTGAGTTCCTAGGAGTATTGTTGGCGGATTTGAAAGTCGAAAAGGTTTTGTTTATAGAGTTGATAGGATGTGTACTTACGTGACTGAGGTTGGAATGGGTCTGCGGGTTCGGAGGTGGCCGGATGCCTTATATAGACTCGGGCTTCCCTCTCCTCTTCTCCTTCATTAACCCCCCATCTATATCTTGAAAAAACATCTTCGGATAACATAAATATTAAATTCTACGAATTTGATTCGACCCATTTTCTTTCGGTGCCATTATTTTTCAGACTTCTCGGAAACGAAATTTCTTTCGAGGACATACTTTCGAAAAATTCAAAATCAAAAACCTGATTTTTGTCGTTTCTTTGCGAGATCTTGCCAACTGCCAACCAAGCAGAGAATTGAAGCATTTACCATGAATTCTTTGCTATAGATGATTGAAAGTGTCACGTCCATTTCTACGGTAACCAAACAGCAATTTATTACATTTTTCATAAATTTTTAACCTCCTATGAAAGGGTTCAAAATTAATTTTGACGTGGAAAGACTAAAAGAAAATTTTTTTCGTCTCCAAGGAAATTTCAAAAATAAGTGAATAGTCGAAGTTTTAATTACAATTTTTCATCTAAATATGCAAAATTTTATAAAAATGTTGTTAGGGCAAGCTAAAAATGAGTACTTACTTAGGTAGGTACTTAAAAAAAACGTATTTCAAAATGACAAAAAAGAAAGTTGAACCGTCTTAATTATTGTAGTTAAAAATCCATTCAAAAATAATTTGTTTAAATAATTAAATATTTTAATTTTTAGCTTAGGTTGGTAGTTAGATGGAAATTACTTGAAAAATTAATAAGTCCCTAAATCTATTTTCTATCTTTTTAATTTGGTTTTCCTCATTTTTACTCAAAATTGTGGAATAAAAAAAAGGAAGGAAAAAAGCAAAACGTTGTTAAAAAGTAGGAAATTAATTCTCTCACTTTCCTGGACCTTGACCGCTTCGCTTCACTGAAAGTTCTCTCAATCTCTGCCATTCATTAGTTCCCTGATGCTTCGCCGGTAATAATGCTCAAAAAGATTTTAATGGGCAATTTAGAAACAAAATATCATTATGAGTCGACTCAATCATGTTTTCCATGTGTATAGACTTGAAATTTTGAGGGCTTCTTTTTATCACAATAAAGAAGATCTGTGGCAAATTTAAAGTTAACTTTGTCTCTTAATAAAAAGTGGTTTTTATGAAATTTTGGAAATCTTTTGCCAGAAAAGACGATTTTTCCAAGTCCTCTATATGGTTGAAGGTTCCCGAAGGGCTTGACCAAGTTGTTTTTTAGGCCTCTGATTAGATAGACTAGGTATATTGGTTTTAATGATGAAAAACGTGGACGACATTTTTTTGTCCCATTGAAGACAAACTGTTTAAAAAGGAAGAAAAAAAGTCCGAAAATTTCAGAGGTCTCTCACCCCTTGATTCTACGCAGTTCGAGAAGAAAGAACGAGAGGATGCCCGCTGTAGGTCAGAAGACCGATAGAACAGGCTTTTTTATATTCGTATATTTTTTGTCTACTCCCATCTCTCTCAGGCTTTTTAATTTATATATGTTCCGTTCGGTGTTGTGTTGATTAGAACGGAGCCGGAGGCAGGTATGCGCCTTAGCGGCCAATGGCCTTTAATGCCCCTCCAACAAGAACACGACTACACTTAAGACCGGTTCACGACATTGACCCTTCGGGCTACGATCAGATGGAGGCGGTGCCCCTTTCTCTCCCTCACGCTTCGACAACTTATCTCAAATACAAAACCAAAGCTTCCGGAAGGTAACGATCTTCAGAACCATCATTAAACAAGAGTTCCAAATTTCCTTTTTGACATTTGATAGTCAATTATGAGGGCTAAGGAGTAGTCTGAGAGATTTTATGAACTTATTAACTTTTGTAAGTCCTTAAAAGAGCTTTCGAACAGTATAAGTATCTTTAAGAAAAGTCAAAAATTGTGGAAGTTATGAATTTATTAGTCATGAAGTAGTTCCTTGCATCAAACATGACGGTTTGTTCAAATTTTCGATGCTTATACACACAGAAGGGTCATATTGACCCTAAAATATTTTTTTCTAAAATCGCAGGTTCGAGGTTGATAGAGCTAAAAAAAAGTTGTTATGCGACTTATTTAATGGATTCCCCCATAAAAGATATTTAAAGGAGATCGAATTTTTGATAGTACGCATTTTTTTGTTGCCTTTCCTTTAACATCTCGTTCTCTCTCCCTCTCTGACCGTTAAGCACAACGAACTATGACATTTTAAACCGATAAAGGACCACTACAACTTATGGGGGAAGGAATGGATTTAAGTTTCTTCTTCTCCTCCTCAACATTCCGATCTCGATAAGAATCATTTCAAAATGATTTAAATGATTCTACAAGTCCCG
Organism: Orius laevigatus; assembly: GCA_018703685.1. Classification (NCBI taxonomy): domain Eukaryota; kingdom Metazoa; phylum Arthropoda; class Insecta; order Hemiptera; family Anthocoridae; genus Orius; species Orius laevigatus. The sequence continues at coordinate 87,081 of JAGWEN010000387.1, read as the reverse complement.
TACCTTTGGAAAAGGTTAAAGCCAAATTACATCTTGAGTATGCCTCAAGGGTTCAACGAGCCTTCCACTGATAAACATTATAATTTATCTAACCAAAACAAAATAACGAATGTTATAAAAGGTATTCAGAATGTGAGCAAGGATAGTCCTCTCAGTTCCATGGGAATCGATCTTTTGACAATTTTGTGTAGGTACTTTGAAAAATGACAAATTTATTTGCCTTTGATTGGTTTGATGGGCTTGGTAAGTTGGTTTTAAAGGCTCTGATTGGTTGGTGGGTTTGGCCAAATTGGTTTTAAGGCCTCTGATTGGTTGATGTAGGTCAATTTGGTTTTCAGGGCTCTGATTGGTTGATGGGTTTGGCTAAGTTGGTTTTCAGGGCTCTGATTGGTTGATGGGTTTGGCTAAGTTGGTTTCAAGGGCTCTGATTGGTTGGTGGGTTTGGCCAAATTGGTTTTAAGGTCTCTGATTGGTTGATGTTGGTCAATTTGGTTTTCAGGACTCAGCGCTTGGCGAAGTCAGTTTTATTGGCTCTGATTGGTTGATGGATTTGGCCAAATAGGTTTTCAGGGCTCTGATTGGTTGAAGGGTTTGGCTAAGTTGGTTTCAAGGGCTCTGATTGGTTGGTGGGTTTGGCTAAATTGGTTTTAAGGCCTCTGATTGGTTGATGTTGGTCAATTTGGTTTTCAGGACTCATCGCTTGGCGAAGTCAGTTTTATTGGCTCTGATTGGTTGATGGGTTTGGCCAAATTGGTTTTCAGGGCTCTGATTGGTTGATGGGCTTGGCCAAGTTGGTTTTATGGGCTCTGATTGGTTGGTGGGTTTGACCAAATTGGTTTTAAGATCTCTCTGATTGGTTAATGTTGGTCAATTTGGTTTTCAGGACTCAGCGCTTGGCGAAGTCAGTTTTATTGGCTCTGATTGGTTGATGGATTTGGCCAAATAGGTTTTCAGGGCTCTGATTGGTTGAAGGGTTTGGCTAAGTTGGTTTCAAGGGCTCTGATTGGTTGGTGGGTTTGGCTAAATTGGTTTTAAGGCCTCTGATTGGTTGATGTTGGTCAATTTGGTTTTCAGGACTCAGCGCTTGGCGAAGTCAGTTTTATTGGCTCTGATTGGTTGATGGATTTGGCCAAATAGGTTTTCAGGGCTCTGATTGGTTGAAGGGTTTGGCTAAGTTGGTTTCAAGGGCTCTGATTGGTTGGTGGGTTTGGCTAAATTGGTTTTAAGGCCTCTGATTGGTTGATGTTGGTCAATTTGGTTTTCAGGACTCATCGCTTGGCGAAGTCAGTTTTATTGGCTCTGATTGGTTGATGGGTTTGGCCAAATTGGTTTTCAGGGCTCTGATTGGTTGATGGGCTTGGCCAAGTTGGTTTTATGGGCTCTGATTGGTTGGTGGGTTTGACCAAATTGGTTTTAAGATCTCTCTGATTGGTTAATGTTGGTCAATTTGGTTTTCAAGTCTCTGATTGGTTGATTGGTTTGGCTAAGTTGGTTTTCAGGGCTCTGATTGGTTGGTATGCTAATAAAGAGCAATGAATTGCATAAATTAGTAAGCAAAGAAGGGAGAAACCAAATTATGATCATTTTCAGAAATCACAAAAGCCAACAGTTAAAATTAGCCGCCTCATGAGTAAAATCCTGACCTTCCTTCACTACGAACGGTGCTCTGAAAAAGAAGGCGACAATGACTCAATTATTGATGGTGGAAGGGTGAAAGCATGGCCCAATTAGCGTACTAGACAGTCGGCGATTCCGATAGAATAAAAAATAAAATCTCAAAATCCCCGTTAGGTTCTCACAATGGGCGACTTGGGCAATGAAAGTCCAAAGAGAACAGTCGCCTCCAACCAAAAATCCGCCCTACTTAAATATTATTTTTCATTTTCGCAAATTACACCTTTACCGGACCGTTACGATGATTGATTGATAGCCGAGACTTAATTATGATAATGAGGAAAACGGGCGTTTCTATTTGCGTGCGGGATCTAAACAGCCCGGGGGGTCCTTTTTTTCACAGAGATAATTATTTTCGCACGTTTAAACGAAATTATGAGGTTGCAACTTGCATTTTGAATATTTTTTCGACTCGGTGGGGGAGAATCCGTTCTTTTTCTTCGGGAATTGAAAGAGCTCGAGGACCGGTTCTGGCTTCTGGCGCGAGTCGTTCGCTTCGTCCGCCACGAAAAACCGGTCTTCGGGAAGGGAAAAAAAGATACGCCGCCGTCCAACGGTTAACATAGAAAGGAAGCTTCTCAAAGACCCATCTTTTAAATGATAAATGAATGAATCCGTTTTGCTTCCCTTCCTTTCTTTTCATCCGCTGAAAAAATTACCGTACTGCCATTTGTCAAACATAAGTACTACTGTAACCTTTTGGCACAAAAGAATAGACAAATTGGATCTAGAAGACTTTGCTCTTCCCTAACCATCCATACCCGATGACACTATTAGTGCACCTATCACAGTGGCTATTTCCCATAACCATTTTAAACCACCACACCCCATGATAGCAATCACATCCAAAGTAGCCGATATGTACCGCCAAAACCCATAGTTCACCACAAATTCATGCCTTCTAACATTTCATACCTTGCTACCCTTCTACATGGTCCTCATACCACACATTCCTAAAAGTTCCTTTTCCAGCATGATGGTGCCTGCAGGATAAGGATTTTGGAAAGGACACACCAAGGGGAGTCCCTTCTTCACTTTTTTGACCTGAAAATTTTATTGATGTCATCCAAAATGTGGTTTTTGACTAGTCGAAGAATGGGAATTACGAATGTGAAGTAGGTTTTGGAATCTAAAAGCATTTTTTTCGATCTAATCAAAGGGGGGACCCTTCTCCACTCTTTTTAGACATAAAAATTTTCATTTTTTGATTTCCTCCAGAATCATGTTTTTGACTATTTGAAGGGTGAAAAACACGAATGTGAAGTCGGTTTTGGGACCTAAAAACATTTTTTTCGACCTCACCAAAGGGGGGGACCCTTCTTCACTTTTTCGACTCAAAAATTTTTATTCTTTAATTTCGTCCAAAATCTGGCTTTTGACCATTTTTAGGGTGAAAAACAAGAATCTGAGCTCTGTTTCGGGATATAGAAACTTTTTTTTTCTTTTTTTTCCAACCTCACCAATAGTCCAGTCAATATAATATACATTGAACATGGAAAAAATTGGGGACTTAACGACACTTTTACAGTTTGTTCGGGGCTATGGTGGGATGACTCTCTTAATTTTTCGAACTCGAGAAACCTGTGCTACCCTCAGGAGGAGCGAAAAACCAAGCTGATTTTCGGTTTTTTGCCTATAAGTCCTAAACTAAGCGTTTTATGACAAAACACACTCTATTCAATATTGTAGGGCATACAATTTCCAACAATTTTTAACTTAATAAATTTTCCCGTAACCTTACTGCTTATCGAGATACGCCCTATCAAAGTTTGAGAATTTCAAAAAACAGATGGTTTAGGCCCTCTGACAGATGGTATTTTAAATACTAATTTTTGGGTCATATCTGACATAAGAAGACATAAAAATCATCGTCAGCCATTTGAAAGTGGTTGAGAAGGGGTGGCAGACGGCCAGCGTCAGGCTGACGGTGGTTTGATTTCCACTTTAGTAAGCTTTACGGGAGAACGCCAAGTCCCAGCAAGTCCGTACGGGACTCATTCTAAAGGTAATTTAATTACTAAGGATGAATACTAACAGTCGAATTTCGCTATCTTTTATGGTTTCGAAATGGTCAACAAAAACATAAATTACTTTGTCTAGATCGCGAATTTCTCGTTTCACTAAATCGCTGACTGCTTCCAAACCATAAAAGATAGCGAAATTTGACTCTTGGTATCCGTCCTTAGCAATTAAATTACCTTTAAAATGAAACTAATCCGGACTTGCTAGGACTCAGCGTTCTCCCGTAGCACCACTAAATGTATGACACAATGTGAAAATATTGGAAATTTTTCAAAGTTCAAAGCCTTACCACTTCCAAACCATAAACGATAGCGAAATTTGACTCTTAGTATTCGTCCTTAGTAATTAAATTACCTTTAAAATGAGTCCCGTACGGACTTGCTGGGACTAGGCGTTCTCCCGTAAAGCTTACTAAAGTGGAAATCAAACCACCGTCAGCCTGACGCTGGCCGTCTGCCACCCCTTCTCAACCACTTTCAAATGGCTGACGATGATTTTTATGTCTTCTTATGTCAGATATGACCCAAAAATTAGTATTTAAAATACCATCTGTCAGAGGGCCTAAACCATCTGTTTTTTGAAATTCTCAAACTTTGATAGGGCGTATCTCGATAAGCAGTAAGGTTACGGGAAAATTTATTAAGTTAAAAATTGTTGGAAATTGTATGCCCTACAATATTAAATAGAGTGTGTTTTGTCATAAAACGCTTAGTTTAGGACTTATAGGCAAAAAACCGAAAATCAGCTTGGTTTTTCGCTCCTCCTGAGGGTAGCACAGGTTTCTGGAGTTCGAAAAATTAAGAGAGTCATCCCACCATAGCCCCGAACAAACTGTAAAAGTGTCGTTAAGTCCCCAATTTCTTCCAGCAGACCCCCTTTTTTTTGCTCTGGCGACTGGACTGAACCAAAATCTGGTTTTAAGCTACATATTCTAAGAGTAAGAAGGTGCAAAAGCCCTTCTTCCCTTTTGTCACCTCAAAATTAGCATTTCATCCAAAATCAGATTTTTGACTTGCCGTTTCCTGAAAGCTCCTGAGAATTCCAAGGGATGATAATAAACTTAAATAAATTAAGACTAAAAAATAGAATTTATTACTTCCTTATGTACAAGAAGAAAAAAAATAACTTACAATATTTATAATATTTACAAAGAAGAAATTTAATTGTGGTCCACTTCCGAACACAAGATTCACTACATTTGTACTTAAAAACTATAAATTAAAAATTAAAAATTCTAAAAATCATTTCTATTTTTAGAAAATCCTTTCATGAAATCAAAGAAAAAAAAAATTCCATTTTAAAATCACAATTTCATTTCGAAATTGTTGTCTTTTAAAATAACCCTAGAACGGGATTAATGAGATCCTGTTTACCGTATAATTATCGCTTTTTTTTAATCTATAAAATTCACTACTTGTTTCCTATAAGGCACTTGGCGAAAAAAAATTGTATTGATAAAAAACCAGAAAATTATTAGGGAAAAAACAGGAAAAGTGGGAAAATTTGGATTTTTTAATAATATATCACAGTCTGAAACTGTATTTTTCTAACTTAAAATTTTCGGACAAAAAAAAAAGGTGCTTTTAAAATAGTGCAAAAACTAAAGAAAAAGTTATATTCTAATATTTACAGAGCTTTTGGGCTTTGAACGGATTTTTTTTAAATATCACACTTCACCCAACTCCGGAGGGCAAAATTTACACACAAAAAAAATTTCTATTCTAAAAACGTTCAGTAGATCTCGGAAAGATTTCTAGACTACATCGAACTCATGACATAGAAAAAAAAGGTCTTGAATCTAAAATCATTTTCCTCACTAAAAAAATACTGCTTTATAATAATCGCGTTAAATATTAAGAGAGGTAGTTTGAACACATTTAACTGGAAGATGGAACGAAAAGGAACTCAAAATGAATAATGGCTTGGTCCGAATAATACTTAAAGAATTTGTTTTTTAGTATCCAAAATACTGAAATTGCACTTTGCAAATGGTAACTTATGATAAGGCACTGTGAAAAAAAGTAACAATACTTGATTTTTTGTTTGATTTTTTTTTTAAATATCCTGTTGAGATCTTGAAAAGGAAGAGATCAACGATGGAATATTTGAAAAATTTTGGAAATTTGAAACAAAAATTGACTAGCATGACTAGAATAGCAAAAAAGATTTGCTATAGCATGGGAATGGTCAAGTATTGTTAAATTTTTGTAAATTTTTTAACAGCCATAATTCACTCGGTTGTATTGTCATTCAGGAAGGTTTTTACTAAGTAAAAGGTTATTATGGGGGCCTGATAGGTGGCGGATGAGTTCTTGTAAAGATTCGAAAGTTAGCTGGCAGAAGCAGCAGTTGAAATGTCCGGTGTCGCCGTCGCCGCCGTTGGCGCAGATCACGTTTCGGTGGACGGAGCAGAGATGTTTGAGTAAATGAGCTTTCTGTTTGAACATGGCGACGCAGAGGCGGCACGCGAACGGCTTTTCCCCCGTGTGCACTCGTAGATGCGTTTTTAAGTTCCATGACATTCCGAACTGCTTTCCGCAGTATTCGCATCTGTATTCCCTCACTGGCGCCTTTGTACTTTCTTCACTATCACCTAAACCGGAATAAATTGTTAATAATCATTCAAATATTACAACAATAGTTTAAGTTCATTGAGAATTAGCTTTTATTTTATTTTCAGAAACAATAAAATTGGTTTATTATGTTATTATTTTATTGGGAATGGGTTTATCATGTTATTATTTTATTGAGAATTGGTTTATTATGTTTTTATTATTTTATTGAGAATTGGTTTATTATGTTATTATTTTATTGAGAATTGGTTTATTATGTTTTTATTTTATTGAGAATTGGTTTATTATGTTTTTATTATTTTATTGAGAATTGGTTTATTATGTTATTATTTTATTGAGAATTGGTTTATTATGTTTTTATTATTTTATTGAGAATTGGTTTATTATGTTATTATTTTATTGAGAATTGGTTTATTATGTTTTTATTATTTTATTGAGAATTGGTTTATTATGTTTTTATTATTTTATTGAGAATTGGTTTATTATGTTTTTATTATTTTATTGAGAATTGGTTTATTATGTTTTTATTATTTTATTGAGAATTGGTTTATTATGTTTTTATTATTTTATTGAGAATTGGTTTATTATGTTTTTATTATTTTATTGAGAATTGGTTTATTATGTTTTTATTATTTTATTGAGAATTGGTTTATTATGTTTTTATTTTATTGAGAATTGGTTTATTATGTTATTATTTTATTGAGAATTGGTTTATTATGTTTTTATTATTTTATTGAGAATTGGTTTATTATGTTATTATTTTATTGAGAATTGGTTTATTATGTTATTATTTTATTGAGAATTGGTTTATTATATTATTAGTTCAGTGAAAATTGGCATTTTTTATATTATGCGTTTGTTGAGAATTGGCTTTTGCATTTTTAGTTCATTGAAAATTGAAGTTTATAAAATAATTTACAAGAATTTTTGGACAAAATACTCTTAATGGGAATTTTAGTGTTTTGAGATGGAAAATGGCTTAAAATGACTACTTTTGAGTCTGAGGCATTTCTGAATGAACATTTACCATGGGAGGGCGGTGGATCTTCTTTTTTGAGAGGTGGGGGCGGCGGTAAGTTCCATGAGCTCCATGGCGGTTCGCCATAATGAAGCCTCGGCGGCGAAAGCGGCGGAGGAGGAGCCGAATGGCTTTCTCCCGCACCGTGTCGGAAAACGTCTGGCTTCATCGCATCAATGAAATAAGGCGGGTGTCGTTGTCTTATCGATATCTCATCTATATAGGAAGGAGTAAACGGTACAAAAGGTGGGTTCTGCGCTGGAGCATTATGGAAACCAGGACGACGCTTTCGATGTGGGGTCACAACGTAATTCTCAGGCGCCGCCTGTCCTAGCGCCTCGTCTTGAAGTTTATGAGGATCATCATCTTCTAAATTAGACCTAAAAAAACACAAGTTAAACATTTAATTTAAAAACTAACCTAAAAATTCTAACCTATAATCTTCTAAATATTTCGATTTTCTTTTATGATGGACGTATGGTTGATAACTAAGGATTCTTTGTCCTATTTTTTCAGGTGCGCTTTTTTGGCTGTCTTCTTCATAAGAATCCAGCTCAGGTGAACAGCTTTTATCGCCAGCTTTACTTAAATTATCTATAGACTGAACGAAAAATGTTAATTTGGTAATAGTGGAAAAAGTGAGGTTATACCTGATGTTCGTTATCGATGGGTGGTTCTTCTTTAACTTGTGAACTAGTGGAGTTGAGGGAAAGGTTGACGGGGGTTGAAGAGCTTCTCCGTCTTCTCTGGGGAGTCCTCGGTCGTTCCTCATCTTTGTCTTTGTCCCCTCCTGAGTCGCTCTCGTTTCCGCTACTACTGCACTGACTACTCTGCTTCCTCCACCTGTCCTCGACTTCCTTCGCTTTGTCCTCCCAGAGTTCGGACTTGATTTCAAGCAGCTCGAAAAGCTCGATCATACCGGATATCTCGATTGGCTGGAAGATCCATAGTTTTTCTAACATTAAACTAAAATCTTAAACCTCGATCTACATCGCAGCTGAGGCGAAATGGCACAGACCTGAACGCATGTTTGGCCCGTGTAGAGGAAATCGAGCATGTACTTCATATGGGTCGCTTTCACGTCCGGAAGTTGGATGGTCACCGTCGGATCCAAAAGGCCTTGAAGTAGACGGCAGATTAGAGGACTCGCCGACGCCAAAATAAGCCGGTGAGCCCTCAAACTACCTCCTTGGCAAACTAGATGGACGTCCGCGTGGGCCTCGACTTCGAACCATCTCCGTACTTCGTCCACGACTGATGTATGGTGTTTACCGTAGTGCAGAGTCAGGAGACCTCCGCAGTCTCCCCCAAACATCGCAGTCAATCTGAAATCAAAACAAAACCATCATTGCAGAGCGACATTGCGGGTTTAGTATCAACAAACAAGCCTTTCTTGACCTCATAAATTACCGCCTTTCATCTGATTGTTAGCAATTACAACCAATTTTTGCCTCCAATTAAAAAATAAGTACGATTTTGATACGAGGACGTAACGATTAACTCGAAGGGAACGAAAAATACAGCGGGCCGAGGACGTCGTTCACCAAAATAGGCACAGAAGAGTAGAAAAAAGCAGAAAATAAAATAGAGCGGCCTATTAGCTTTCACACAAAAACTGAAGGTGATCCGCATTCTAGTTATGTAATCGAGTTAATGACCTATTTTTCTAGTTTCTAAAAACGACCCTCATCAAATTTGAGGGGAAAAAAATTCGCTTCGAAGCTAAATGGTATTTCCATCAAATCCAGGTAGTTCTCTCTACCTCTATCATTCTCAGGTCTTGATCAAACTTTTTTTGGTGATTCCAGACCCCGAAAAAAGTTTTGCCTTGTCCTAGGGTTTTGATTTTATGGAAAAGAGCACGAGAAATCAAGTAGGTATTCCAAACAAAATATATTAAAAAAAAAAAAAAAAAAAATGATATGTATTTGTTCTCAACAGCAAATAAAAAAATAAAAATAAAATAAATAAATAAATTTTTACCTATTTTTGCAATTTAACGTCTGGGAGGCTAGTCCTCCTTAGCCATAGGCACGGTACACAAATATTTGATTTATTGCCTCAATCCCCTGGGTTAGGAGACGGGAACTATACCACCGAATTCAGAACTAATGCTCGTAGGTTAATACCTATAACGGTTCTGCATCAAATAATCAAAACTTACACATGAAATTCCTTTCAAATTTTTTTTTCCCATCCCACTTTTTCCACCAAAAATAATTTTTTCAATTCAATACTCCTGTTTTGTTCAAAGTTCTTTAAATAAGTTCCTAGACGGTGCCCTACGATTTTTATTAAAATCGGATCAGTAGTTCCATAGTTATAAAAGATTGTAGTTTTTGCTTGACCTAATGGACCGAATCCACTGAAATTTTCAAGGATTGGTATGATTAGGTGCCTCTGGTGGTCTCTTATAAATTTCATTGTGATTCGAACGATCTTGGCGTGAATTTAAGCGATGATCTTTTTCTTTTTCGATGATTTACTAATGGTTTCTCGTCCTATTTATATTTTTAACTTCCTCAAAAAAGAAATTATTTTAACATTGAATCGGACCCATTGAGGACGTTCAATTTTCGGTTTTCGACTCGGATCCAAGAAACGAAAAATCCTTGACATAATTAAAACATATCCACCTTTCTGATTAAATTCGCACACGCTCTGAAATTTGGCAAAGATAAATAAACAGATGGTTGGAAAATGGAGAACAAATAAAGGGGAAAAAAAGAAGAGTTAATTGTGTATACTCATCTCCAAACTAGGTCAAAGTAATGCAAAAACGCAATAAAAGAGATAACTTCAAAGAGAAAATAATTCCTCAAGAAAACCGACAATCCACTCATAACTTCATAAGTCTAAATTCGGTAACTTATCCTATTTCAAAAACACCTTCGAATCCTCGAGATCAAGTTGATTGATGACATATTATGTGAAATGAACTACTCTGACCCTATAGGACCCCCACTACCACTTCCGAATAAGCGGATTTTCACTACATATTTCAATTCGCTTTTTTCAATTATTTAATAAAAATTGATTTAAGATAGATTTTATAATATGAAGATTTAGATAGATTTTAGACGAAGTCAAAAATAAATCATTTTTGTCCTAAAGAAGGACGAGGAATGGTCAAAAACCAGATTTTGGATGAAATTAAAATTAAATTTTCTTGTTGAGGTCAAAAAAAAGTGATTTTTTAAATCCGAAAACGGGCATAAGATTCCTGTTTTTACCCTTAAAATCGACAAAAACCAGATTTAGGATAAAATCAAGAAAAAATTATAAAAATGAAAAATAGAGGCCATCGGCTATCCGTAAACCGACGATATTATTTCTATTGTTCCTATTCGATACAGGCCAAATCTTACGAGGTTAATGAATTTTGGATAAAAGCCATTTCTATGACGGGTAGAGTCTCTGACCCATATTTTAAGTCTACAAGATAACAAAAAACTTATCTTGAGCTTCCGACTTCCACTTCCTCTATAACTGTATTTTATTTAAATCTATTTGAAAAAAATTCAACTTTTAAGTAAAAAAATCGTTCAGTTACTTTTTGCGCAAAGAATTTTCAATTTAACGGATCTAACGCTAAAACTCGTGAAATTGATTAAGAAAAGAGAAGAAAAATTAACATTTTGCTCTTTAAATAGTAAAACAAAATTCAAAAGGAAAAAAAAATGTAGATAAAACTGAGGAAGTAATTATTATGTTTTATTTTTACATAACAATTAAAAACGAAAACACTTTCTCATAATTAAAATTCAAAGAGGTCATATTCAAATCGTAGGGTTCTTTGATAGATAGGCAAGGTCGTGTGAATAAATTTAAAAACGGAACTCTAATAAAACAATAAAGGAATGTTTAGGAGGAAATTGATGAGGAGCAAACATTTTATTTTTGTTACGTTCCCACAGCTTTAATAGGGGAGAACTTTTAATTAAAATACAAGGCTTTGAGAGTTTTCGACGATAAAATCAAGTCTAGGTGGAGATGGAAATTCATTTCTTGATCAGGGCACTCGAGGATCAAAATTTGAATCATAAAACAATCACCTCTGGGTCACAAAAAAAATTAAGTATTCATTTTTCGAGTGCACTAATTGAGGAGCTAATAACCGCATGCAAAAATTGAATGAAAGAGAGTAAAAAATTTACATATTTTTATTTGGAGCAAAAAGCGCGCCCCGAAAATCGGCCATAACTCCGAAACCACTAATCGCAGGGAGTCCCAGAGAGTATCAAATCATTCAGTGTCGTATATTTTGCAAAAAAGCAGCAAGTCTCACAGCTTATTGTCAGCTTACAATTCCTAAATTTCTCGAATTTTTTTCCTAAACTTGGTTTTCGATACTCACACTACACGCCATGAATTAAGGTCAAATACATGGAGGAGCATGGCACCTCTTTAAAGCCAAAAAATACGAATTTTTGAAAACCGAGAACAGTTTTGATTTGATTCGCATGGTAAATTAGACGAGCAATCAGATGGAATCAATTAAAAACTTCTAGGACAAATATTTTTCGCGTTATCGCTAGATTGAAACTACTACTAGATTGAAATTTGGTATAGATTACAAATCAGAAGTAAAAAAGAAAAAAAAAATACGGGTTCCTATTTGAAATAAGGAAGTTAGGGTCTTTATAGAGCACCCTGTACGTCGGATCCAAAAGTTATCGATTCCAAACGATTTCTTGCTCAAAATTAAGGGGAGTTAACTTGGATACTTTTTTACGCCAGGTCAAAAGTTTGGCAGATAATCGGCTTGTTAAGTGGCACAGTAGGTATTGGTAACTCGGTAACGGACTGGTCGAATGGCACAAATTTTGTTTCTTAGCTTGAAATTTGCCTTAGTTTACGAATCTGAAGACAAAAATATGGGTTCCTATTTTAAATAAGGAAGTTGAGGTCGTTTGGAGCACCCTGTAGATCGTATCCAAAAGTTATCGATGCCAATCGATTCCTCGCTCAAAATAAAAGGGAGTTTACTTGTATTTTTCGTCAGGTCAAAAGTCTGGCAGATAATCTGGTCCACTCTAGCTGGCACTGGCTGTATATCAATTTTCGAGATGATTTTGAAAGTTCTGGCCCGTCAAATCGACTAAAAGTTCAGCACATAAAAAAGAGCATTTTCAAATTTTTGTTCAGACCATATACAATTTTTTCAAAGGGTCGCCAATTTTTCGATAGGTATAAAAGTGGATAATAGTTAAAAATTTCATCAAAATTCTCTAAACTTCAATTAAAAATCAAAATAATTTTTTAGAAAAAAAACCTAGTGTACGGATTAAGAAAGCTTGGATGGCAGTTTTGTGTCATTTAAAAACGGAAATCTTTATTAAAAAAAAGTTGAAAAAAATTGGGTGATATGCAGGTATTGGAAATGACTGAATATCGTCGTTTAACAGTTGCATTATTCAACGACTTCGTAGAAGGAACGTGGACCGGTGGGTCTTTGTTATTATTCAAAAGCTTCCACCCAAAAAAAAGGGTCCCTCCCTTCACTTTTCAAAGCCCGCACAGGTAATCACTTTCCATTTTACCTTAAAAACGTACACAAACATTAGATAATAACGGTCTACCTGTTGGTAAAAGTAGGGCGAAAACTTAAAGAAATGAAACTTTTGTTTGTTTAGATGCGTAAAGAGAAGTAAAAGGCGGAGAAAAGGAGTGGAAGTTGGGAATGCAAGGTCGGAGTAGCCTTGAGACCCGCGGGGGCCACTTTCAACGCCAACACCTTTCTTCTCCCTCCTTTTTTTCCACAAGTTCTTGACCTTGGGTTGAAAACTAAAAAAGAAACGAGAGCTCAAGACTTGCCAGGTGCGATCAACCCTTTTCCTCAGCTCCCATCACGAAAACGGATTTAAAATTATTTTTTTATCCAGGGACAACGAGAATATTTTCAAGGTCCGTACAATGACGTGAAATAATTTCACCATTCGTTTTATTTGTCACGACTTTGTGGAGGTCTTACGTAAAAGTAAAGAAAAAAACAGGTTTTTGAGTCATCCCGAACTCAATTTTTTCAACCTTGGAAGAATTTTTTCTCCTCTTGCGACGTAGGGGAAAAAAAGAGGGGAAAAGCAAAAAAAACCTTTCTTCTGAATCTTCTTACAAATTAGCAAAAAATATTTTGGTAAGGGAAAAAAAAAAATTTTTTTTTTCTTCGTGAGTTCTAGTCCAGTCAATCTAGGCCCGAAAAGGGCAAATAAAAAAAAAAAAAAAATAAGGTATTTTGTTTATCTACTGAAATGTGTAGGGGTAGGAAAAAAAACGTGGTTATCTATTTTGACCTCTAAAGGACAGAAGACGTCATCTAATCAAAAAAGTGTACTTAATTAAAGTTCTAGAGAATTTAATTACCTTTAAAAACCAACTCTCAAAACGCAATTAACGATCAATAAGCAGGGGTGGGGGTAAATTTCAAAAAATTTAATAAAAAAATTCATTCAAAAATTGAAATTTCAAAATATTTTATAAAAACAAAATTAAAGCCTATAAAATTTGCTGCAAATTTGATTTAATAAGATTTTTTGTAAGACCAACCGTTCCTGAGCTACGAGGCGACAAAAAAGCGGGATTTTCGAGTTTTTCCTATGAAAAAAGTCAGATTTTAGAAAATCCGGAAAAAATCAAGGAAGGGTATATTCTATCAAAAAAGCGTACAAAGTAAACGTTGTAGAGAATTCAATTTCCTTTTAAAATCATCTATCGAGAAGCAATTTGAAGAATATTATATTATAACAATATAAGAATATTAATATAATAACAAGAAGGATATTTGTGATTATGTATTTGCATTTTTGTGTGTTAATAACCACGAATTTTTTTAAATTCGCAGGAAAATAGTAAATAGGTAAAAATAAATTCGTACTTTATGTACGAATACGTTAGTCGTATCTTTAAAAAAGTGAAGTATGAATAAATTCGTAATTGTAAATAAAATTTTGCCCAACTCTGGATACCTCCTTAGACCTTACACCCTGTATATGGTGAAAATTTGGTGAAAATCGGACTGGTAGCACACGAGGATAGTGCTTGGCCCAACAAGCATACAAACATCAATTACTATGGATCGATCAATAGATAAATTCGAAAACTCCTTGTTACATTTTCAAGATCTTTTTTTATAAAAATTTTACACAGAACGGACCAGAATTGCGGACGTAATCATCCTCCAGAATTCCGGACAGATTTTTTATGTGCGATAAACACCAAAGGTCAGGTTTACCCTCCTTGACCCCTTTCTAAAATCTTGGGTTCGAGTGAGGCCTTATATTTGGGTTTAATAACTTAATTAGATTCCCATCCCACTGCAGACGCTCCACCCATAAAAATACGTTAAAAATAGTAACAAAACCGGGAAAAATAGAATAATTACATAAATTGTACGTTTTAAATAAGATCTAATGATAAGGACGATACATAATAGGAGCGAAAAAAAAAGAACCACGTGTCTGAAAAAAAAAGGCTAATCAGGAAATAGGATAAAAGCGATTGTTAATTTTTAAAAGCTGTCTTTTTTTTTTATTATCTTGACTAGGTCGGGCAAACATTACGATAAGATAGATTGTGCAGACAAAAAAACTAATTTCACAAGCATAATTTACATAGTGTTTGAATATTTTGATTAAATCGTCATAAATAGGGTCAAACCACTCTAAAGAATTTTCAAGTGTTTGCTAAATTTTAAACGGAGTGTCCAAAATTAGTTGAACAAGGTTCCATTTTTTTAATGTTGTTTGGTCGGAAAAGTGCGTTTACTCGGAAACTATTAATCGCAGGAAGCCTCAGTCAATTTAAAATTATTCAAGACAAAATGCCCGATTGCCATTTTTGAGCCACTCGAATTCACAAATATCGCGAATGTCATCAAATTTCCATACTGGAAATTACCTCTAAAATGTCAATAACCTAATGTCAATAAGTCTACATATTTAAATTTTTTGCAAAACGGTTGCTTTTTTCGTGATAAGTTTGGGATGAAAAAGTTAAAAAGAATCTTGAATACCTTCATAATTTTTTAAGAAAAAACCTCAAGTTAAAATTTGGCATTTTGAAGCTTTTAGTAAACGAGAATTATTTTGATCGCGTTTTCGTAGGAAAAAAAAACACTCCTGCCTATTTATCGTTGCTTTTTGAGAGTTGTTTTCAAAAGGTAATTAAAATCTCTACGACTTTTATTAAGTACACTTTTTTGATTAGATGACGTCTTCCCTCCTTCAGAGGTTAAAATAGAAAACCCCGTTTTTTTTTCCACCTCGTAGCTCAGATACGTTTGGTCCTACAAAAAATTGTATTAGCTCAAAATTGTAGCAAATTTAATTATCTTTAATTTTGTACTAAAAGTTATTTCGGCTGCGACCTACGGTTTTCGAGATATTTGCGAAAAACGAAAAAAACAATCACCCTAAAAACGCTCCTGATGCCACATCGCACGGGTTTCGGTTATGGACTTTTTTTGGTTAATCAGGTGACCAACCCCTACACATTTCCGTAGAGAAACAAAATACCTTATTTTTTGACTGGAGTAATAAGACCCACAGAAAACATTAACATTTCTTAGTTTTTAAATAGTTCAATGGCGAATAAACTAGTTCACCTACAATTTTATTTTAAAACAGCCCACAGGAGAAAAGGGTTGAGAGAAAAACCTACGGTTGCTTACACGTTTTAATTTTTAACAAAATTAGCTCCTTTACCTTGGATATTTAATGAAAAGAGACGCCGCACCTGTTTCAACCAGACCGTGCGAATTTCGAGGCAGCTGCCATTTTTTTCCCCTTTAACATGTGCGATTTCCGACGGGCAACGTTTTTTTAACGTGTTTCGTCTGGGATGACGAATAAGACTGACGGACACGAATAAATAAACCAAGACGATAATACGAACTTGGATGCCCCCCTCAAGTAAAAATCAACGAAAATAGACAAAACAACCGAATATTAGAAAACAAGAATCATTACAAAAAAATCAAGGGATATTATCGTAATAAATTGGGAAAATAAATCAGGAAAAGTTAAATAAGATTCAAAAATTGGCTCCCGGACGGGAATCGAACCCGCGTCTTCGAATTGGTACTCCAACGTGCTATCCATTACACAACTTTTTAATCTTATTTAACTTTTCCTGATTTATTTTCCCAATTTATTACGATTGTAATCCTGAGGTGAGGTCACCTCGATAACGAATAATTAGATTGATATTCAAGGGATATTAGGTATTTTAGGGTAGGTACATCAACAAAGAAAAAAAAACACCTAACAATCTAGTATAATGTCTGACTCGAGTCCAGTAGTTCCCACTGCAACCCCAGGGGGGTGAGGCATAGTAACTCCAAAAATACGAATTGGAAAATCGACAAAAATAGCATCCCAAAATATTATGATTCCCCATAATCCAAATGATTCCTAAATACAACGACAAGAACCGAGGGTTTTAATAAAAAAAATTCAATTCCCCCCATAAAGAAGAAATGGAAAAGAAGGGAAGAAGAAGAAAAAAATTCAGCAAAGGTACAACAGCATCCCAAAAACCTGAAAATATCGTTTTATCCTTGGGTGATATTTCGACGAATTGACTAAGATGGTGAACTATTTTTGAAAAAGATCGCGAATTGCCTTAAAATTTCCTATTTCTTAATAATTTTGACCTTAAATAGAAAAATGTTAGAAAAAAAATTGTTGGATAATTCGCGTGTAAATTGCTTACGATACCACAGAAAGAGGGGGAAAAAATCCTTTTGGAGTAAAAAATAAAGACTGGCGGCGTGGGAATTCCTTTCCCCCTCGTCACCGTCCGTCCGGTTTAATGACGGCACGAATAAAAAGAAAGGGAAAGGAAATGGCTTTAGCCTCAAGGTCATGGTCACGAGTCCATTTTTGCTCACACCCGTCTAACTACTTCCAACCTTTTATTTCATTATTCCTCACAGTTTCAACTCAATAAATCCCGAAAACCTGCATAGAATTACAAAAGAAAAGTTTTGGTTCCTTGCAATTTAATTCAGAAGCCATTTTTTCACTTTGAAGTGACAGAACTGAGTACGCTTAAGAATGGAATAAGAAATTGATTGAGTCTTGCGTAACTCGTCCCTTTTTCCGTTGATAAAAGCGAACGAGACGATTCTATTATGCATGCCCGGCCCTTGCTCAAAAAAGAATAAACGCTAACAACAATATTATACGAGGGAGAGACCGTCGGACGGAAATAGAAGACCCGACCCAGATAAAATAATCTTTCTTTTCGCACTCGACTCGTTTCCTCAAAGAAATACGTTTCCAGGCTTATCCATTATCACCTAAAAATAGAACGATCATCACCATGGCAACAAAAAGCAGAACTCCACTTAAGTCTGAGTGGAATCATAGACCCGAATCAAAAATAAAACTGCTTCTTCTTCTGAGCTTCATTTGAGCCAATCGGCTTGAACAAGCAAAAATTTCGAAAAACTTCTTTTTTGAGTATCTTTTTATACAGTCCTAAAAATTATTTCATCGCTAAAAACATAAATTTTTACGAAATTTTTTCGTGTTGCTCAATTATAATGTTAATTTACTATAAACTGACATCATCAACGTGATAGGCCTTAGGATTCACCAAGGGGGGTTCACGTCCTACTTTCTTCTCAGAATCACCTCATCCCGATCCTTGACACGGCTCGTCACAGGATCAGCGCGGGTCATGGGAATACCTTCGCGCTTCGAGGTCCGTCAAATAAAACAAAAATCAAATGCTCAAACAATCAAACTTCCAACCTTGACGTCAAAATGCTTTTAAAAAAATTAATTTTTACGATGTTTGCCGACCTTCGGGAATATTTTTTAAAAAAAGTTTCGGAGATGAAAAGTGAAAACAGAGCTTGGTAAAAGTGACGTAAGTTTTAAGTGAGAGGTGAAGATTGCGTCGTTGCCCTTGAAACGCTCCCCTTCCTTCTTCGGTCTTCCTCGTTTAGCTCCATCCTTTCTACGAGTTGAATTAAATTATTCTTCGGTCCAATCCTTCACCTTCAAACCGATAGAAATATACAAATTTTGACCTCAGAATCTTGATCTTTATTTTGTAAACAAGCTTTCTTACATCGGCCTGCAATAAAAGTTCATTTTTACGGCTAAGGAATAATCTGAGCGAGTTTATACATTAGGTAGCTTTTCTAGGCCTTTAAATGAGCTTTCTAACGGTATAGGTATCGATAAAATCAGTCAAAAACTGTGGAAGTTACGGAAGTTTGAACTTTTGTTCATAAAATCGTGTAGCACTAGATTTAAGTACCTACTGTAATCACCAAGGAGGTCCTTCAATCGTTTAAAAAATGCATTCTGGGTACTTAAATTTTTATTTTTATTTTGACACTCGAAAGAGCCGTTGAAGTGGGTTTTCCCACGAAAACATCGTTAACTGATAAAAGTTTTAAAATTGTGGTACACAAAAGAGTGGACAACTCAGAATGAAGTTTTCTCAGCTCCCTGTGGACATATTGCCAAATAAGTCAAACACGAAGCTGAGAAAATCCCCAATTTGGATGAATGCTAGATCAATATTTTTTATGATCCCTTTTATTTCGGCAAAACCAATACTGGGAAGACCTTCAATTGCGGTTAGAAGAAAAAAAAAACATAAAAAACCAATAATTTTTTGTTTTGTTTGTTAAAAGAGAATAAAAGAAAGATTTCGAGCAAAAAAAAAGTATAAAACGTAATCCAAGGTTTTAACACTTGGAGAAAGGAAAGAGGGGAGGAAAGTGAGCGGAAGTTTCGAGTCTTTCATAATACAGGAACCCATCTCGTCCACGTTTCACGAAACGAAAAAGAAAAACCCAAATAAATCACTTTTATCCACTACAGAATTTACAAATCAAATTTTTGAACCGCGTATTTTGTTTGTTTTATTCTGAACCAACTCGACAAGAATCATTTTTCTAGAATGAGCAAAAATCGTATACAATCGCTAGAACCGTCGAAAATTTATTACATATTTACGTTATAAACAAACAGCTAGAATGCATTCTAGAACTAGATTAACTAGATAGAACTCTTTCTTTGCTGGATATCCAGTATCCTCTCTCAAGAGATAGAACTCTACTGTAGGTACGAATGTTTTTCAATTGAAAATAATACCCAAAATTAGACACCTGAAGTGCTGAAAAAATTTTTATCTCCGGCAGACAATTTTATTTTTATTTGACATTTTATCAGTGTTTAAATTTACATAGTAGTAAACGTAAATTTTTTTCTTTATTATTTAACGGGTCAATTCAAATAAAGACAGGCAGACAGTATGTAAGATTTACAACAAAAGCACAATGTAGCTTCAATAAAGAAAACTGCGACATTTTTATAACTTTATCGTTGGAGTCTGAACTTGCAGAACATTGCGACAGAGAAGAAAGAAAAACAAAAAAGGTTCCGGGATTAGTCTTCAGAGTAATAAAAGTTCAACTTTTTGAAGTTTTTTAATCTTATCTTCACATTTCGCTTTTATTGTTTCGTATTTGGGCCTAGTTTGATTAATTAACACGTCCTCGAGTGTTTTTTTGAAAACAAGGTGGAGCCAAAATTGGGCGGGAAAAGTCACGTGAGATGATTTATTTTGCTCTTTTGAGGTGGTGTGATTAATCTACTCTGACAAAAATAGACGGGGGGAAAAAGAAAGACCCCCATTCATTTTCGCTTCCCGGTGGGCCAAATGACTTGAAATTTATAGTGCTTTTTTTTTTTAATACTTTATTTGTATTATTATTTTACAAGGATATAGTGCTTTTTCAACAAAATACGAACCGTGAAAATTTCAAATAGCCAAAAAAAATTCATTCTCAAGAAATAATGAAATAACTATACAGCAGAGAACAGTAAAAAAAAAATTGAAAATTATTTTCTTAGGCGTTTTTAGTCAAAAAGGAGTTCATTTCCTTGAAACATTATCAAAAAACCCATATTTCCTATTCAGGTATCCAAGATTTTTTATTCGTTTTCGGTAAAAGGTTTTGATCCTAACAATAGAATTAGTTAAGCAATAAACGGTTTCCTGCTTCCTGTTGCAGCCAAACCTTGCCCTATAAAATAAACTCAAGCTTCAAGAATTAGGACGTAAAACGATTTCCGATGTTTAAAAAAAGATATAGTTCACGAACACGTGGAGAGCCAAGAAAATGTCAAAAAAATTAATTATACTCTATTTTACACGCGTTTTATTGATTTTTTTTTACTGTTCATCAACTGAAGTTATAAGGCTTCTTTTTCGTACATTTTCCACACAAATCCATCCTATGTCATATATTTTCAAGAATTTTTATCAATATTTATCTGAAAGGCAAGCAATAAAAGGAATAATTAAGAAACAAAAGTGTGCCAATATAAAAAATAAATAAATAAATAAAATTAAAAAAATTAGGGTGCACAAAAGCATTGTAAATTTTTTGAGTGCTTGTAAATGAAAAATCAAAACCTCTATGTCCATGTACCATTTACCTCGTGGGGTGGACACAAAATAATGCATTATTTTTAAATACATTTTAGGATTTAAAAAAAAATTTTTTCTTGAAAATTTTAGATAAATGCCTACTGAAAATCTGGAAAAAAAAAATTAATAATGAAGGTACTTACAATTTATTTGTCCTGGTAATCCAAAAAAATAAGTAATCCCATTATTTAAAAAAAGGCACTTGGTAAACACAAAAAAAAACACTGATAACTGAAACTGAGAGTGAACAAGAGAGGAAAAAACAGAGCGAAGTAAATAGGACAGGAGGTGAGGTCTAACTAAAATTATCCCTTTCCCTTTCCTTTCGACTCTTTCTCCCTCCTGACAGTCGACGGTAAAAAAAAAAATCCCCTCCTACCGCAAACGTTCGAAAATTCGTCCTTCCTCCCCACCGGCTATCACCTCGCCTCTCACTCCCGATGTTTCTTTTCTTTTTCGTCGGTTTTTTTTCTTCTTCCCCCACGTCGGGGAACAAAGTACGTTCATTCTTTTCGCTGGGCAAGCCAACTTCAAGGTCCAGCCCATTACGGGCACCGCATTAGCCGGCCTTGAAGCTCGCGTCTCCCGAGGGAGGCCCCTGTTTGTAAAAGGAGAAATATAAAAACCGTGGTCCTTCACTTTAACGAGTTATCAACTTATCACTTTCTTTAAACTCCTTTCAATCTCTTGCAATAACCAACATGCAACAGTCTATGCTAACAAAGCATCTTCCGGTGGACCCAATTTGGAGCAACTCTTCTTTTATGAAAGAAAAATCCATA
Source organism: Orius laevigatus (assembly GCA_018703685.1). NCBI lineage: Eukaryota > Metazoa > Arthropoda > Insecta > Hemiptera > Anthocoridae > Orius > Orius laevigatus. The sequence goes on along the minus strand of JAGWEN010000387.1, from coordinate 65,554 downwards.
AAAATTGAAAGTTCTATGCATAGGATAGGAAGCTGAAAAAACTCAATTTCTTGTCTTGGTCAAGCAATTTGGAGTCTCCACAAAATTAGTTGGTGAAGCATTGAATGTGATATCAAAAATGCAACTGGTAGCCTGGATCCCTATTGATGGTCTCCAGCAGGGGCCATTTTTTCCACCGTGCATTCTTTGTTTGGCCTCGAAGTATGGTATTGAGTTGATGGAGTTTTCTATAAGATTGCACACGGAAGTTTCACTATTATTTCTTTTTCCCTTTTATTTTTTTGTTATCCTTCGTCTTTTATTGGTTTTAAAGGCCAGATGTGGTATCAGAAGGGCACTCCTTCTCCCACCGGCAGAAACCCTGCGTTGCTTCAGCTTCAGAGGGGTTCGATGTCGAAATGCTTTCTTTCCTTTCAACTCTTAAAGCCCTCGCTTTCATCTGAACCACCCTCCGTTAATGGGAGAGGAGGGTTCTGCTAGGGGAGGCCTCAAAGCCCACATTTTCTGAAGGGGCTGAAGAAAAAAAAATACATTTCACTTTTTTTCTTACTAATCTTCGAACATTTTTTAACAAAGCCCTTTGTGAACCAAAAAAATTCATGTCATCCAAAAGTGACACATCTTTTTAGTTTGCTGGATGGGACAAACTATCAACGATAGCTCCTGGTATAGAAAAAGGAAGTTTTTAGCTCGAATATGAAGAAATTCAGAGTAAAAGGATTGAGAAGAGAGGTTGTGCGGTTCGTTGCGTCAGAGGCGGGCCCCAAACGTGAAAGTACTCTTGAGGCAACGCAACCTTGAACGATGGTAGGCCACCTGCCTTTTTTACACTATTTTTTACCCCCACTTCCCCTCTAGCCTTTTGTCAAACAAAATTTTTTCACTTCCATGACATTCTTTATATGAAAATCTTCAGGAAGGATTTTTACTTGAAAAGCACCAACACCAAGAAAGCAGTTAAAGGTTATTATTACGAGAAAAAAATGTCGCAAACCTTTTTTAATAAGTTAATCAGCGAATTTTTTTACCAGTTGGACGTGTTACAGCAAGGAGAGACTTGAGAAAGACGGAGGGTGAGTCTGAAAGTGGTCCGAACTGGCGAGGGAGGGAGTTCCGCTCCTCGTCGACGAGAGTGTAAGGTGGTTAGCCTTCGCTCTCTCAATAACTTACGTAGAAATGTAAACTGCCCTTTCACGTCGTTGCGATACCAATATCATTGGAGAGCTACCAGGGTCGTTTGTTGTTCTCTCTTTTTGAAATCTCCCAACCTTGAAAAAGCGAAAAACGGACAAAAATTTATTTCCCTGCCTACTGACTCTACCCTTGACCTTCATATTACAACTTGAAAATCCATGAATACATTCATATATCAAAAACAACTATTTTTCCATATACACCAGCCATTGGCAAATGAATGAAATTCTACATTTTGATCATTTTGGACTATATCTGGACGGTTTTTTTATGACGAAAATTTTGGCTGAGTCATTAATCAATGTGATTTTAGTGCTGTGTAGCTAGTTGCGTGCTTAAATTGTATATATAACGGCCGACTTCCTTGTTTGCTGGGTAAAAAGTGAAAGTCTTGGGTCCCCAAGGTGACACCGCTCACGTAACGTACGCCCTCTCCCTCTCGAAACCGAACACATTTCACGATTCCCCTTTTTACATTTATTAAAGCAAAAATTTATTCAGACAATAAAATATACGCGTGGGGAGATAAAGGTGGAAGTAAAGGAAAAATGGACTTAAAATTATTTCTGTGGTTTAGACATAAAATTTGAAATTTTAACTTTCTATTGACGAAAAACGAGTTCGAAATTACCCATATTTTACCCCTCGTGTGTACTGAAATATTGAAAATAATACGTTACACACTTTGAAATGGGTTGGACATTACGACATGCCCTTTCGAATAGAGAAATAGGTTCTATTCAAATTTTTTTTTCCTTCAGTTTTACGTAATACCTTTTTTGAATGACTTTTAAATTTTATCACGAAATATTTTGAATGCGATCGATTTTACGTATGGAAATCGGTGCGAGCGTCGAAATGTCATTTCGGGTACATTTGTACGAAAGAGTTTCAAAATCGATGAAACGGAGGAAGAAAGTTAAAAATAATAAAATTCTTTTATGTACCCTATTCAATACTGTAGGGCATAAAATTTTTAACAATTTACAATTTAATAAAATTTCCCTTAACCTTACTCCTTATCGAGATACGCCCTATCTAATTTTGAGAATTTCCAAAAACAGATGGTCTGGCGACTGGAATAGAGGGCGGGACCCTTTTTAGCTTTTTTGAGCCGAAAATTTTCATTTATTTTATTTCAAAATGTAAAAGTAGGTAAAATATCTCATGGCGATTTTTATTTTATTATTTTATTTTATTTATTTATTTATTTTTTATGCAGTCGCACTTTTGTTGTTTATTCTCAGTAAGTCAGAAACGTGCTTTGGTGAGATCAAAAAAAATTTTTTTCATATCACAAAATGGACTTCATATTCGTATCTCACTCATGGACTAGTCAAAAATAAGAATTTGGATGAAATCAACTAATGAAAATTTTTAGCTAAAAAGATCCCTTCACTTTGGTAAGGTGAAAAAAAAAAATGTTTTGATTTCTCAAAACCGACTTGAGATTCCCATTTCTCACTCTTGGAATAGTCAAAAACCAGATTTTCGATGAAATCAAAAAATGAAAATTTTCGGTCCAAAAAGTAGTGATAGGGTCCCCACTTGGATGTTGTGGAAAAAAAAAGTTTTCAAATCGAAAATAGACCTCAGATTATTGTTTTTCACCCAAAAAATTAGTCAATAACCACACTTTGAGTACATATTTTGCTCAAAAAATCTTATCTCAATTTGTCTATAAAGTATAAACTACATATTTGAACTAAAATGTGGGCGTTGCGGATGGAAAAAAAATTGTAGGCGTGTAAAAATTGTTATTATTTTTTTCCTTTTATAACTATGTACCTTGTCTACGTTGATCTGTACCCACGCGATGAAGAGAATCATTTATTTCATATTATGTAAACCCGACCAAGGTTAACCATTGTCGGAACCCTATTATCTAGAAGAATGGCTAAAGACCGTGAAGTTTGAAGAGAGGAGGTCTTTAAAGTTTCCACTTTCATGTTCTGCACGTTTAATTTTTTTCCCCCAACAAAAAAATCCGATCATTTTGGCCCCCTGAAATCTCCCATTCCTTATTTTCGAAATTTCAACTTGATAAGCTTTTAAAGGGAGCGGTTTCAGCTATCATGTGATTCTGTAATCGCTCCAAAAATGGTTTGGCGACTTATTTGAACTTTTGATATTAACGATTTCAACAAATTTTTTCGACTATAAAAATATTCCTGAGGGCGTTTCACGTCGCGGCCATCACGATTTTTCAATCAAAAAGAAAAGAAATTCATCTTCGAAATCCATAAATCGCACCAAACGCGATAATTTTTAATTTATTAATTTTTTTTCGTCACGATTTCGCAATAAAAGGTACGATTCCTTCATTACGCAATATTGAGAGAGCGTTTTTTAAATACTCATGGACTTATTACAGAAAAAGACAATGGAAGAAGAAAAGGATTTCAATTAAAAAAAACGACCCTGAAAATTTTTCGACTCCCAGACCTTGATTTTCCTTTCATTTTTTCCAATGATCGAAAACAGACCAGACAAAAGACATCATTGAACGCCCAAGTTATTGAGAATATTTAAAACTAAATAAATGTCTTTAAAAAAATTAAAATAAACAGTGAAACGCGGAAATATGTTTAAAAAAAAAGACCATGAGAACTAAAACAATAAAATTGTCCAACCTTCGTGTTCAAAATTATTCAGAACTTTTTTTTCTCCTGTAATTTCGGTTTCAACGCCGATTCTTTTTGAAAATTATTCTAGTCCTTTTAAGATCAAGGACGACAATCGAGAGTCCATATTCGGCTAAAGATTGAGAAAGGGACGGCCTTCGCCACAGAAGAAAGCCTGTCCTCGGACGCAGGATTGCAATTTGATCAAAAACTTTGAAATCTTGTTTTTAACTCTTTAATTTACTTTTCTATTAAAAAAATTGTATTCTAAATTACAGTTATAGCCTCGAGAAAAATATGAAATCCAAGATCTGGACTAAATGTAAATTTTCATGATCCTCAGAGCATTCTGATCACAAGAAACCTCTCCGTTAAAAAAAGGTGTTTGCAATCGAAAATTATGAATTCGTTTAAAAAAATGTTCAAGGGCAAGGTTTCCAAACACACCCATTTACCATAAAAAACGATCTCGACTTTTTCTCATTTTAAACTTCATGTCCGCAATCTACATAAAAAAGGCAATTAGAATTGTAATTCGATTCGTTAGGAAAAGGTTGAAAGTGAAAGGATTTCGATTGGAAAGGAGTTCAGCCTAGTTTTAAACAGATCGGTAATTGAAATGTAACTTTGCATTTTATGTAATGGTCCACTTTCCAAAAGACTCGGGTTCCACTCCATGATCTCCTGTCACGTTTTATAGGTCATAACCGGCCAATTTTCACAATACCTTAAATTAATATCTCTCAATTAAAAAGTTGGTTTGAACATTTTTATTTAATTATTCTTAATTATAGTAATTTTTATGAAAGAAACATATACATTCTTGGACTGATGAAAGATAAACAATATCCACGCTTCGGTGATTACTGAGCTTATTAAAGTAATTGCTGAAGATGATTTTCTGAAAGTTAAAACTTTTTTTTGAAAAAAAAAATATGGCCGTGAAACCAGGAAACTTTCGAGGTCGACTTAATTGTTCATCCTTCGGAATCCCTGCTCCCTTGCGAATTACGTAACAGGACTAAAAATGCAATTAAAAATTTATAATAAAAGAATAAGGTTAAAAATATCAAATTTTAAAGGATTTTCAAAATTACCTTAATAAGTTACGTAATTTTAAATCGACTGGGGCCCACTTTTGACTTTTTTTTTTATTTCGAAATGAAACGTTGGGAGAAAAATAATTAATCCATTCAAGGTTAATAATTTCTGGATAAACTTTGCCTTAAAACATGTCAAGAACGAGAAATCAAGTTGAAAGAAAAAATCCATTAGTTTTGTACCTACCTATTTATATAATAGGTACCTAAATTAGGGGAAAAAAATTTGGAGCTGACTTGATAAAAACGTCCTCAGAAATCCCCCTTACCGCGAACACCCTCACCCGCTCTCACAAAAAAGCGAAAAAAAACTCCGTCAACACAATACAGTAAAACTTCGATATAACGCTCTTTCTTCTGGGGACCGAGTAAAAGGAGCGCTATAAGCGGGAAGTCATAAAAATCCTTAAAAATAACTTAAAAATTGATTTTAAAATTGATAAATGTACATGGTAGGCAAATCTTTGGAATGAATACGAAAAAAAATTTAGTTTTTAGGGGGCGAAACGAAAAGACAAACAAAAAACAAAGAGGAAGCACTGAGGATTCACTTGTGTCGAACTCCTAAAGTAACGCTATTTTTTCTTAAATCGAGAATGATCTCCCCGAAATTTTTAATTAAGGGGCTTGAGTACCCAAAAATTAAAAAAAAATCGATTTTTTTTTAAATTATTAAATTTTAAGCATTTCTGCGCTGTTTCCAAAAAGCAGAAATCAATTTGATCAATTAGAAATATTTTTAATTAATTCAAAATAGCACTACGATAAAAAACCAATAGATTTAGTGCCCGTTTAAATCAACATTTCGGGTGGGAAATTCGAATTTTAGTTTTTTGCGTTTCCTGAAAAGTTACGTTTTTCAGACAAAAGTCCCCTTTTCTCGTGAACTAGTAAACTTTTTTGAGATCTGTTTTTTTCTATATTTAGAGGAATAATAAGGCTACATTTTGAATTGAAAACATTTTTGAAATTCGGTGTATTTATTTAAAACGTTTTTTTGATCAGCTGTAACTTTTTTCCAAATTGAAGGGCCGTAAATCTGTTAATTCAAAATAAAGTCCTATCCTTCATGAATACGTGTGAAAAATTTCGTTAAGATTGATCCAGCCGTTTCCGAGAAAAAAGGACACAAAAAGTGCCATTTTAGGGTTAAAACTTAAAATCAGCTGGTACCCAAGCCCCAGCTAACGACTTCTGAATTCGTGGAAACATATTGTATAGGTTTGTTTACATAAAGTCATTGAATATGCACTTTCTCAGAATCCATCATGAGAAAGCATCCTTTTCGGATAAAACGTCTTTTATCTTAATTGGTTTTTGAAAAATTGCACTCGACATCACTTTTTTGTCTAATCCTATACGAAGATATGACAAAATTCGAAGAAAAAATTTTTTTTCTTCCATAGAAGCGCTATAAACGGGAAATTAGAGCGTTAAAACGAACAAAATTCCTTTGGAAATACACCCCCAGGGACCGGGACTAGGGAAAAAGAGCGTTACAACCGGGAAATCGTTATAAACGGGAGCGATATAACGAAGTTTTACTGTATTCTCTCTCCCCATCGCACGACGCGGACGTTCTCCTCTCTGACTACCCCGACTAGATCACCACCCTTATGACCCACCCTCACCAGATTCTCATCTTCCTGAGTACCCTCCCCATATTAACAAGCTTCCTGACTACCCCTAGATATTACCACCTTCTGACTACCCCGAAAAACTACCCGGAATAATTATCACCTTAACGACTACCCCGACTAAATTACCACCTTAAAGAAAATCATCACCAGATTACCACTTTCCTGGACTACCCTCACCCAGAGTTGGGCAGAGGAATAACATTCTTTGGGGACTACGGGCTAGCGGCAATGAAGCACCGGTTCCCATTGATCACCAAAGTTAAGCATTGCCGGCCGTGGTTAGGATGTGGATGCCGGATGGATGACCGTCCAGTCCGGATCACGGTCCTGTAGTCCCCCTCCTATCACCAGGGGGGGGTGAGGCAAGGGGGGCTCTTGTAGTACTGATGTGAAACAAGAACTTATGAAAAAATTGATATCAAATATTGTCAAAAAAAAAACGTTTGCCCAACTCTGCCCTCTCCATATCACCAACCATCCTGACTATACCAGCCATATTACCAACCTTCCTGAATACCCCCCACTAGATTACCACCACACTACTTACCTATCACTGACCACTCTTTCCGAAAAATTCGCCCGAGACTCATTCTTCCTTTCGAACAATCCCTCTTCCCTCGAATACCCCCACAACTACACCCGAACAGCCCTCTTCCACCTACCTCAACCTTCAACTCTGTCCAGCATTCACTACAGATAATCATGTCTGATAAAGATCAAGTGTCATTTTGACCCAATGACCCCTTCAAGCCACTTTCTAAAATCGAAGGCTCGAAGATAATAGGTAGGTACAATAAATTCCTTTTTGAAGTTTTTATGGTAGTTCGGGAGACTTTTTAACTAATTAAACAAATGCTTTGAAATTTCTTGTTTGTTCCCTTGCTTTCAGGTGACAAAGAAATCGTATGAGTGACCGATGATTTCAAGGATAGTTAACCAATTATTTTCCAATGATTTCCTCACTCGCTTCAAGGTGAATCCTACATGCTCTCGTGACAAAAGAGAACGGAGCGCCCGTAGGAGAATTAAAAAAGAATAAAAAGAAAACGAGTCTCGCAGAAAAATACAGTTTTAGAAGAAACCATCTCCCACGAAGCGACACGACGTGGAACCTTGGTCGGAAATTATAAAGATTGCCGGTGAAGGATGGGGCGCCCTTGGTCTTCAGGGCTTCTCTCATCGTTATCTCGTTTAAATGGCAAATGAGGAGGCGAAGGCTTCCTCAATTAGCTTTTCCCCACTTAGAGGCCGGACGATGCGTGAGACGTTGCTCATTACTCCTCTTTCTACGCACATTTCGTCCATTTCACACTAACTTCTCATATTCAAACCTGACCAGAAATTTTGTCATACGAAAAATCGAAATATGCAGGTTTTTAGGGGTGATAGTTCGTCGATAATGTTATTTTTAGAGGGAAAGTTTTTCCTGCGATATTTGGGAAGAGAAAAATATTTCTAAATCAATACAAATCTTGTAGATTTTCGAGAGGTGCCACGCCCTTCCAGTCAAGCGTTGGACCTACATGAAGATGTGGACGAATTTTCAGAGGTCATTCGTTAAAAAGCTCTTTAGAAAAAGTTTTTTTCATTGGGAATATCATTTTTTCTTGGAGAGCGAGTGACGTCCTTAGATATGATTAAAAAACGCTGAAGAAGCTAAGTGGTTTAATGGAGGCCGGTTGTCCGTTGAGAAAGCACTTACCATCTCACTCTTGCACTCTCATCTTGTTCTCTTCCTTTTTTTCTCCTCTTCTCTCCCCTCACTTCCTTTAACATTTTCTTTTATTCGGTTCCCTCTTTTCCTCGCCCGCACTGTTGCTTAGGGCCTGAAGCGGCAACAAGGCCATGCGAAACTCCGGATAATCCTTGTTTCACCTGGTAAAAATTGGAGTAAAAAAATCAAGGGGGCGCAGGAAGACGTGGGAGAAAATGGGGACATTTCATGTCTAATCTTGCACAAGAGGACAAAATTACGCAATTTATTTCGATAATTTTTAAACCCATTCATAAAGAGGACACAGTGAATGAAGTCGTCCTTCATTGGTCATATTTCACAAATTTTCATTCAAATTTTTTTTAATTTAAAAACATCCAGTTTTGGTCATAGCGACGTAAAATTTGGCGATTCGTTCCATTGAGTTTTCTAAACAAAACCCATGTGAAGATTTCAAAGAAAATAATGGTTTGGACACTCAATGAAAAATCCGTTTATGGCTTTGGCTACCTGGGCAAAAAAGTCACCTTCAAACAAGGTAAACTGGGTCATCCACGTCACAACATATTGACATGTTTTCACCAAATCTATTGTTTGAAAATGTCCAAAAAGGGAATTTTGGAAACAAGAAAAATCGTTTCAATTCAAGGGGCGCACCGTGATTTTGTTATGCGTCCAGAGTACATGTTGTGTAATCTTAACCTTGAAATTGTCCTTTCTGTCAATTACCCGCCGTGGCCCTCAGATTCTCTTCTTTAATAACGAAAGCATGTTTTTTTCCCCGCTCCTAGCATTTTTGTAAGGCAGGTGCAAAGGAAAATCGTTCGCCAAAATGAGGCATAAACCTTGAATCTGAAAAAAAGATCCGGGAAAAAATAGAAAAGGAAGTCGAAATGACGACCATTAGTAAGTCAGAAAAAATGAACGAGAACTCAGAAATAAAATTAACTCGATTTTGTTTTTCTTTTGCTTGTTCTACCTAAATTACCTAACCACTTTAAAAATGTGTATCTATTTTTCTACGCCCTCGACCTAGTACATGTTCATGGTAAGAATTTCAAAAACTCCATTTTAAAATGCCGGTCATGTTCCCTTTTGTCTTAGGCGGTAGTCGCTAATGGAATCTAACGTAACGAAAAGCATCTTTTGTCGACTCCGGGGACAAAACGATTGCTAATAATTTCCCAAGGATACACGTTTTTTCCTCTCTCTTTATCATTTAAAAATATTTTTTAAGTAAATTTAATTTTCAAATGCAATATCACACACGTGCCAGACAAAAATTTATGTCATTGAAAAAATTTCGTTTTATCGCATTTTCAAAAGGTGTGTTTTTCTTTTTTGTCGTCAAATATGAACTGTCTTGTTTAAAGTGTATGCAAGATAAATTTGTATAATCAACTACAATGTCGTTTTTAAGACTCGTCTGTTCAATAAAAAATGGATTTTGCCAATTAAAAATTCATAATTACTGTAAAAAAAATTCATTTACTTTTGTTTACTAATTAGGATGTGGAATTTTCTCTCTCTGAAAACTTGGCAAACTAAAAAAAGTAAATGTCTACGCTTTGATCAAACTGTGGAGGTATGGAAAAGGAAGCCTATAATTTACTCAAAAAGTTGGGGTTCTACAGACCTCTCCACTAGCACTACACCCTCCCCCTCGTCCCGCACACTGCCACCACCTTCCACCACTCACTTATCACCTCTTTATCCCCAGGTTGGGAGAGGGACGAGGCATATTTGAGGAGGATGGTAGGGAGGTGGAAGGTAGGGGATTTTGTAGAGGGTTGGGGAGGTGATGGTTCTTTCCTGGTGCACGATTTCATGACTAATCAAACCCTCCCATAACTTCCCCCATAATCCCTCCACCTGATGGGATGAGGTTCTGTAGGAGGTGGTAGGGCACAGATAGGGGTATTTTGTCGTTGTGGAGAGGTCTGTAGAGCCCCAAATTTTTGAGAATGTTGGTGTTCCTTCAGCGTACCATTTTTTAAAAGTGTAAACATGTAATGGAAATTTCACAATTCAATATCCATAAACATCTCAAATTTTAAGTAGAAAAAACTAATTACCTTTTCAATACGGTCTAATTAGAAATGACACGAGATGTTTTTTTAACGACCTTGAATTCAAATGAATATTTTCTTCGAATAGGAGGCATCTTGCTTTCTTGCGAAACCCCATCGTTGAGAAACTCCGGAACGAAAACAAAATATTTTAAAATATTAATTTTCTCTTATTTTTCTACCCTGAAGGAAAAAAACGAAAGTCTACAGCCTAAGAAAAAATTCTACTTTTACCACGGAAAAATACGTAAATGGTTTTGTTTTTGACTCGATTATTAGCGGATTTCCCGATAAATTAGCCCTAGACGCGGATGCTTTCTCTAAAAAATTTTCTATATTGGAAAGGATGTCCCATTAGTCGAAAAACAAACGTTTTCCCCGTTATAATAGATTCGAAAACCAATTTACAAATCGGTATTACATAAAATAAAAAAATAATAAACTTAAATGGTCTTAATGAGAAGATTTCACTTAACCCAGACTATTGTATTTTTCAGTCAGTGTGTTAGTAAGTTAGCTGTTTGCTTTCTATCTTACATAAGAGCGAGCGAGGGCCGAAAGTAACATCTGGATATCACATTCACCGCCGTTTCCTATTAGATAAGGAGACCCAAGAAAGTTCGTCCAGGAAAAGTAATTTTTAGCGGATTTTTTTTTTTGTTAACGTGGAAAATTACAAATTTTTTTGACCTATTTTTATCGAAGTTACACCGTTGGAAAGCTCTTAAGAGCTATAAAAATTTATATTTCATTACTAATCGTAGGTATACAATATATTAGTCATATAATTTTTGACTGATTTTTATTGACACGATAACTTAAAAATGAAAATTGCTTTAAAAAAATTATTTTTATTCATTTCGAAACGTATTTATATCAATTGAACGCTTTTTACGATTAGAACGTGTGATAATAAGAAAAAAAAATACGCGAGTTCGTTATTTTTTGTCGCCCTCTTTCCAGTTCGCGGCCCCTCCGGAGCCCTGGTCTTTTACTTTTCCTTTCACCGCGTGTTGTAACCTTCTTCCCAAGGTGCAAGAAGTGAGGAGAATTAAAAGAAACATTCTCTTTATTATCTTGATATAACCGGAGGCTTGTCATTATTCCATTTACTCGCCTTTTCTCTATTATTATTTCACTACCGCGAGCTACGTATTCAATTTTCTTCTGATCAAGATAAGTGAAATTCCGCGTCCGATTAGCTCTAGTTTTATTAAGGCTGGTTTATAATAACAGAAATTATTGATAGACGTAGCTAATCTGAACAAGGCAATTTTAAATAGAGTAAAAATCAAATATTGTTAGAAATTGAGATTTCATGAAGGAGTTTACTTGGAAAATCGGTTTGGCCGTTCCCCAACTCCGTCAGGAGTCCCCCAAACATCCTTAAATCCTGAAAACTATCAACTTTCCCATACAATCCCCCAAGTATCCCTTATAAAGCCCACCCTCAAAACATTCCTCATACAACCTTACAACCCCTAACATTCTCTCCCCCACACCTTACTGTATCCAACAATCCTCCTATGACCCCAAATTCCTCCATATAACTCCCGATCATTTCCCCACACCAAAATTTATACAACCCAACAACCCCTCGATCACCAACATTCTCCCTACGATCCCCTCCCCTCCAAAAAAAAAAAACCTTCTTAACCTAACCCCGCAAAAATTACCCTCGAACACTACCCCCAACATCCCATACAGTTGGGCAAAATTTTATTTACAATTACGAATACGAATTTATTCATACTTCACTTTTTTAGAGATACGTAATATCCTGTGAATGTCAAAAAATTAACAATAAAAAGTGTGAATTTAAAATTATTAGCATCTTTTAGTAAATTTTTAACAAATTCACTGGTTAAGACGTGAGAATTCACAATTTTATTCGACCATTTTAAAATCCTCTCTTAAATTTATTTATAAAATATTACACCCAGATAGTTTTTCCATTCCTCAGTACCTACAGTCATTCTTCTCCTTTTCGCTCTCACCTCGAGCCCTGCTTTCACAGGCTCACTCCAATACTTCAACAAACCATAATTCCTTTAAAATAGCTGGCACGAGAACTTGGAACGGTCTTCCCGGGACGATCAGGCTAGGGATGAAAAATCGAAACAAAAAAATCGATTTCAAAATCGATTTTTACAATCGAAACCAAAAATCGATTAAATCGATTAATTGCTCTAAAAAATCGATTTTTAAACAATCGGATTTTTGAATCTTCTATTTATAAATTTTCTTCATTATAATTTCATAAGAAAATTTTTCTGGTTATAGTAAAAACAAGCAGTAATGAAGTGTGTATATTTAAAACTTAAAAAAAAACTAATTTATTGTAACATACTACATATATATGAATCACAAAAAAAAGTAGGTAAAATTTAAAAAAATAGCTTTCTGGCACACTTTTGTAAAAACAACAACTTCGCCAAAATTTCGCCCTGGAGGCCTATTTCTTTCTTGGGTAAGTATGAGACCTGCCTTCGAAAAAAGTCTTTCGCTAGGAACGGACGTGGCCACTGAAGCTACATGTCGAATTGCGACTTCTGCAAGTTCGGGAAAAGCAGGTCTCATACTTCGTTGATATTTTCGATTGAATTTTGCATCAAGACAAGAAAAAAAAGAAGATTAAAAAATAAAAACTTCGATATTTTTTTCCCGATGTTTCTTGTCGCAAAAATCGATTTTCGATTAAAATCGGATCAAAAATCGATTGTAAAAAATCGAAAAATTGGAAACAAAAAAATCGATTTTTCGATAATCGGAAATCGATTTTCATCCCTAGATCAGGCGGCGCGGACCATTGGGCGATTTGGGGCCCTCATAGCGGAGCTGATGGCGACATGATGAATCCTTCCCTAATCTTCTTTCACCTTCCACCTTCTTCTTTTCTTTCTACCCTCTTTTAACCCCCCTATCCACTATCATGGCTATGGCTAACTCTCGACACCCACCATTTGTATCGCATAGTTATTTGAAATTTATGTATTTTTATAGATTTTTTCCCTAAAATTTTGTGATAAAAAATTGTATTTTCTAAATTGTATTGTACAATCAAAAAGCCGAAGGCTTTATGTACGAATAAACATATTTCTATTCCATTCTACCTTAACTGGACTGTGATTCTGTGAATTCTCAACTTAAGTGTGAAATGTGAATTCACACATTTTTTTTTTTAAATAATAATAATACATTTTTGAGCGAATTTTTTCAAATTTGCAAGAAAATTAGAAAATAAAAAATAAATTCGGACTATGAATATGAATAAATTCACGGATTTATTTGTAATCGTATCTCTAAAAAAGTGAGGTATGAATAAATTTGTATTCGTAATTGTAAATAAAATTTTGCCCAACTCTGCCCCCAACATTCTCCCATATACCCCCACCCGAAAAATTTCCCCACGGAACTCTCAAACACAATCTCCCCGAAATTCCCTATACAACCCCCCCCCCTCCCCTCGAGCCAACTCCCCCAACTCACCCACCAACCTTCCAACTACATACTTACAACACTCACCCCCAAAACTCCCTAAAACTCTCTCCCCAACATCCCTCTCACTTTATTTTATCCTGAAGAAATCGGAATAGAAAGTACCGGAAGTTAAATGCTTTATTTTGTACATTTCTTTGAATTTTATGTGTCTGAAAGTTTTAGTTCGTCACCCATGGTTTAAAACTGAGGGTAAAACAATAAAGAAATTAAAGGAGAGAGAAAAAAGCGATAGTGGGTTGTTGTAATAGTAAAAAAAAAGTGTGCTGTCGGTTACGAAGTGCAGATGCCACTCGGTTGGATAACCGAAGGAGGAGGGTTACGTCACCGGGAGAGAAAGCCTCCGGTGTCACTTTCACCTTCTAACGTAACCGTTTCAAGAGATCTGTGTCACACGCATCTGGGTCGGCTCTACTTTCCAGGAAAGGTGCCGTCTTTTCTGGGCAAACCGAATAACCAGTCCGCTCTATACACGCCTCGCAACTTTTCATAGCATAAAAAATTCATTTTTATTGCCTAAGAGCTAGTCATTTGAGCTATAAAAGGATTTCGAAATCGTTTAAAAAAACGTTTTGACCCTCAAAATCTGGTCGAAAATGTAAATAAATTAATTTTAATTAAACACAAAATTCGACCAGTACTTCTTGAGTCGTTATGTCGAAATTTTGGGAGAAGTCTTGAGAAATTTAATATTATTAATCGAGTTTCCTTTCTCTTTAAATTGCAGACGTGATTTATTGCAGGTAATTTAATGAGAATCAGAATATTTCGAAAAAATTCAGAACTAGTTTTCATCACGATTCTAGTTTTGAGTCCAATCAGCCTTTAAACAGTCTCATTTATTATTTTTATGAAAAAAATTTGGTCGGGTCAGTCATCGGCTTACTCCTTTTTTTTTTCTGGAGTTTTTCGAGAACCACTTTTTCAAATGGATTTTAGAAAGAAATCTCGAATCTAGGAGGAGGATTTGCCAAATCCCTAGAAACAGCACTGCCCAATCAACCAGGATGAGAATTGGAGATCGTGTTGAATAAGTATGTGGGGAGTGGATGAGATTGGGGAAATTGGTGGAAGAGTTCTACAGCATATTGGAAGAATGGTATTGGTACATATTGCTGTTATGAGTTCCAGAGGATAGTGCGAGAATGGTGGGAGTTTCCTCCAAACCGATACAATTGTATTTGATGGGGAGAATGGTATTGGTGTTAATAGTTCTAGAGGATATTGGGAGAATAGTATTGGTAGTATGAGTTCTTGAGGATATAGGGAGAATGGTGGGTATAGGCTACGATGGAATGAAAGAGTATAAAGAGATCGGGTCTGGGGAGAATGGTAGAAGGTATATGTGGAAAAATTAGTGGGTACCTATTGGATTATGGGGATGGTCAGAGGTATGGTGCCTATGGGATTTGGGGAAGTCTGGTGGTTATGGGATATGTACTTGCGAGAGTATGGAGGATGTGGGAAGTATTTGATCAAGTGTCAAATGGTATTAAAATCAAGAGTTTTCTGTAAATTTTATGGGGTTACGAGTATTTGGAGGGTTTTGGTGGTTATGGGGTAAATGCGGTGATAAAACAAGACTAGGTACGGTTACGGTAGGTATGGTTGGTTCCATACACACCATCAGATTCCATACACACCGGTCAGAGGATGGAGAGCATGGGGATGGTGGATCGATGACTGAAAGTGAACATGATAGGTTAGGGGTGAGTTTGGTGTTTTGAGGATTCGGTGAATCTGTTCCTTTAGGGCTAGTTCCTGACTTCTTTTTCAAATTTTCTTTTGAACCTGTTATCCTTCTTTCCTTAATATGGCTCAAAAAATTTCGAAAGGCTTTTAAAATCTCAAATGTAAAATTCTTGACGAGCGGACCATGTCCGTTCTAAAATCAGATAACGCAACTTGAATCTATTTATCAAAATTTGATCTTGTAATTTAGCGATAATGTATTTTATTAAATAGGGGAAATCGTTTTGGAACGGTGTTAAAAACTCGTACATTCTTTAGATTAGAAAGTGGTAACTTCGTAAGGTTACTTACATAAAAATGATCCAACTCCTTTCCAAACTAACATTTGAAAGTTATATTTTTTGAATAAAAAAATTTACGAGCATCACGATCTTTTTTAGTTTGAGAAAAAGTTTAAATTTTAAGCCTTCGCTTAAGACCTTTAGCATTAATTTAAACATGTTTGACCTCCTTAAAGTTGAAGATCCCTGATGTTACTCCAGCCTCGGCCCTCCGTCACGCATTGTTCTGCTTGTAATCCGAACAAGGTCGAGACATATAAGAATGAATTTATTTATTTAGGATGGGAGAACGATAGAAAAAACTGGGGGAGGCTTCGCAATGATGCGTGGGAGACGAAATTTCAAAAGTCGGCAATTCACGAGTTTGAAATCTCGCCTATGAATATTTTATGAGAATAGATGAAAAATCTAGGGCTCCAGTGGACTATCCATATCATGAATAAGTTCTAACGTAGGTACCTAGTTCTTTTTTGAGATTTTTTTTTAAATTTTAAATTTACTAAAAAAAGTTTATCATATATAATGCCAATGGTACGTAATAAATAAATTTCATGCAAAATTAAAATAAATCAAGTTTAAGGCCTTTTGAACCAAAAAATGATTTTTATTAATAATCGACCAATTAGTTTAGATCCAACGAACGAATCTTCAGCCATTATCGTACAGGTTATGAAAAATTCTGACCGACTCTTATCTTCCTAGTTGTCACCCTATAGTGCTTGGGCAAAAACCAGTTCATTCATATTTTTCTATTTAGGACGAATTTTAGGAATAAGTTAAGGTTTAAAATGAATTAATTTTATAAAGATTTTCATGGAGAAGAAAAAAAGTAGATATGATAATAAAATACGTCGCAAAATAAGGTTCCGGTTGTTTGCTTTCCTGCTAAGTGACATTTCGGTCGAGGACGGCGATAAGGGCTGATAAGATTTTTTAATTGACCTAATTTTATTTATTAAAATTTTTTTTAAAAAAATAGCCGAATTGTGGAAGGTCGTTTTTGTACCTTGGGATTTTTATCGTAAAAAATGTATTGATTGAGAGATATGAAGGTTAATGTTGATTGATATTGACTATCTTAGAGGAAGAGGGTTTTGTAGATTTGCAAAAGCGATTTCAAAACTTGGGTCGAATAAATCTCGTGACGGTAAAATCAGTTTGGTAAAAGAGCTTGAAAAAGGAGATTCGGTATTTGGCCTTTTATTCTCGGGGTTGGCCAACGTCGCCTCTAGAAAGGCTCTCGTTGGCAAAAGTCAAAACAATGGGGGGTGACGCGAGGGACTCCGCGGATCGGTTCCGAGCTGGTGAAATGAGTCCTTGGGATGGTTGTGAAACGAAAAAGAGCTTTCACTATCTTCGGGGCAAATAAAAGGACGTCGCCTTACGTAAGGGAGAGATGAAGAAAGGGCCCTAAGACCCTCCTCCCCCCGACGAATCTATTAAGTAAAAAAGAAAATGAAAAAAACGCTTTCACCATTTGAGCCCACCGGAAACACTAAACGGGAAAAATTGGCCGCCTGCTAAGTGGAAGGAAAAAAACAATGCCTACCCACAGAAAATAACTGAAAACGTATACTATAGATGCCGGAAGACAACAAAACAAGACTTCTTTGCTGGTGTCAAGATAGTACTGTGTAAATAATTGACTTTTAAAAACGTAAAAAGGGCACAAGCCCTTTATAGGTTATAACTTGTAACAGACTATCAAAAGCGAAATTTTTCATGCTTTGGCCAAACCAAAATTTACAATAAGACGATCAATTGACAAATAGCCGATCTATCGACTGGACTGCAGTGAATGAGACGATCTATCGATTGTATCACAGCCAATGAGACAATCTATCGACTGCATTATAATTTATAGCCAATGAGACGATCTATCTACTGCAAAACATCCAATGAGACGATCGCGATCTATCGACTGTATCAGAGTCAATGAGACGATCTATCGACTGCATTACAACCAATGAGAAGATCTATCGACTGTATCACAGCTAATGAGACGATCTAATAAACTGCATTACATCCAATGAGACGATCTATCGGCTGCATAACAAGCAATGAGACGATATCATCGAATGTATCACAGCCGACTGCATTAGAGCCAACGAGAGGATATAATCGACTCCATTACTGCCAATCAGACGATATAATCGACTGTATCACAGCCAGTGAGACGATCTAATAAACTGCTTTACAACCAATGAGACGATCTATCGACTGTATTACAACCAATAAGACGATATAATCGAATGTATCACATCCAATGAGACTATTAAGTAGACTTCATTACAGCCAATAAGACAACTATCTACTACATTAAAGCAAATGAGACAATATAATCGACTACATTGCAGCCAATGAGACCACCATTTTACTGCATTGCAGCCAATCAGACGACCTTTCGACTGCATTACAGCCAATGAGACGATAAAATGGACTGCATTACAGCTTTGAGTTTATAATACTATAGTAGTTATATATAATTAATATTATAGTAGTTTATAGTATTGTAAACTCAAAGATTACAGTCAATGAGACGATATAATCGACTGCATTACAGCCAATGAAACGACCTTTCGACTGCATTACAGCCAATTAGACGATAAAATGGACTGCATTACAGTCAATGAGACGATATAATCGACTGCATTACAGCCAATGAAACGACCTTTCGACTGCAGAGACGATATAATCGACTGCATTACAGCCAATGAGACGACCTTTCGACTGCATTACAGCCAATGAGACGACCTTTCGACTGCAATACAGCCAATGAGACGATATAATCGACTGCATGACAGCCAATGAGACGACCTTTCTATTGCATTACAGCCAATGAGACGATAAAATGGACTGCATTACAGCCAATGAGACGATATAATCGACTGCATTACAGCCAATGAGACGACCTTTCGACTGCATTACAGCCAATGAGACGACCTTTCGACTGAAATACAGCCAATGAGACGATTATCGGTTGTATTTCAGATAATGAAACGATCTATCGATTCCTTTACCAAAAAGACGATTTTATAACACGACTAACCTTCCAAGGTTTGTGCCACCGCTGCACCGGACCAGCAGGTTTAACGCCTCAACTGAGCATACTTGACGAACTTAAACAATTTCTTAATCAAAAACCTTATTAAAACATGATTTAGGATATTTGCGATTTCTTCCTAATTGTTTATTCAATGCTCGTTCCGCATAAATAAGCGTCAATAAGGAAACTATCCGATGACAGTGTTATTAACATAACCAGTTTTACCCGGGAAGAGATGAGAAATTATTTCTCTTATAATTTTTTTATTTATTTGTCTGCCTAAAAACCATTCAAGGTAACTGAGAATCGTTTCCCTTATAAAGAAGAGGCGTGAAACACAAAATTTTTTGGTCTTTTAACTTATTGTCTTCGAATAAAATACCTAATGTGTCGTAAACGTTAAAAAAAAACACGTTTTGACACAAAAAATTGCTGAAAAACCACAAATTATGTGGTGTGAAATATTAGGAAATGACTTAAAAGGAGTTTATGTATACAACGAAGGTATAAAAAAACGTAACCGAGCAATATGCTAATTCGTGAAAGTCCCCTCCAAACCGTGCATGTGTAACCCGGTCTTACGTAAAGGAGAGCCTGGGCCTGGAAAGTAAAGTCGCACGCACCACTCTTACTTTCAGTCCTACATTCACCTCTACCCTCGTTATTTTTACTTGACATAAAAGCTATTGCTTAACATTCAAGCCAAAAAAACGTAGCAACCAACTTAAGCGAAATGAAAGGGTTGCACCCTTGACGTCCATTGTTTTGAGATAAAAATGAGTCTTTTGTGCCTGAAATTAACTGTTTTTGAGTTTATAATTTGAGAAATGACAAAATGATGTTTTCCGAGGGGTGTTTTTGCTGAAAGTAGGTATTCACCTTACAATCCACAAGTCATAATTTGGTTGATGAATCAGAAAAAAAGACTGAATTTGATGCCAAAATCTTTTTTAAAAAGAAACTTTCATAATAAAGCGGACAGACCTTCGGAAGGGCGGACGCAATCAAGAAACGTGCTCAACTCAGTTGTCCAAATAAGGAAAAGAGAGGGAATGTAAAAATAAAAGGCAAGTACCTAATAGAAAATATTCGATTTGTAGAAAAGATTCGAGGATTTCACACGCTTTAAAGCACCTGTTCCCTCTGAAAATATAAAAATCCCTTCTAAAAGAAGATATGTCAGGAAGAACTAAAGATTGAACATCACCTCCTGAGGAGGACAATGGGAAATTGCACAACCCGGCTATAGAACCCGATGCAATTCTGTCTGCATTGTCTGCCTTCAATAGGATTTTTCTCAAGCTGTGGGATCCCCGATATAAAAATTCCAGGTCAGAACCGATGGGAAATTCATTTGTGCGAAAATATTGGGTCAGGAATTTTATTTTAAGATTTTTTTTGTCAACGTATTAAGAAAGTTCTTCTTCCACGGCCATAAGGCACTGAAGCCTTGGACTCGTTTTTCGACTTCGTCGATAACCTTACGCTCTTTCACTTTCCCTTTTTTTGAGACAAAAGGACAAGCAAAATGTTGCTATCAGAACGAAATGAAACAATCTGGGAAAGCGGTAGCAAGGAAACTATTAAGCGCAGGAAGACTCGAAAAAGTTCGTCATCTTGCCTACAAAATTGATGGAATTCGACAAAACCTCTCAAAATATTTACATCGTAGCCATCCCACGTGGTATAAGTACGTAAATGATTCGAAATAATAAACTATTATGTAATATATTTTTTCTTTTTCCAATGAAACTTTCTTGAATGTTAAGTTTTTATTAGGAGTATGTTAAAAACAGATAATTGCGCAATGATCCTTGTAAGATTTCATGTTGTGATAAAGTTAAAATCTCGTCTGATCGTTCGAGGCCATCTAATCAAAAACGGCACGTGTCGGATTTTTTTAAAAGAACAACTCTGGCAATTCGATTAAAATGTTTGGGTTTTTTTGGAGAAAAGATCACCTCCGCCCACGAGTTTTAGAAAGCCGAAATTATAATTTCACTGGAGATTACGTAACGGACAATGGGGCCGTTATATACTTTGAGGCTCTTCCTACACTTCCTAATCACTTCATCAGGACAACCGAGCGCTTTCACCCATTCAACGTTATTTTTCAGCGACCGACAGTCGGGACAAGTGTAAAACGAGAACGAAATATTCACAAACGACCCGCCTAATCCATTAACCGGTGATGTAATTGTCCGAGTAAAATCAGAAAGAAAAGCTCATTTCAACGAGTCCACTAATAGAAAAGACTAGAACCATTGAGAATTCAAAGGAAATTTGTTGTATGTAACAATATCAAACCGAGTATACTAAAGGCTCCCGGTTTTAGCTATCTCCGAACCTGTATCTCCAGTTGTACTCAAAATTTTTCTGTGAAAATTTTTTCATTTTTTATTTTAACTAAATGGCGATCAACTAGCGTGATCCTAAAAAATTTTTCGCTAGGAGAAAAAATAGAATAATCTTATTCTCCGATTTGCTCCCGAACTTATGAACCGATTTTCGATTTTTTGGTCTCATTTTTTCTAATATTTTTTGAAGATACTCCTAATGGAGTCGAATTTGATTTTTTTAAAATTTATATAAGAAATAAAATAAAAAATCTGGAAAAATATTTTTTTGGAGCACATCAGTAGTTCGGCATTTAAAAATGAACGAAATTTAAAAAAAAAATTGTTAAAAATTTTTGAGTAGAACCGGAGATAATAGGAGAATACTAAAACCGGGGCCTCTTAAGTTGTGAGTTTTCCTAAGTTATAACTTATAAGCTCTGGCCTATAAGGAAATGTTCTTAAGCCGTTTTGCGTAATGAGAATAAGAAGTCTGGAAAGGAGGAAGTGTGGACGACGCAATTCTTACTTTCTCGAAATAATAAAAGTGGGTTCCCAACTCGTAAGAAACAAGAAAACTGGGTAATATTTTGAATGGGAAAGGCGCCAGTGTTTGGGTCATTTCACGGATTTTAGGAAGGAACCTTGTCATGTACAAACTACAAGGACTCAAGCCCAAAAAGACGAAGCACGAATTTTTAACGATCTTGGAAAAAAAAATCCTTGATAAAGTTGCTAACTTCTTACCTACTTCGTAAATTTTCGAACTTTAATCAAGAATCTTCTGAAGAAGATAATTTTTTTAGAATCCTTCAATTTTTCTGATGATGTAAAAGGGCGATAGGAAAAAAATTAACTTTCTCAGAATTCCCTCTGCACTCTCAAAAGGCAAATTGAACAAATGTCCCCTCCGTACATATGTATGTATTGAAATCCCCAAAAATATTAATTATTCAGAAAAAGAAAAGAGGGTTAAGTGGACAAAATGACTGGGTGGTTCAGTTGTCAAATATTATGACTAGTAGTTACGTTTTTGACCTCCTAAAATCGAAGAAAAGAAAAGAAAATAAAGAAAGGAAATTTGAAGTTGTGAATTAAATCCTAGGAACCTAGAAGGTAGCGCCATCTTTTAGGATTTATGGAAGTTCCTATGCTGTTGTACATGTGAAACAAAGAGAGAGCGACACTGTCGAAACGGTGAAATAAAAAAAATGAAACGTGTAACAAAAGAAGAAAGGAATATGTAAGTAATTAGTTTCTTAGCAAAAAGACTTACCTAATAAGTAAAATGTGCGTAGCCAAATTTTGCTATAAGGGAGGACTCAAAATTTTAGGATGGTTAGTGATCTCCCAACTCAGGGGAATGAGGCAATAAGGGTCTGAAGTCTACGATCATCTCTGAGCAAAACCGGTGTACCTAATGGAGAAGTTACTCCATAAATCGTGCTTTCTCAAAATATTCCCCTCATGGCTCATACCCCATGATTTGTCCGATCAAAATCAAGGGTCACTTTGCCTATAGGGGTCTCCTGGACCCCTTCAAAAAATCCCAGGTTCGAGGGTAATACATCTACAAAATACAAAATCCATCGTCAAGAGCAGCTTTTTTTGGTCCAAAAACAGAGGAAAATCAGAAACAAATTATGTATTTTTTTTTTCCACTGAAAACGATTAGTTTTTCCTGAAAAGGCATTAATGTTTACTCTATATTTCTCAATACATAGACACATTCAATTACCGAAACCTTTTCCTTGGAAACTAGATAAACGACAAACGAAAACATTGTTTTTATCTCGTTAATCCCATTCAAGCCGATTCCTGGAAGAAACATGGGAAGAATACTGGCTCTAAATTCCAAAAAATGCTCTCAGAATGCGTTCTGGAGAACTTTTCGGCTTTTCCTCATAAAAAAGGCGGGAAAGACCACAGACCCCTTCTTTTAAAAAGTGCGGCGAGCCGTCGAACAAAAAGAATCAGCTTATGAAACGATCCAAGGAGCTGCTATCTCATTTCTTTTTGGTAAAAACGCAAAGCGAACATAAAATTTGTTAATTAAAGTCTGCATTTACTTCAGGAAAAAGAATCATTAGTGTCCAAGAAACAAAATTATTGAATATACAATTTAAATTTTCTTTAGTAACTGTGATTTATAGAACAACTACCTGTTATCAAGGAGCAGTTCGTTTCAATGTAACTCTATACCAATACATGTGTTCGCCATTGGAAAGGTTCAGGTTAATTCACTGCTATCTATTTTTTGAATTTGATATTATCATGTCAGAACATTTTAGTCGTTGAATTTGAAACTTAAATCGTGATTTTCTTTATTCCAGTTTGAAGTTTTTTAAAATGTTTTTATGAATCAAAAGTAATATGATGGCTTCGAAGTTTTTGAGGAAGAGAGAAGTGCCGAGGACGGAATTTCGGCCCAAGTCGACAGTTATGTTTTGGGACACTGGAAAAGTCGACCTTCCCCCTTGCGCCAACTGCTTGATTCCTTTTTCTTATGGTGAGATTATTAATTTGATTATTTGTAAAATTAATTTTGAGAGATGACATTCTTTTATTTAGTTTTCAATTGAATTAGATTCAAGTTTTGTGATGTGTGGTTGATGTGAAGGTCAAGATTCACCTGTTGCCTCATTGAGCCATCTATCGAAAACTGGGATAATATATATGTATCTCCTAAACCGTTCATCCAATCGCTTTCAAACTTAAAAGTGATGTTACGGGGATGGCTAAGAAAGATTTAAAGTTGGTTTGGATCAGCTGGGTGCAATAGATTTGAATGTAGGTAAAAAAGAAAATTTTTGAATTTTACCGGGAAACAGATGATTTTTTTTTCTTCGAATTTTAGAAATTTCGAGATCTAACCATCTGAAAGAAATCTACCTCTTTAGTCCTGCTGCCGCGGGACTCATTTTTTTCCGTCAAAAACCTTAAAATTGACATTTTAAGAGCCAATTTTTCTTCAAAAACCTCAAAATCAAGGTTTCAAGAGCCAATTTTCTTACATAAACATCAAAATAAAAAGCCTTTTTTCGTCGAAAATCTCAAAATCAAGGTTTTAAGAGCCAAATTTTCGTCAAAAACCTCAAAATCTACATTTGTAAAGGCAAAGCCTAATTTTCGTCCAAAAACCTCAAAATCAAAGTTTTAAGAGCCAAATTTTTGTCAAAAACCTCAAAGTCAACATTTCTAAAGCCAAATTTCTAACCTCAAATCAACTTCAAAGAGACAATTTTTTGTCAGAAACCTCAAAATGATGGTTTTAAGAGCCAATTTTTCTTCAAAAAATCTCAGAATCAGCGTTTAAAGTGCAATTTATTTTGTCAAAACCTCAAAATCAAGTTTTAAAACCCCAATTTTCTTCAAAAACCTCCACGTAAACGTTTTCGAATAGCCCAGGCCCCTGTGAAATGTTTCAGTACCTTGACTTTTTTGCTCTTTTAGCTAATTTCCTATTTTAGTTAGAGAAAAAAAATCGCACCTCGAGGGCAGCGATCCGCCCCTGCATCTTCTAATCCAAAACTAGTCCCTGCAGATTCGGAATTTTGACTCACATTTTAACTACACATCAAAGAGATCCAGCAATCCCTTAATCTGTCTTTTGATGCAGGTTCAGACTTAGAGGACACATCACAACTGCCTCATATTCTCCACTGCAATCACTCGGTGTGCGAGAAATGCCTCCTGAAAGAATTAACAAGGAAGAACAAAATCTTCTGCGGAACATGCAGAGCACCCTCAACTTGTCCTCCTGGGTAAAAAATCACCAAAACATACCATAAACATTCTATTTACTCTTTTTAGAATGACTGAAAATGAAGTACGAAAACTTTACCCATATAATCATTATTACATCGGATTAGCTATCGACAAGAATTTGTGCTTCGTCGACGAGGACAGTTTATTTTTTAAACATCCTCAGAATGTGCAGAAGCCTGTTATAAGTAAGTGGTTGTAGTCCAGTCGAACTAAGCCAGAAAAGGCCAAATAAAAGAAAAGTATTTTGTTTCTCTACGGAAATGTGTAGGGGTTGGTCCCATGATTAACCAAAAAAAAGTCCATAACTGAAACCCGCGCGCTTTGGCGTCAGGAGTGTTTTTAAGGTGATTTTTTTCGTTTTTTCACCAATATCTCAAAAACCGTAAATAGTAGGCGAAATAATTTTTAGTACAAAATTAAAGAGTGTTTTGAAATTTACCCCCACCCCTACCTGTTGGTCGTTAATTGATTGTCGATAGTTGATTTTAAATGGAAATGGAATTCTCTACAACGTTTACTTAGCATGCTTTTTTGATTAGAAAACGCCTTCCATGATTTTTTCCGACTTTTCTGAAATCTGACTTTTTTCATAGGAAAAACTCGAAAATCCCGCTTTTTTGTCACCTCGTAGCTCAGAAACGTTTGGTCCTGCAAAAAATCTTAGTAAATCAAATTTTATAAACCTTAATTTTGTTTTTATTCATTTTTTTGAAATTTCAATTTTTGAATGAAATTTTTTGAAATTTACCCCCACCCCCGACTTTTGACCGTTAATTTTTTTTTTGAGGGTTGGTTCTTAAAGGTAATTAAATTCTCTACAACTTTTATTAACTACACCTTTTTGATTAGATGACGTCTTCTGTCCTTCAGAGGTCAAAATAGAAAACCATGGTTTTTTTGCAACCTCGTAGCTCCGATACGTTTGGTCCTACAAAAAATCGTATCAGCTCAAAATTATAGAAAATTTAATTATCTTTTATTTTGTACTAAAAATCTTTTCGCCTACGACCTACGGTTTTCGAGATATTAGGAAAAAAACGAAAAAAATCGCATTAAAAACGCTCTAGCGTCCAAAGCGAACGGGTTTCTGTTATTGACTTTTTTGTGGTTAATCAGGGGACCAACCCCTACACATTTCCGTAGAGAAACAAAATACCTTATTTTTTCCACCCCCAGGCTTAGTTTGACTGGACTACTGTTCCTTTCAAATATTTGATGATTCAATTTTGTTTTTAGCCAAATGTAACGATTGTGGAATCCAGGCGACCATTCGTTGTATTGACTGTGCTGTTCCTTATTGCGATCGATGTGATAATTCGGTAAGAAATAAAAATTACTTTTTTGGCAAGTTTTTTATTATTTTCAGGTTCACATTCTGAGTGCTTTGAAAATCCACAAAAGAGTTGATGTCAAGTTTAGTGGGATGTCTGCCTTGGCACTGCTCAATGAGGAATTGAAAGGTTGTCAAGTTCATCTTCAGAAATTCGAGTTTTACTGCGGCCAATGCGAAGAGTCCGCCTGCTCAAGGTGTCTCTTGGCGAAACACAATGGACACACCGGCCTCAAAGAAATCCGCGATGAGGTACTTCTATTTTATTGATTTTACTCAAAATTAAGTGTATTTTTTTATTTTTTTTTAAAGAATGCTGAGAAACGTGATGACCTACTCGAGAGCTTCGCTAAGCTTACAAACATCAAAAATTCCCTCGAAAACTCTTCCCAGGTAAGTCTCACAATAATTTAATACAATTCTTTAAATTTATTTTAAATAAATATTATTTACATAATTCCAAGCATGATAAACATAGGGCTTACCTTACAAAAAGGGTCATTTTCTATCAAAATTGTGAACTTAAAGAGATCTCTTAACTATAAAATGTGTGGGATCGAATTATTATGGCTTTATTTGTTGGCACTCTCAATTTTTGAGCATATAGGTTTGTTAGTTTTTCTTAATTTGACTAGCAGATACCTATAAATTGGCCTTAATTCATTAAAAAAAAGTTATTTACAAGTTTTTACAGTTAGGTACTTCGTTAAGTCTCTTAAATGAATTTTACTTTAAAATCGATCTAACTTTGTTTTCCGATGAGGTGTCTAGAGAATATGGCAGCTCGTGTTCTTTTTCTTCTGAGGTGTCTTCTTCGCTCGAATTTTGCGTTTTGTTTCGATTCTGAAATTTGAAAAAGTAAGAAAATGGATGTGAAAACTGATTTACCTTTTCTTCAATTTCGTCGAATTTGAGTGACAGATAATGGTCGACTAAGGGCCCTGAGTAGTCTTCGGGGAATTTGGGCTTGTGGGGCAAGATGTATTTGTAAAGCCGTTCGTTGAGGACATAAAGTTGAGTTGTGGACTCACATTTGACATTGAACCACCAGTCACATGTGAGGGCGACTTGTGAAAATATTGTTCCGTTCGGGCACAAAAATGATGCCTGTCCTCCGTTTAGGTCGCAGTAATGCCATACCTTGAGAAAATTGTTTTAGAAATTAATTAAGACTTGAAGGCAGAGGCGGATCGGCCGTTTTTGGCCTTTTTTTCTCCAAATATCCCCCAAAAATCAGTTTTTCTTCTCTTTCTGAACATATTTTAACGCTATTTTTCATCAAAAACCGTAAAATCGACATTATAAGAGCCAATTTTTCTTTAAAAACCCTCAAAATCAAAGTTTTAAGAGCCTTTTTTCGTCAAAAACCTTAAAATTGACATTCTAAGAGCGAATTTTTCTTCAAAATCAACATTTGTAAAGCTTAATTTTCGTCTAAAAACCTCAAAATCAAAGTTTTAAGAGACATTTTTTTTTTGTCAGAAACCTCAAAATCAAAGTTTCAAGAGCCCAATTTTCGTCCATAAATCACAAAATGATAGTTTTAAAAGCCTTTTTTCGTCGAAAATCTCAAAATCGAGGTTTTTAAGAGCCAAATTTTCTTTAAAAACCTTAAAATTGACGTTTTAAGAGCCAATTTTTCTTCAAAAACCTCAAAATCAACATTTGTAAAGCCTAATTTTCGTTCAAAAACCTCAAAATCAAAGGTTTAAGAGCCAAATTTTCGTCAAAAACCTCGACGAAAAATTAACTCTTAAAAACCTCGATTTTGAATTTTTTCGACGAAAAAGTAACTCTTAAAACCTCGATTTCGAAGTTTTTCGACGAAAAATTAACTCTTAAAACCTCGATTTCGAAGTTTTTCGACGAAAAATTAACTCTTAAAACCTCGATTTCGAAGTTTTTCGACGAAAAATCAAACTCTTAGAACCTCGATTTCGAAGTTTTTCGACGAAAAAATCAACTCTTAGAACCTCGATTTCGAAGTTTTTCGACGAAAAATTAACTCTTAAAACCTCGATTTCGAAGTTTTTTGACGAAAAATTAACTCTTAAAACCTCGATTTCGAAGTTTTTCGACGAAAAATGAACTCTTAAAACCTCGATTTCGAAGTTTTTCGACGAAAAATTAACTCTTAGAACCTCGATTTCGAAGTTTTTCGACGAAAAATTAACTCTTAGAACCTCGATTTCGAAGTTTTTCGACAAAAAATTAACTCTTAAAACCTCGATTTCGAAGTTTTTCGACGAAAAATTAACTCTTAAAACCTCGATTTCGAAGTTTTTCGACGAAAAATTAACCTTGTCATAATGACAAAAAAAGTCAAAATTTTGGCATTCGTTGCAGGTTTTTGCTTATATCTCCAAAACTGCGTTTCAGCGACTTGACCACTTAGTTCAAAATAAAAGCTCTTAAAATTTGCTAAATCCATCAATTCAGACCCTTTTACTGTGACCTCCCCTTGTGAGACGATAACCATAGAATACTGTTAGCCCTTCCTTCTATCCTTAGTCAACCTAAAGAGAGCATTTCCTTGGTTAATAATCTTACTTGACATCCGGTTTCTGGATCACCAAAGAAGCCTTTGTATCTCTGAGTTTTACAGCTAAATGACGTTGACGGTATTTCATCATAAGCAGGATAATCGATTCCCGCTTTTCCTGGCGTACTTCCTTCATCATCTTTTACTGGCAGTTTTTTCGTTAGCTAAAAAAAAAAGGTTTAAACTTAGTTTTAACTAAAAATGAATTACCTTAGCCGAGTACCCGGGCTCCACAGGCCTTGGGAAACTTTTGACGATCTCTTTGGCCGATTGGGGCAAAGCGTTCGCTCGCTGTAAAATCCTTAAGAGCTTCGACAAAGTTTGTATGCTAGAATCGAGATTTTCTGCTGTGATCTTTTCAGGAAGGGACTTGCTGATAGACACCCCTTGGAGAATATCGTTGAAATTTTTATCGATATCGTCCTCTCTG
This sequence comes from Orius laevigatus, assembly GCA_018703685.1. Taxonomy (NCBI): domain Eukaryota; kingdom Metazoa; phylum Arthropoda; class Insecta; order Hemiptera; family Anthocoridae; genus Orius; species Orius laevigatus. The sequence goes on along the minus strand of JAGWEN010000387.1, from coordinate 36,230 downwards.
TAATCTGTTTCTTGGTAGCTAATAGGTATCGGTTTTTCTTGATACGTTGAGTGGTATTTCGGTGCCGGCGTTACGTTGATCTCATGGCTTTGCGTTATCGTCACATCCTGGGTCCTTTGCGGAAGAAAAAAAACTTGCTTCGGTTTATAACTAACTTGTGGCTTTATCACAACTTCTTCTTTAGGAGTGCTAACGTCATAATCTTGTGTATACTGTTCAACTGTCTGATACTGAACTGGTGATTTAAATGCTTGTGGTGTTTTATAATGAATTTTAGGTTCAGTTTTGTATTCTGGCTTGTAGGTATGCTCTTGAGGTCGATACTGGACTGTTTCATATCTATATTCTTGTGGTTTATACTCTTGTTTATACACAGGCTCTTGTTTGTAAACTGGCTCTGGTTTATATTGTACTGGAACTTCTTTGTATTCTTCTTCTTGTTTATAGACTTCTTGAGTTTTATACTCTTGATAAGGATATTGAAGTCTTGTCTGAAATCGAGGATTGTTTGGCTGTTTTGACAACGCGACGTAATTCTGGGCGACCATTTTCGTCAACGGTGATGACTGCTGGAGGACATATCGTTGTGGGTAGTTTGAAGGTCGTGTGGCATATTGCGGTACTAAAACTGGAATAGCGTACTGTGGATAGGAGTATCGTTCTTTTCCTTGCCCATTAGGCCGATATTGCTGATTGTTTCCCAAATAGTACGTATACGGTATCAACCTTCGAAATCGATCTTTTGTCGAAACTGTGGATACGTTCGCCTGCTGTATACAATCTACCGTCGTCCATAAATCTGGAAGGAAAAAAAACGTTTTGAAATTTGTTGAAAACTAAGAAATAAAACAAATTTGTCCTTTCAATTAAGTAATACCAAGGACGTCTGAGATGTTATGGCATGAAATCTAGATCACGATTTGTCTTTAGAAGGGGATCCCGTTTTTTTATTTTCAATCGCATCTTTCATGATCAACCTTACTTTCACACTTGATAAAAATCCACTTGAGTGCACTTTAAATAAATTGACAAATTCTTTAAATAAATTTTTATCCATTCAAATCTTACGAGCCCATTTTTCCTTCAAAATGTTAAAACTTCAATTTTTTTCCCTAGCCAAGGTTCGACGATAAACGTTTAGCGACAGTTTCAACCCACCGAGATCAAAAACCTGGATAAAACGCGTGAAAGGTGAATAAAACAGGATTTTCTTTTGAAAATTGTGGGCGACATGGCAATTTTATTTTTTGTTTAAATAATATATTATCTAGTATGGTATGCGTGGGAAAGGGAACACGTGTATTTAAATCAAAAAGCAGGATAAACGGCCGTGTAAAAAAAGGCGCCTCAGAGGGCGTTGTCACGGTCAATATCGCTTTCTTTCCCTTGATCTTGAACTCCGTCACGATCCGGCGGGTTAAAATAGAAGGAAAAGGTCCTTACAATATACAAACAAGATTTCAATCTTATATAAGAAGCGGCCATTGTCTGATAAACCCTTCAATTTTTGTTACCTTTTATGTCCTAGCCTTTTTCCCCTTCTAGGATTATCTTTAATTTAAATCGAGAAAAAAAATTAATTTTGAAATAAAGCATAAATTTTTCGAAATTGTTGCTCAATGGTTGTACTCAATATATTGTATTCAATGGGAGTAAAAAAATTAAAAAGTGAATGGTTTCCCTCCGGAGACTTAACAAGTAAACTCACGTTGCACCATTTAAAAGCGGCCGTTACGTTAACAGAAACCATTAGCGAACTAGTTTTTGTCTATATTTTTTCCGCCGATAAAAAAAAAGTGCGTTGCTTAAATTCTGGACGTTTGAACGTCCATAACTTCCAAAATTTTCGACCAATGCCATAAAAAAGCTACAATAGATCCATAAAATCGTCTCAGACAGGTCAGACTTAGATCACCTTCATTGCTGGTCGATGCAAGACTGATGACCGAACGTCTCTACTCCATAGCTTTCCTAGTTTTTAATTCCTAGTTTTTAACCGATTATTATAGATACGTTTACCGTTAGAAAGCTCTTATATGTATAGAGCTACAATAGTTACTTAATGTATAAAATCGCTCAGACTACTCCATGGTCATCAAAAATGGACTTGAGCGTTCATTGCTCGATCCAAGGCATGATTCCATGACCAAACATTTCAACGTCCTTAGTACATACCAGGCCACTGGACGTGACAGAAACAAGTTTTTCGGGCATCTAGATCTCGGCTCCCTATTGACCAATTGACTTTTTTGGTACAGATCTTCTCTAATGTGATAAGAGGGTTGCAGCCATGTTGACGAATCGACCTGGAAAGCGCAGACCTTTCCCTAGAAATCGGGCTCCTTTTACAAGGGTCTGCTAGATCAAACAAAAATTTATTGACAAATGACTAGATTTTTGGGCCAATTATGTCCACATTGACAAGTCTGCGGCCATGCCATCTTGACCTATCCATCTTCCTCAACTTTGGACGCCCCTTGGCAGGATCGTTGTACTACAAACGAGATTCGTGGTTTACGCGGACTTGTAAATACTCGCGGAACGATCAGGTGCCCCTTTCCCATTGTTCCGATCGATTTTTTATCACCTCATGCCCCACGTCATCGGCGTACGTCGCGTATTTTTCAACCGTCCGTGAATGAAACTCGTGCCCCCCGCAAAGTCTCCGACTCACGGCCAGTCGTGAGAAGAAAGATCACGAGATAAGTGTTCTCTTTTGTCGTTCTCTCGTAAACACGTGACCTAGACACCTGTCACACAAAATTTCTGGAAAATCTATCTTACAAGACGTTACACAATGGTCTATTTTTTAGGTAGACTTTTTAACTATAAATCACAGTAACGAATGGTATCGCATGTCGGTAATACAAAGTAACTCGGGCTATTAAATCGGTTTTCGGTATGCCGGCTAAGTGGGAAACCCGTTCGATAGTGCACAATTCCTTATTTGCCTCGGAAGTCGGTAAACATTTCTTTTAACCTCAAACACATTTCGCCTTTAATTTAGAAGATGGGAAAACATCAATCAGACGCCTGCCCAGCTTGCATTTTGCCTTTCCCCCTTCGGGCTGATTTGTCCGACACTCTTAATTAGAACTTACATAACATTAATGGGGTAAAAATTCCGCGGTCCATCTTCAGCAGACCGCTTACCCAATACTTTTAAGAATGTAGAAAATTTAAAAAAAAATCTTTATAAGGTAACAAGTTTTAATTTTTGTTAAATTACTACTCCATGCTGGTAAATATGGTTTTATGATGGTAAAAAATGAAAATAACTTTGTTTGAATGAGCTCAGAAATTATTGCCTAATTATGGCCAAATTCGCCAGTTTTTATTGGGACAGTTGGTTTTTTGCCCTAAAACAACTTTCGCCTGAGCTAGTTCAGTTTTCGGACTGAAGATGAGCTAAATAAAATTAATTTTTTGTAAAATGGCGTTTAAATTGGCCATTTAAGGGGTAATCGTTTAAAATAACAGGTTTGCCCGTTATAAGGGCACCGGTAGCGTTGCAGTTAAAACGATGTTTAGAAAGTTCTTAACCTTTGACCATTTAAAAGCCTCTTCGGACCTTCACTGAAAAAATTCCTCTCTTCCTCACACCTAAATATAACAAAATACTTTTAATCAGTAGTTGAAAATCCGTTTGAGTTTTTCTTTTATCTAGGTCGAAGAGCATTTCCTCACATCATTAAAAATTAATCATAAAAAAAAAATGTTCTTACGGAGCCGAAAAGTAGAAAAAAAGAAGTACAGGAAAGTTATGAAATAAGAGAGAATCCCTCTAAATTCTAATGCCGGAAACTCCTTTGATACAAGGGGCCCCGTGAGATCTCCATTACCTCAGGTCAGAGGCCGGACTTTCCGTTTTATTTAAAGCTTCTTAGGTTGGTGTTTATACATAAAAAGAATTTTCTAATAAGTTCCAATTCAGAAAGTCTGACTGTTTTTGGAAGCCAACTTGGAATTAATGTAAAATTTTCTTCAGTTCATTAGCTTTAAAATAAGGCTCGTTCGGACAAATAGTTTTCCCGTACGAGCCATGGATGTGTGGAAAATCAGGGCTGCTTTTCTAAAAACCTTTTTCATTCCAAATTTTGATGTTTGATATTTCAAAACCATCAGCGATGGCAGTTCATAGGGTTTTCGGTGAGTCAAAGTTCTGTTTCCAGCTCTTTTAGATAGTTTGGTCCTCTTTTGAGGTTAGTTTTGATCCTTTTAGACTGATTTGGACCCATTTTGAATTTGCTCAATTCGCACAAAAAATCGCCAAACCTTGCTACAATATTTTTGGTCCAGCTACCCAGGATCTCTGGAGGCTATTTTGCCAGTTTGGGCTTAAAATAGCCCAATTGCTATAGAGAGAGTCACTATTTTACTATTTTTGGCCGTGCAAAGACCTGGCAATCACTGATACCTTTAGGTGCTCTTTCCTCTTGATTTCTTGCAAAATTCTATGTAAGGCATTTTCTCTCCCAAGTGGATTATCCCATTAGTAGGAAGACGGTAGTAAATATGCTTATTTCCAACGCGCTTTTATCTGTGGCAACTAAAAGACTTAACGCGCTCTGTTTACCTTTCACCGTCTCCCCCCTTGTCCTCCTTCTTAATTAGTGGTCCACGTTGTGCCATCGTTACGCAGCTTTAATAATAGACCTTTGTTCCTACTCTACATGAGACAATTATTTTTTCACCCCTTGTAAGGTTCGGTGGTGAAATTTAATTATTTTATCTTGTTTTAATTATTACTTTCTTATCTCGTATTTATTATGTAAAAAAAAAGTTCCATGTGCCTCACGAAGAATTTTCAAATTTCCTGCCAATATTCCAACCTTGGCCATTTGCTTTGTTGCAATTGATTTTCTTTGGAATTTTATTTGTTTTACACAAATTCATGTGTGGACAATGAACGATGGGAAAATTACGACATTGTAGGCCTCACGCCTTCAACACCGGCTTGATGTTTGAAAAGACAATTTTTTCCCATCAATTTCCCAATTGAATTTCACGACGTTCCTCGCTGTTTATCAAACGTTCTCTTTTTATTGAAATCGGCCCACGGTTTTAGGTCCGAAGGGGATTCGTAACGAGATCATCTCTTTGGAAAAGGAGGAGCTTTATCCACCTGTTTCGTATCTAAATTGCGTAACCCACGCCTCTCATCTTCCTTTACGTCATTCCGTTGACCATCCTCGAATCTATTCCGGTTCGATCTGCGGTAAAAGTCGGATAAAAAATTTAATGAGGGCGACGGGTGGTCAAAAAAATAAAATGTTACATTCCGACATCTTTTCCTTACATTTTTTTCCCTCTTCATTGAGGTTTATCAAAGAATTTGAAAGAAAACCCACAAACTGAATTTTTTAAAAAGTTAAGTTTTAAGTGTATAACAGTATAAATTAGCTCTTAGTTTTACAAGCTTGTTAAAAATGCAGGAAGTGATAAAAACGCATTTTAAATTGCGAAAAGGGCTGCATTCCCCGATAACGTAACTGAAGATTCGGATCTTCATCAAATTATGAGTTTACTTTCATGTTAACTAATTTAGTTCTTCTCCGTTAAAACCGGTTTAAAATTTTTTTAAATGATGCTGCGTACTACGCAATATTCCTTATAACATCCTTGCCCTACTCTTGGAAAAACTGATCAATTATTTTTATTGTAAGGGAAAAAAAACTTTGTCCCTGACAGAAATGTCCCAGCGCTTTCTCCCTTCAGTCACGTGCTTCGCGTACATTTTTTGTAACTTAAAAGTCTTATAAATGGAGGCCTAAAGATAAAAAAGGTATTAGAAACTTGATTACCATACCCTGTGGGACTTTTCTTAGGCGGAAGCGTTTTACCCGATCGGAAGGAAGCGCCTTTTATCATGTTAATAAAGGGCGTCTAGTTTTGGCTTCGGAATAGAGAAAGTTCTTTAGGAAAACAGTGAGATGGCTTTCAGACTTATCAAAACAATAGACCGTTAACCGAATGGGAAAAACCATTGTCTGGCAAGGTTGCATTCCCGAAAAAAAACTCTTCTCACTTATACCTTAAAGTCCTTTTTCAAATTGAATAACTGTTGACTTATGATTTACTGAAAGTAATAGTGAAAGGGTTAAGTGGAGGCTCTGTATTATGACAGTAAATAATGGCTATACAGTTCAGTGGGCACACATGGTCCGAGTTTTAAATGGGAACATTCCCATTCTATGTTGAATCGTAAAAACTTTAATTTCGTAACGTGAATAATTATAACTTTTTTGCTTCTTTCGAGGACATTCGGGGCTTTACCGGAAAGGCAAACATTAGGAAGAAGGATATGACGCAATCGCCTGCGACATTGTCTTTGATCCTATTGTTCGTGATATAAACAATGCTCTACATCCTACAAATAAGTAGTTCACTAAAAAAAATAGTCGAGCCATTAATCACATAAGCGTGTCATTCTACGAGATCCATTCACGGCTTGAAGCCGTAACAAACGCGCTTCAGCGCAACAATTACGTTGGTAAAAGCTGATAAAATAGTTTAGGTGCCTAGATTGAACAATATATGTAGTGTTTCTCTGATAAAAACCTAAAGAAAATTACCGATGGGCCTGATTTATATTGATCTTCCGTCCAATGGTTGTCGTGACAAGAAGTTTTACTTCTATTAGAAAGTATTTGCTTGATAAGTTTATTGGACTTCCTTGCAAGAAAGTTTTTTTTACACGTTTAATAACGGGATCCTTGATTGTAGAAATGGCAAGATTGATGACAGGGTAGAAACTAGTTAGTATTTTCTTGAAAAATTGTGGGACCTCCCTGAAAGATGTTCGTGATCCTACCGGGGAAATGAGGGGTTTTCTTTTCAGGGATATACAGGGTGTCCGGAATAAGTTGTCCCACCTCTTGCACACTGGTCAAAACATCAAATCTAGGTGGACAATCGGTCAAAATTCGAAGTCAAAAAATCAATGAAATGACTATTAAACATTGTTTGCTAACCATTGAAGTATTAGGAAATGGTCTTAAAATGATATTAAACTCGTTAGGACCTTCTGAAAAAAATCCTTTTTAGTCATTGTTCACGCTCTGCCGTTTTTGCTATCTCGACAAAGATTTAGAGTTAGAGTACAATAATGAAATTTTTTCCATAAATCTCTTAAAAAGGGGTAATTTAAGGGTAATTAGAGCCTATTTCAGTGATGTACAACTTAATATTGCTTTTGGTTTAGTGCATATAAAAAATTCAAAAAATAGGAAAATTCCAAAATTTTAAGTTGCCATTACGATTTTCGCCCACCTTTGCCCACTTTGCGTCATGAAATTTTAAGTTCGACTTTTAAAGATTCGATTTCAACGGCTGTTGACCCGTCCGGAACCGTCCAAAAAAATTACGAATGAAATACTACGAAAATCCGTTGACTTTTCCGCGTTCCTAGATAAATATTTTTATTTTAAGTAAGACTAAAAGAGTAATAATTAAATTAATAAATAATTATTATTACTTAACTGGTCATTGTTTTTTTGTGGCCATTGATAGTTCATTGAGAGGCCATTAATGGGCCATGTCCACCTAGATTTGATGTTTTGACAAGTGTGCCTTGTCTTATAAATTGAGTCCAAAAGCCAAGGCCACATATTTTTTCTTAGGATCTAGCACTTAAAATTTTAAACTTTTTTTTTATTTAAATTAAAGGTCTCAATATTTCCCTTATGTCAATCTAAAATTAAGCTAAAAATCTTCTTTTTTTTTAACCCCAAATTTTTTTTCCTGAATATATCAGCACTTACGATTTTTTATTTCCAAATCCTGGAAAACTTGGATTTTGAAAAAGGAATCAATTCTTCGTTTGATTCCAAGTAATTCGGGCACCTTTTGGACAGGGGAGCTTCCCTTCTTCACATTGAAAATAAGAAGAGTCCAAAGGTTATACTGCAAGGGCTTGGAACTTTTTGTAAGTGCTGAGATCTTAGGAAAAATTTTTATGCTTCATATTTCGATGAACAGATTTTTTTTTGTCAAGTGGAATTGTAGAATACAGTTTTCAATGTAGTTACCTATGTACCTATTTATTTACCTAATTTAGACGTTGAATTGAGTAAATTTTTATGTAACAGCTAAGAACCCAAGTGTAAATCAAAGCTTTTTCGCTTCATTCGAATCTGAATCCATAATCTCTACCCAAAAAACGTAAAAATCTCAACTTTGCATGTCGTCCATGAAATTTAATAACAGTGATAGAAGATCGTGCTCGGACTTCCTTAGGATTCACCAATTAAATGAAGATCTAATCCTTCTGTCATGGTTCGAGTCTCCCCTTAATTCGACTTTCTCGAAATTTTAATAAATCTAACGACCGGTGATTCTAAAGAAAAGAGTTCCATATTTTCCTCATTGAAATAATAAACCTAAGTGCAAACAGTTATAATTGCATATCTGTTACCCCATCGCTCTCATTCAGATTATCTTTTGTGAAATATTCCTCGGTCGCATATTTCTTAACCTTTTCTATGAGATTTTTTCTTTATTTCTTAACAAAAAAATCCAATATGGTAATGCCTTAAGGTAGATCACGATTCAAATTGTCAAACGAGTCACATTGCACAAAAAATCCTTAATGTGAAAGGGGAAGTGTTTGTTTTTACGTAAAAAAATTAGAGCGGCGACAATCGCGGAGGTGGACCAGATTCAAGTGCCCTTTTGACTTCTTCCTTGGAGGAATCGCTCCTTTTTTTTCCGACCTCCTTGTAATCTGGTTCTCCTCTCCTTCAGGCTATCAAAGATGCTGTCCAGTTATAATTATCATTACATAATGATCAATAAGATTTCGGACGAGATTAGAAAGGTCCTTTTTTACCTTTTACTGTCATAATTCGTTTCGGTCACGGAAAGTTAATACTCTTCATGCGTAATAGCGAAAAAGATGGCACTTTTTCCATACTCAACAAGTTATTACACTTTTTAAGTGAATTTTCAAAGAAAGCGTGCTAACATTTACTGCCACTTTGAGAAAAAGCGAGACCAATCATACAAATAAATTCAATTAAAATTTTCCAAGTTAAAAATTTAGAAAGGGCGATGATGAACCCAATTTCGTACGTGATTTTTTCGAATGTGTATTTTATAATTAAAGATACGTGCTTTTTAAACTCGTTCATGTCAAAATTTCCAGTTTTGTAAGCTCCCTTCGTAACAATGTTTTTCTTTCAAATTCTATTATAAACCTTTGGAAATATTGACCTTGGGGTGTGGGAGATATCCTGTATCTCCGTGTGGCAATAAGACACCCTTTCATTTAACCCTGGGACCATTAAAAAAAAACTAACGACATTTGGAACATTTTTTTAATTTCAAAATCCTCAAGCGAAAGGAAAATTGTAAACATTTCTTGTTTCCATTTTTTTTTTAATTTTGCGCAATTTCCTATGTTCTGATTTTTTCGTGATTTGTTCTATCGAATTCTAGTTCTGTGATTAGACACGTCCATCGTGTTTATTTTTGCCCTTTCTAAGCAATAAGGAAGTTGGGAAAACTAGTTACTCTTGGGTTTATTATTTCTCAGAATCGATCTGTTCCAAATGAAAAATTTTCTCTTTATCGATTAATTAATGTCACCCTCGTACATCATGCGATGTTATCGTAAGTGAAAGGTCTGGCCGATGCCAAAATCCGATCGTTATTCTCCCGGCTAAAAAAGGATTTTTGCAATTGTTGCCGAGGTTGTCTCGCTTCCGGTTTTTTCGAGCTTTTTAGGATGTTGAGACACCTTTTATCCTTCCATCATCTTCAAAAAAGCCCATAAGGGGGAAGTCGGATGTCAAGGGTTCTCTTTCTTCCTTCCAGGCATTCAAGTCTCCGCGACCACTTTCCATGTCTTTTTTGTAAGTTAAAAAAATATTTTCATATTGCCCACTTTTAAAACGAAGTGAAAACTTGAAGCAATTTTGAAATAAATGGTGAAACTCCAGTTTTCCTTTTTTACTTAAAAATTTTCATTTTTAGTGTTGAATGGTCTCGTTTCCCTTCAAATTGACTTAGAACAAAAAATTGTTGAAAAGTAATTATTTAGGTTTGAAACAAATTATCTTGAGGGACAAGACTTTTTTATTGCCTGCATATTCATTTCTGGTTCTTTGAAGGGACAAAATAGACAATAAGTTAAATTATCTACGTCGATGCCATTATGCTTTCAATATTCATTTTACACACGTGATTGTCCCGCCGCGTACGCGAAGGCCAGGTTCGGGTGTGGCAAGGTCGCCTCGTTTAATAACGGATCTATCGGTCGAGCCTGTTGGCTCTTTTTGTGACAACTTGATCCACTTCCTGGTCAGGATGACTAACCGCGGCCGAAAAAAAAATTGCTTCTGATCGTTCCGACGCCTACCTCTTCTTTTAGTATGTGGGCTCAAATTGGACGGTTTAACATTCATTTTTCCTCTTTCGCAGGGTTGAATGGAATTTTCGTTAGTCCAATTCACTCACGAAATTGGTGGACAATCAAGTGTATGCACCAATTTTGACCCATCAACTTGAAATTTTTATGGGGTTTTCTTATCAAAAAGATTACTGCCATTAGGAGTTAAGGAAACGCGATGTACTTTTTATTGAGGGGCCAAATATCACTGAATACCGCTCTTCTGGGGGTGGAATCCCTGTGAAGTATGGATTTTAGTGCAATAATCAGCTTGGTATTGGCTGATGAATATGGCTGTAGCCTCCTCGTGGATCCTAAACCACCTCGAAAGGATTTAATATCCAAGTTCACCTTCTTTCCCATTTAAGAGAGAAAAAAAAGTGATTTTCATTTTTGAAAAAAATTTACGAAAAGAAGGAAACATTAAAAATTGTTCACTTATTAGAAATCAATTAAAAAAATGTACGTACATATCATGAAAATGAGCAGTCTTGTCCCCATGGTTATCCTAGTGGATCACTGGTCGAAACACTACTGTTGGTTCCTGGCTTCGTCCATGCCTCCCCTTGCGGCTTGAGCGTCGCTCCGGGTGGAAAGCCGCGAGTCGAGCCCCCACCAAACGCTTTCTACCATCTCAAACTTTTTGACCTTGCACCCTTCATAAAGTTGGCAATGATTTTCCAACCAGAAAGGCTGCATAGTGTCCGACTAATGCCTATAAACAAAATATAGATAATACATATCAGCAAAAAAAAACTTAAAAAAATTATATTTTAGCTAAATAAAATTAGGGGGGAGATAGGGAGAAGGTTAGGGCTTTGTGGGGGATGGTTGGGAAGGGTAGGTGAGGTGATGGAAGTAATAAGAGGTTGTAGGATGTGGCGAGAGTTCCAATTTGGTGTTTGTGGAGAGGTCTCTAGATTCCCAATTTTTTGAGAAAAACGAGTTATGGGGTTCCTCTTCCATGAAATTTTATGCTAAACTATTAGGAAAAAACTGGATATTTCATCATTCAAAAATTATATTTGACGAACTTCATTACGAAGTCATGTCAGCTAAGGGCTCTGTGGTCATTTTGACCCTTTGACCCCTCATAAAAACGCGTATAACGCTCAATATAAGCTTACTTCCGTATCTTCTTCGTCCCGCCCAAGGAGATACCGATCAACAGAAGAATAGAATGTTAAACGTGTTGGACACACAAGGAAGAAAACTTGAACCTGCAAACTTCCTTAATTTCTTCACAGTCGCCCACACCCTACGGACAAAATTGATTTACTTTAGTAGCATAAACCAAATACATAATTCAATGATGTATATCACTCAGTGGGTGGCCAGGGTGGGACAGAGGTCATTTTTATATAAGAACATTTTTTCAAAAGGTCACGAATACCTTTTTTCGAGCGAATTCACACTTGACCAGTCCTAAATCAACGTCAGCTTTTATCTCAGGACGGAAAATTAGAATTATCTGCAATCTGATTTAGTGCTTAGTTTTGTAATGTCTAAAATATTTTCGACCTTCAAACCTGATGGAAACCGCAGTCATGATTATGGGATCTTATATTCGGATATCTTCGTGCTCAACCATGTTTACAAAATACCACTTCCTTTATCTTACGCATATTCACAGGCGGAACTTTTGTGATTGAATTTTGATGTTTTTTCTATTTTCGTCTTCGAATCATAAAAACTTCAATTTTTGGCAAAGTCCAGTTTTTTTAAAACCTGTTCTTTTGTTAGATTTTCAGTAAATCCCCGCAATTTAGCTTTAAAAAAAAGATCGTTCCAACTTACGGGATTCCCCTTTCAGAATGCGACATTTTGTTGGCATCCTGTTCGTACAAAAAAAGTGGAATTCGAATTTGAACAGGAAGGTTTCAAATAATTTGCATTTCTTATTGAAAAAGTTTTATTAAAAATTCTTCGATTGGACGTGCAAAATGCTTTTAATGACCTGTTCAATGACCGGGGTGTGTCGAGGACGTTATTTTCCCAAAGGAGGCCTTGGAATTCTGGATTTTTTGGCATTAGTGCCACCGTATTACATAATCGATTGTAGTCGCTTCCTTAAAATGAAGAGAAAATTCGGCTTATCTCCTTATCAACTCATTAATTTTTAACACACGAAACAGTCCGTTGTTTAGGTGAAATGAAAAACAATTAAGGTGTCCGGATTTTTTTCCTCCACGCATTTTAATGGTAAGAAGAGTCGTGAGAATCGTCCGTTCTTCCGCCTCGAGGTGTACAAATGGACCTTTTTCTTCGGCGAAAGGCTTTTCTGATGGTTAAACCAATTACAATTAATTTTTTAACACCTTTATCTTTTAAGCGCTCTACTTTTCGTTTTCCCCTCATGAAAATCGTGAATTTTTGTTTCTTTCTTAAAACATGTTTTGATCTTGTCTTGTAAAACGTGGTACGATATTTCAAATAAAGAAACCGCTAAAAACGGCAATAAGAATATAACAGGAGGTAAAGTCGACTTTCATTCCTTTTTTAAAAAAGAACTTCGAAGCTTCCAATGTCCGACTTCCTTTTCGTGTTATATGACCGTGTAATACATATTTCATTTTAAATTAAAACCGACTCGAGAAAAACGTAATAAATCATTACATGTTGTAACAAAAAATCGTAAATGAAACCATTTTTCTCATCATACGTTAATTGCTTCTTTTCTGCTATGTATTTCATATTTTTTGGATTGTCAGAAAACAATAGAAAGTACCTACTGAACTTACCATTAAGCTATTTTTATAAGAAGATTCATGTTGATAGTCCAGTCTACAAAGCATTTTGAAAGGCTCTATTCTGCAAAAGGTGGTCCCAAGAACATGTTTTTAAAGAGTGCGTTCCAGGCACAACTTTTGTCAACCGAAAAATCTTGACTTTTTACGGTTTTCCGCATAAAACTCCAAAACGGGATATATTTTGAGGAAAATACTTTAGTAGTAAATTAAAGAAGACAAAATTCTGCGTCGATTAAAAAAAAGTTCGCCAAAATTGGTCCAATAGACAAGTTTTTACAGGCGATTAAAAAACTTTAGTTCTAAATTCAAGTTTTCGTCATCTCCACACTCCACCCCACCCGTGCACCGTTTTTAAAAACGGTCATAAATAAGCACTTTTTTTTTAGTTTTTGACCTCTATCTCCAAAACTAAGGGTTTTTGGGACTTTACTGTTAAGTACAAAATGAAAGCTTATAGAATTCTGCGTCTAACGAGCTACCTTGTGTTCAGATCTATCCAGCCGTCTAGCCGCAATAGATGGTCAAAATTTACCATTTTTGTTGGAACAAAATTAAATCAAGCAGTTGTGGGAGAAACATGTAATCTTTTCTTCTCTTTTCTGCTAGCTCATTTTAAATTATTTAGACTGTCAGAAAACAATAGAGTGTTCAGGTATTTTCTGAACCATTTGTGAGCTTAACTATTCTTATAAGACGATTCTTGTTTAATCGTTTGGAAAACGAAAGTTTATAAAAAGGTTGGAATGTCTTTTTTAATGAAGTGAGCCGGACAAGAGTTCGGACATCTGTAGCAACATTTACAAATGGAAAAAAGGACGTATTCAACGATTAATACGCTTGGGAAATGGTGTTAAACACTTTTTGTGCTGTTCGAGCTTCCTATACGCCCATTGTAGCTCCCTTTTTTCATACAAGACCCTTGACAATCATTGTATAACTCGGTTTGACATTATAATTGTTTTCCTCACGTAACATTACGGTATATCACATTTACCTTTCGTACAAATGAGAAAAATCTTCGCAATCCACTTTCCCGACTGATATTAAAACATTTCGCAATCGGTTTTTTCGACTTTTCTTTTTTATAAAAAGAGTATTTTTTAAGGAATTAAGTTAACTATTTTAAGAAGAAAAGTTTTTTTTGTTAATTGTTCTTAATTGACGCTAATTAGTGTGAGATTAATTAGAATCTAAGCCGTTGTCGGTTTTTGTTGTCCTTGGAACAACTTTCTCTGGGTTGAAGTTAGTCCCGTTCTCCATTCTTGTCTCCGTCAGGAAAAAGTCAAGTTTCCAAAATATTACGAAACCGGTTATTGTGACCATGTAGGTGTTGAAGTGTAAAACCTCATTACGTGCATTATTGATCCTCAATCTGTTAATTACGTTAGGAAAACACTGATTTGTAGGTTTCAAAAGCGATCCTTCATATTTTTTTGGTGGCTTTCTAAACGTTTTGGGTGCACACAGATGGTCAAAGCGTTGTCCATTTTTTGAACGTCTCATCAACCAAGAAGAAAGCTAACGTTCAAGTTATAATAACTGCAACTTCGCTCCTCGGGTGGTATTTTCAGTCATTTTGGAATTGTCCCTTCTAATATTTAGATTTCACTAAAAATATACTTTTATTTTCAGTAAAAGTGTCAAATTGCCTCCTACACACGGATGTTTTCTCTTCGTGTGCACCCTAAGGCGAGAGTTGTTTTTCTCTAGGCTAAAGAAGGGGTCGAAAAAGTACTCCGGGTTGGGTTAAAGGCCATCCGACATGTCCCTCCGGTGTCTTTTCCGAGGAAGAAAGTCCTTGCACTTTAGCCCCGACCAAATAGTATAATTTGCATAAAATATTAGCAGAGAAAGTGCATTCAATGTGTTTTTAAAAAATTGTCTTGGTATCAGTCTTTACCCACGTCGTGAAAATTTCCTTGCTTGCCTTGAATGCCCTTTTTATGGTGAGTGGGGGGGGGGTTATGAGAATTTTTCCTGAGTTAGGTAAATTTTCGCCAACCGACCCTTCTTGATGGGACAATGGACAATGAATGATAGGAACTAGGTCGTCTAATTATCAAAATTCATGATGGGCAATTCATCATCTTAGCTATAGCCCATAGCCTATGGGCTTATCTTGCATCAAATTGGAGTGGTGCCATGTACAAGAAATTGGCCATTTATTTTTTTTTGTTCCGAGAACTCCATCGTTCTTTGAGAGTCAAGGGCAATGATATTATAGATGACTTTTATGTCGTCTGATTTTTTTCTTAAATGTCAACACGATTGTAAATGACACGCGTTAACTTTTTACGGATATACATCAGAAGCATTCAAATTAATATCTTAATACACAAAATTCTTTAATACCAATGGTTTCTAAAGAACAACCACAATAGGCACATTTGACTTATCATTGTAATTTTAAAACGGCCTGTATCACTTCCATGACGTCGTTAAAGGATGTTTTCGAGGAGAAAAGTTACAAAACGTTTATGTTTTCATATTGGAGGGACTTGCTTTACGATTGGAGAAAGTGGCAAAACTGGTTGCGGAAATAAAAAAAGTTATTATCGACGTCCTTAGCCTTCACACGTTAAGTCATTATAATGAGATATGGACAGCAAATAAGGCTTTGTCGACGTTTACCGTGAGCAAATAAGTCGTGCATTGTATTTCTAAACTGGCCCAATTTACCTCAGGGTGACCAAAAATCAGGATCATATCGTAAACGTGACCTTTTTTACTTGTTTTCCGACTTTTTTTTCTGACCATTATTCATTTTTTGGTATTGAATAGGAAGACCTATTTTTCAAAAGGAAACTTAAGGAATCATTACGCTCTCGGACGTAACTTAACGACAGTTGGAAACTGAAAGTGGTGAAAGCATCGCGCTATGACCGGACGGCTCGATATCAATCTTGATTTGTGGCCTGGGAAGATGAATAGCAGGTTCCTTTTTCAATATGATAGCCGATCCTTTTAAATATTTAAACCTTATTAGGTCTATTGTTATCTCCACGCGAATTATCGTTTCGAAATTCACGTCAACGCGATAGCCCTCTTGAATTCCTAATTGACTTCGAACACGCCTAGTGATGTGCGATACCGAGAAATATTCGATACCAGTACTCGATACTCGAATCGAAAGAAATATTCGATACTACTCATATACTCGAATGAAATATTCGATACTTTGAAGTACTCATATCATATGAGTACTTTTTACCATAGCTGCCTCAAATCAAATAAAATAAGTACTTTTCAACACATATTGATGTGATTATGACTTATGAGTGAGTAAAAGAGTAAAAAGAATGGGAGAAAAAATCCTTTTTTTGAAATTTAAATCTATGGAGGAGCACTGGGGTGGCCGGAGGGTTCCCGTCATTCGAACAATAAAATTCGACAAGATCGATTCGAATATTTTTTATTTTATTTTATTTATTTTTTAAGATTTACGAGTAAAACCCTATAAAAACTAATAAAACGAATGCTTTAAGCATTTGGTGTCTGTATACTTTGCATTTGAGTACTTTTTTCGATACCAGTAAAAGTACTCGATACCAGTACTCATATCGAAACTAAGTATTCGATACCAAAAGTACTCGGTATCGAAAGAGAATATTCGATACTTTACTCATATCGATAAGTATCGCACATCACTAATCACGCCAACCAGATCCTTATGAGTATTCTCGTTTTTCCATCTTGTGCAATTTTGTACAACGAAATTAATTTTTTCCAACTATAAAGATAGGAATCGACCTTTCAATTTTATTTCTATTTATTATCAATTGTTTCCCTTTCTCTGGGATAAAAGACTTCCAAGGTGAATACACGTGAATTGCTGTTATTGTCGGATTCGATCGTTATTGTGCCCATTCTAGGCTTCGGCTACAGTCTTCAATAAAATGGAGTGTTTCCAGGCTCTTGAATTTAGGCGCTGATGGCCACGAACTAAAGAAACCAATTTGTAGGAAATGAAATGCCTATAAAAAGCTCGCTACGCCCTAAACTTGACATTTACTCCCTCGAACTTGTGAAGGCCGCTTCCTAACGTCCTTTCCCACGGAAATCACGCTATGCCCGAGAAGTTTATATCATTTTCACTTTTTTCAATTTATTTTTTGACTCACGCTTCAACGAGTAGACCTCTGAAAACGACCTTCCCAAATGTAGCGAAAATTTCAAAAGTAAAAAAGGTTTTTTTTCCCCTCTCCTCTTGGTAATTAAAAAATGGAAAAGATCAACTAGGATTGCTATTTAAGGTTAAATTGTATCATTTTTAGGCAGATTTTGGACTTTTTTCGACTAGTGAGGCTCCTTTTTAGGCCAATTTTAACCTTTTTTCTTAGAGAAAAGACACGTCGTAGGCAGATTTTGGGCCTTTTTCACCTTTTTCTAAACTTTTCTTGACTATGAAGATGCTTTTAGACAGATTTTGAACCTTTTCTTAAGACCTTTTTAAGGCAAATTTTAAAGATTTTTGACAAAAAACAAACCTTTTTGGCATTTTAAAACTAATTTTGAAGATTTAAGTCTTTTTTTGGGCCAATTAAGGACCCCTTTCGACGAAAAAAGACCAAAATACCAGCCCTGGAAATCCTGTGGCAGAGATTCTGTTTCATGTCTTGCATTGAGGTAATTTTTGAAACTTCTATTCTTCTCTTTTGTCCCTGATACATTATAATTAAGACGCTTTTTTCATCTTAAAAAAATGATGAAAATGAGACGAGTCGGTGCTTTTATGTTCTCACATCAGATCGTGTAATTATGCTAAGTTGTGGAATAATTTCGTAAAAGACTCATGAGAAGCGAACATGTTTATAGGTCAGGAGTAGGAAAAATCTAGTGGAGCAGATGTTTTTCTCGAATCTTTCAAACCGATTCGCTAAATGTCATGATTTCTTTGTCGAATGTTACCAAATGTTTTTTAATTACGAGTGACAATAAAGGTCCGAATCACGACACAAATTTCTAGCTCTTGACGGCCATCGAAAAGCGCCAGCACGACTCGGCCACCATTCGGCACATTCTTGACAAAACAATAAGTTATCATCGATTTAAAGTCACGATCGTCCAATTCCGTTACGTTTTTACCATACGCGATATTTCGATAAACGCCCTTTCTTTTTCCGTCCGTTTCGTCATTTTTCGTTTGTTTCAGATTTGTCATTTTGTAATTTTCGAAATTACGTGACTGATTTCCGAGAGGTGTCACAACCCATTATCGGAACTTTTACGTCTTCCTTAAGATAAATTGTGCTTTCAATTACCCGTATGCGTTTTCATCGGCCCAGATCGTTAAACCGTCCAGATTGTTTCCGCTTTGCAATTTAGTTTTTCGATTTATATTTTTCTTCATTGTCATTCTGCTTCGTCACACTTCAGACAATGATGCACGTATCTTCTCCTTTTTTTCATTTGGACAATTTTTTTCTTTGAAGACACTCAAAAGAAGTTCCTTGTCCGATTATTTCTCGAGTTCATTGCCTTTAATGCCCTTAAAAGTGTAGGATGTGCAAAAAAATAACATTCGGACGTTTTATGTAGGAGTACACGTACATGTGGGTGCAATGGTCAACTTATAGTCAACTGAATAAATCATGAGATCAAGATTTCCTTCTGGTCAAAATTCTAAATATCCCACGTTTTCGTCTGGAGACTTTTTCGACAGAAGCTTTAAGGTTTTAAGAGACATTTTTTCGTCATAAGATTTAAAATTAACTGTTAAGAGACAATTATTTTTCGTCAAAAATCCTCAAAATCATCGTTTTAAGTCTCTCTTTCGTCAAAAACCTTGAAATTTACATTATTTGAGAACCAAGCTTTCATCAAAAACCTCAAATCAACGTTTTATAAAGCCAATTTTCGTCGAAAATCCTCAAAATCAACGTTTTAAGAGATAATTTTCGTTTAAACGTCGTTTGAAAAACCTCAAAATCAGCGTTTTAAGAGATAATTTTCGTTTAAACGTCGTTTGAAAAACCTCAAAATCAACGTTTTAAGAGACAATTTTTCGTCAAAAACCTCAAAATCAACTTTCTAAGGCTCTCTTTCGTCAAAAACCTTAAAATTTACATTATTTGAGAACCAAGCTTTCATCAAAAACCTCAAATCAACGTTTTATAAAGCCAAATTTTCGTGGAAAATCCTCAAAATCAACGTTTTAAGAGATAATTTTCGTTTAAACGTCGGAAAAACTCAAAAAACGTTTTAGAACATGCAAAAACTCAAACTTTCTAAGGCTCTCTTTCGTCAAAAACCTTAAAATTTACATTATTTGAGAACCAAGCTTTCATCAAAAACCTCAAATCAACGTTTTATAAAGCCAAATTTTCGTCGAAAATCCTCAAAATCAACGTTTTAAGAGATAATTTTCGTTTAAACGTCGTTTGAAAAACCTCAAAATCAACGTTTTAAGAGACAATTTTTCGTCAAAAACCTCAAAATCAACTTTCTAAGGCTCTCTTTCGTCAAAAACCTTAAAATTTACATTATTTGAGAATCAAGCTTTCATCAAAAACCTCAAATCAACGTTTTATGAAGCCAAATTTTCGTCGAAAATCCTCAAAATCAACGTTTTAAGTTTAAATTATGGATTTGCCTCTGATTTTGGTGTAAAAGAAGGGAAAATGTGTATTGTCAATGTGGATCCTCTTAAAACCATCTACTATCTAATCACATCTATAACCTCTGTTCACCCATTCTTAGGGTCATTTCGAACCCTAAGGAACTCTTGACCCGTTCCCTAATAGCATGTTTGACTGTGACAATAGCTTCCTTTTCTGGAAAAACTCGTGTGTGAAAAAACATCTTGTGTCCATTATTTTCCGAAATACAACCTCGGGCAATCTCTTAAATGAATAAGGGTAATGGTCTCTCGTGATCTCTTTTTAAAGCCAAGGCCTTTTTCAGAAGCCGTGACAATGCTTTCAGACAACTAAGAGGGGGGTCTTACTCAATTCTTTAGCATAATGCTACTGCCAGGGCTTTTTAAGTCGACGTTACCGATTTGCCAGTCAATCCCCATTCCATTTAGCCGTTCCACATTCGGTATTCACCCGCATAGTTTTCCCCCGTTCGCGAATATTTGAATAAAATTACAATCCTAGATTTGCATCAGGTACATTCGCCTATCGAATTAAAATCATTTTCAAGGATCAAAATAGATGAAATTCTTTACGGTTTAACTCGGCCACTTTCTTTACCGTATTGCGACATCAAGACGTTTTAAGTCGCACTTACATTAAATCTTCTCGGAGTGTCTGTTCTAGTTTTAGACACCGCTCGTGACCATTATTAATTTCTTAGCTCTGCGGTAAAAGTTCCATCAAAGTTACGCGTTAAAAAAATATTTCAAACCATATTTGGACTCTGCCGTTTTAGTAGTGAAATTTAGAAAAATTAAAACATTTTTATAGTATCATTTTTGTATCACGCAACTGACCCAAATTTCCATTTCGAAAATTATTTTTCATAAAACGTGGGTGCAATTCTTTTTCTTTGTTTTTACAGATCACGACTGACCTTACTATTGGAAAAACGAAGGACAAAAGCACTTTTACAATTTTTTTTTCTGTACAAATCGTTAATTTTTATGTTAAAATCCCGACCTTATTTTTGTCCCGACCGTACGTAAAACTGTTGTAAAAAAGTCACGTTTTCCATGCTTATAATGGCCCTCTTTCGTTAATTATTCATAGGGTCCAGCGAAAGGCGTTTACAACTTTCTAGTCCGGTGACTTTTACTCACTAAAACGGCTTCTTTGCGGTTTTTAAGAATTTTCTAAGGCCAAGGTCTCGGATGCAACACGGAACGACAAGTTTCGTTTTCATCCTGACCGGAATCTTAAATGACTCACTTTGGGCCGTTTTACTTTTGAAACTTTTTTTCTTAAAAATCTTCTCAGCATCCTTAGATACGTCTTTATAATCGTAATAATTGTAAGTCATATGCATTTTCTGCTGGTGTCAGTGTCACTAAAAAATGGTGATTTTGGACGATTAGAAAGAGAGCCATTAGATTTGAGCTATCGTAACTTTTTTTTTATGGCTTTGCCTAGTGGCATTAGCCAATAAATTCAAAAGCGTTAAAACCGTGTAAAAATCATGGTCGTTTGAATTTTGAGGTCGTCACGGGAGAACAACTAGCCTGTTGAGTCCAGACTATTCTTGTGGAGCCCTGAATTATTGAGAAATGCATCTTCTAACTCAGGGGATTGAAGCAATGAGTAGCACCCTAGTATGATTTGGTCCTTTGGCGAAAGATTCGAGGAAACAATCAAAAACTTGTCATCTAAACTGTTTATAGCTTTACATCAATTGGTCCATACTAGGCCTGTTCCCTAAGATCTTGGCCACATGAAAGGTTTTAAGCGAAATCTAGTTGTAGACTCTGAAATGTCTTCGTTCCTTTTTTCAACACTGGAAAGCATTCTCAAAAACACGGCGCTGCGTCTAGACTAAACCCACAACGTCTTCAAGTCGTCCTGGCTTTTGCAACTTAAAAACTTCGTTCCCAAGCTAAAATTGCTTTCTAGAAATTTCATTTATTTCGCTAGATGGCGCTTGGTTTGAGTATTCAAACTTAATTTTCTAAATTCTTTTATTTTTCAAAATAAATATTTCAATTTTGAATTTTGACTTCATTTTAAGTTTTTGAATTAAGCAATTTTTTTAATTTTTTCGGTATCCATGTTAAAGGTTTTTTTTACTAAGCAAGGTCTTGAGATGTGTGTTGCACGAAAAACTCATCATCTATTAATCTTGAGTCATTTAAGCTTTAAGTTTCCTTGAATTTTTTGTATGTAAATTACAAAAATGTCAAATAATTGACGCTATTGTCAAAAAAAGTTTTCGAAATTACCTTTCTTTTGTCCTTGGCTAACGTTTAATTTTCTCATTCTAAATTAATTATAAGACTGAACGCATGAGTTCAATAGGTTTTCGGGTTCAAGGTTTATTGAAGTCTTTTATATTTGTTTGAAAGTTTTTGTTTTAAAGTTTTATTACGAGGTATTGGAAGGTTGTCCTTGGCCTTTGAAGATGAGCCGAGTTGACCAAATGAAAAATAAACACATTCAAGTCGACCGGTCCTTCTCGTTTCTCTTTTTATCTCCCCCTCTGTTTTTTCGTTGAATGGTCCTACGCAATTCGATAAGTTTAAGAAAAAATCCATGCTCTAAAGATTTTCTTTGCTTTTGCACTTCAATTACCATTCGAAATTTCAAAACTTGTCCACTACTTTACCTTTAAAAATTGGTTCTAAATTGGCATTTATTTACATTTGATGATATTTTAGTTGAGATATTATCTAGTCGTCGAAGGGCCATTTCTTTATTTAAAAAGCTCGTGACATGTTTTATTTTTACTTTTCACCATTACTCGCTCGTGTACAATTACTATTGTTAAAACGATGTAGAACACATTTCATGGGGTCCTTTTCCTTTGAAGGTACCATATTAGGAGATCATTAACTCGGATGAATCAAGTCAGACACTTGAGAATATTAATCATGTCATGCACTCCGATTATTCATAGCCCTTATTTTCATTCTTCAATACTTAAAATAATTTCGAATCGAATTGCAGTGATGTAACGACGATTTATGATGCGTTAAACGCTAAATAAACTTCCCACACCTTCTCGCATCCTTAAACAGCAATAAACAATGAAAGTATTGTCTCGCTATTAATTTATTCGTGATTACATCACGGTTTTTAATTATAACAGTAAAGGGTCGTTTTTGTCCAATTTTCATGGTGTATGGGTGGAAAAACTGTTGTTTTATGCAGGATATAAGACTGTAACTGTTGTTTTGCAGTTTTTTTTATATATAGCAGTTATTTTTCCCCTTGTTTTTGTGTTCCATAGGTAAAAAATGGTCATTAGGTGTTGGTCTTAGGTTTAGGTGAGGTGGTGGTGGGTTTGAGGAAGGTAAGGGAGGTGATGTGGAGTGGTGGGAGGTGGCGGAATGTTGTTATTTTGAGGTGGGGGGAGGGTTGAGAAGGTGATAAGTGATGGAGGATCTAGGAAGGTTGGGGTTTGGTGGATGATGTAGGGGAAGCGATGGGATTGTGGTTCAGTGGAGAGTTCTTTAGACTCATACTTTTTGAGAAATCCCGAATTATGGGGTTTCCCCCTGCAATTCAATAAAAATTTCCGAAATTCGTTTTTTTTTCTTTCCTCATCTCTTCCAAATCTCTAAATACCTTTAATAGGTTTTGCAACCCAAAAGTTTTATTTTAATATCTAATCTTTTGAAAAGTTAGCGCAAATTACAATATAATGCCTTTAACACTACATTGACTTCCCACACATGCAATAAATAATTTAAGTATTGTCTTAAAATTAATATATTCAGAATTGCATAAGGGCTAATTCAAAAAAATAATCAAAAAATAGTCTTATAACTAAAATTTTATTATTACAGTGGCACTTAAACTTAGAAATTATATAAAAATACTAGTCTAAGAAAGAAATATATAAAACACACCATCTTCGCTTATAAATTAGGTTTTTTATTTATACAACCTGTTAGAGTGTTCATTAGCTTGGGAAAGCTGAATGCACTGTAGCAGGTTAGGTTTCTAAAAATGTCCTCAGAATCATCTTAAGAAAATGTTGTCGATGACTTCTTTAGTGACGACTCTGTGTGGTTTTGTCGGGTTAACTTTGGGCCTTCTATACAAGCGGGAGTTGATGTGGTAGAGGTCTTTGGAGAGTTCGCACCTCACGTTGAACCACCAGTCGCAGATAAAGAAAGCCTGAGAGAACTGCGTACCGTTCGGGCAGAGAAAGGTCGCCTGCCTTCCGTCGATATCGCAGTAATGCCATGCTTGGCATCGTGTATCCGTGTCGGCGAAAAATCCCGGATATTCTTGTTCATCGCAGTAAAAGTCAGTGTACGGCACCATCCCTAGCACGGGGTAGTCCGTCCCTGGCCGACCTGAAACAAGAAAACATTTAAAATGCAGTTTTGACACCGGTTGCATCAACAAGGGAAAACGGAGATAACGTGGGAGAGATTAAAACGACACCTAATGTGAGAAAAACAAGCATAATTTTCAAACTTTTCGTTTGATTCGATTTATTCCTGTTTGAAAACCGGTCGTTACGTAAAATAAGAGGCGCTAAACGATTACGGACAGATTCACCGGAGGGAAAGTTATTCGGAACGTGCCGTCGTTTTCGTCCATCATGACAAAAAGAAGGTTATCGACCCCAAAGTGACCAAATCCTCTTGGAGAAGATCCAATTGGGCCAACTTGGAGTTGCAGTCTACGTGCAAATTGGAACTTTGTCGGTCTTTTTCATTCCCTATAAACGAAAGCGAGATCTAGATTATCGACTTATTTGGAAGTGCAGAAAACAAAATTTTGTTAATAGGACTCGTGATGTCGTGAAACGCCAAGGATGCAGATCAGAAAGGAACTGAAAGGCGGAACATAATCGTCCGCCCTTGAACCTGCCCACTCCCAAAACAAGGAGCACGTTGATTAATAAATTTTTCACCTTTGTTCTATTGTTTTATACGATTTCTTATTGTGCAATGACTTTTTTCTTCAGCAACCCCGTTTTGTTAAACATAATTACTCGGTGTCTTGTTAGTTTAAGCCGTGAGGGGACCATTTTTGCCCATTAGGCGGCCCACGCAGTCAAGCTTCTGCGCAATGACAAAACCCTTGTTCGCACCATTAGCCTCTCTCCGGGTCACGATTGCCTTTTTTCTTCCAATGGGTCAACTTCGGACTATTAGCCAACGGATGTACTAACTGGATCAAGGTACTCCTTACATCAAAACGAAAATTTTAACTTTTGACCTTCGCGTTTCTTTTTCTCGAAAACCCTCACATCCTGATAAAGTTAATGAATAATGCTTGAGATTAAGCTCGATTAAAGGTGCGGAGTCGTGAGTCTCTTAAGGACAACGGCATCTGGGAACAATAAATTCAAAGCTATGTTAACCCAAGTCTTCGCTGATAGTAACGTATGTTAATTCGCCCCCCTTGTGGCTTCTCCGATGTCTCAACCTTCGCTCTAGATTTATTTTTCTTTGTTCCTAAATACTATAATTCTCATTTATGCTCATATTTTTTGATTTCCTGGTCGTAAATTGCTGTTCAAGCTTGTTTTCTTATCTAATTAGTGCTGTGAATCTGAAGGTAAAAATGGTAACCCATCAAACTGACCTTTTCGCTCTGGAGCTATTAATCAAGAGCGTCTTAGTCTCATTTTTACGGCATTTTAATACAGAATCTTCTGTCTGTAATAGCTTTCGCTAAAAGAGACAAAAATGATGTCGAGTTGGCTTCGGATGTTTTTATCTCTTTAGCCATAGCTCAGCAGGTTCCATTGTTGCTTGTTTTTGCTAGGAAGTAGATAGGGACAGAAGGAATCTCGTACAATCCAGATCAGGCGCAAATGGATGTAACTCAGGTTTGTGGAGCCAAAACTATCAGTCCGATTGAGACCAGCTTAGTATCATTTTGTAGGCATTTTCATGCAGAATGTTCTGCAAGCTGTCCGAATCTTCTGTCTGTAATAGCTTTGGGTAAAAGAGCCAAAAATGATGTCGAGCAGTTTCTACGTTCTCCTCCGATTATTCCTAGCCCGTTCCCTTGGTTATGGTTTTGCTTGGAAGTAGATAGGGACAGAAGGAATCTTGTCCGATCGTGATACTGTTAAATTTCGGTCAGACAAATAGAAAAACTTTCAATTTTGAATCCTTCAGAAACGATGTTACGAAATGAAGATTTTATTTTTGCTGAATCCTTCTGGGAGATCAAAGGTCAAAAATTCACGCGAGTATATTATTTTCGCCGAAATAATGTTTTCTACCTTTAGGCCTATGGAACTTAATTGCGTAAAAAATCGGTTGAGTTAATGGCACTGAAAAATTCTTTCGGTTATCTCTCTTTGTAAAGGTTATGACATTTAAGGAATGGATTTTCTCGTTTCTACCTGGAATGGATTTTCCGAGTTCCAAATATTGTTGGACGGAAGGGCTCAAGAATCCTGGCGGCACCGAAGGGCTCAGCGGGCCTTTTCTTTCTTCGAGATCTTGATCAGGAGAATCAAGCGGACCGTCTATCACAGGCGCCCGACTCCTTTTTCTCGCTTTGCCTTCTTCACCAGCATCTAAAACACAAAAATTAAATTTAAAACAAAAAGAAAGTTGAAAAACCACTCTTACACATCTACGTTTTCCTATATCAAATCCATTACGTGATGACTCGTTATCGTTCGAACTTTGACTTAAGTGGGAAAAAAAATGCTGACCGCTTTTCTAACGATCCTTTAAGGTTGCTTCAATGACTTTATTAAAATAATTACATCTCAGACCTCGGCCTTATTCTGATGAGGAGATTGTAATAAGATCCTCTCAGATGTCATTACGATTCGATTGTGTTCACATACTAAAATTGATTTTAGATCAATTTTTCAAGGATACATAATTTAATTATAAAAAAAGTGGATGACGTGAGGGAGTATATTAGGAATTCTGCGGGTCGTCTTGAGCAGAACCTTGACACGATTGGGCAAGACAATGCCATGCCCTCTAATATCGCGTAGGTCGGTCTAAAAATCGCTTCCACAAAAGTTTTCTGATTCATCGTCTGGAAACTTGCGAAATTGATTAGTTCAATAAGAGTGGACAATTAGCATCGTGGGAACGGACTCGAATTAACCTTGGTCCTTGGTCACAGGATTCGCGCTCTTTCCTTTCACCGGTCAATAAAGTGTAACAAACCCGTTGCGTAATGAGGATTCGATATAGAAAGCCAGAGGTTGACGCCCCGCCCTCCATCGACCTTTCCATCTTGACCCGTGGCCACACCCCCCAAAACATCGTTTTTCGCTCAAAAAAGTAGTTCCCTAATTAGAAAACAAAATTTCCTCCTCCCTGACGTAATTGGCCGTGATGCAACTTAATTATCCACTTCTAAAAGAGATCATTTTGGACTTATGACCTTTTAAAGTTTAATATATTAAAAAAACCTTTTAAGTGCTCGATGATCCATGCTATTGTAGTTTAACTTTCTATTTCCAATTTTAAATCCTCAATAAGCATGTGAATACAAACAAAACGTGGGAGCTCTTCGGTCACTGAATCCATTTTCACAGTAAAAAGGCTATCTTTCTTTAGATTTATAACTTCCGTTGAATTTTTAGAGAATTTGAATCACCTAATTGAATATATTATCATAGAAGGAATGAAGTCGTGGATGGACGTATTAGAACCATAATACTACAAGAGATAAAAGCATAAGAGGTACAAGGTACAGTTCGTCACTTATACTCTAATAAGTGCAGCTACGGTTGGTTTTATCTGCTGAAAAGGGTCGGTTGTATCTGCAGGAAAGGGTCCCTTGTATCTGCATAAAGGGTCGCTTCTTTCTACAGAAAGGGCTTGCTTGTACATATCTGCAGAAAATGTTCGCTTATTTCTTAATACATAGCTTGTAAATGTGGTGGATACACACCACAGATACAAGCTACCCTTTAAGAAGATACAATGGAAAAGGGTAGCTTCTTTCTGCAGAAAAGGGTAGCTTCTTTCTGCAGAAATGGGTCGCTTCTTTCTGCAGAAAAGGGTAGCTTCTTTCTGCAGAAAAGGTCGCTTTTATCTGCAGAAAAGGGTAGCTTCTTTCTGCAGAAAAGGGTAGCTTCTTTCTGCAGAAAAGGGTAGCTTCTTTCTGCAGAAAAGGGTAGCTTCTTTCTGCAGAAAAGGGTAGCTTCTTTCTGCAGAAAGGGTCGCTTTTATCTGCAGAAATGGGTCGCTTGTATATGTAGAAAAGGGTAGCTTCTTTCTGCAGAAAAGGGTAGCTTCTTTCTGCAGAAAAGGTCGCTTTTATCTGCAGAAATGGGTCGCTTGTATATGTAGAAAAGGGTAGCTTCTTTCTGCAAAAAAAGGTTAGCTTCTTTCTGCAGAAAAGAGTCGATTGTATCTCCAGAAAGTGTCGCTTCCATCTACTGAAAAGGATAGCTTCTTTCTGCAGAAAAGGGTCGCTTGTTTCTTCAGAATGGTCGATTGTACCTGCCAAATGGTCGCAAATACCTGCTGAAAAGGGTCGTTTGTATCTGCCGAAAAGATTGGCTTATATTTGTAGAAAAGGGTCGCTTATACCTGCAGAATGCAGAAAATGGTTGCCGAAATCTGCTGAAGATAAAACACTTCAAAAACGAGTTCCTTTTGCTCTCAAAACACCCAAGAAAAAAAAGCTGCTATGCAATCTTTAAAAAACTTATCTTGTCAAGATGTTCAGTTTAACCTTGAATATAATATTCATAAGGGGCGCACCCACCTATTTTATTTTTTCTCCACTTTTGTTCTCTTTGAATATAAACGAAATAGCGTCCTTTTCTCATTTTGAAACCTGCAATATCGGCGACACTTTCACTTTGACATCGCTATACGACGATGATAGGTTAAATTTAAACGTCATTACGCAACCACTCGTAAAGAAAACACAGATGTGAGCATTATTCCTGCTTTGATTTCGCGTTCAAATAAAAAGAGGAAAAAAAATAAAAAATGGTAAAACTTGAAGTATCGAACTGTGTCAATGTCAACGCCAACTCTGTGTAACCTTAAAAAAAAAATCACAAAAACTGAATGGATTTCATGCTTTTTTCTTCATTCAAACAAACTTTTAAATAATTAATTTAAAACAATTTAATTAATTAATTAATTTTTTTTAATGTAAAATATTTTCATCCAAGAGGATGAACTGAACCTCCTTGGCTTCATAATTTTTATGTTATTTTTTTTTTAAATTGTTCTTTTCTAACTTTTCTTTTTTTGTTGCAGAAGGTGAGTCATTCTTTAGTTTCCGGTAAACGTAAGTAGAGATTCTTTTCCACAATAAATTATTTTTTAGACGTATTTCCCTCGTTAATCATTATTATTTTTATAATCACCATTAAATTCTTAAAGAACATTAAAGTCTTTTAAAAGAGCATGTAATTTTTAAGAATTTATAATTGTTCAAAGAATGCTTAGGATGGGATGAAAGTGTCTAATTATAAATTGTGCAATTCCTCGTCCACCTTTCAGTTTTTTTAATCCCGCTCCCGTTAATGATCGCTCGAGATTGATGATTCGCCGTCGTAATTGATGCTATGATTGATGCCATCCCGAAATCTCATTTATTTTCAAAATTTTCCTCTTCTTTTATATAAAACTATAAATTATTCTATGTTTGGTCGAGTAACTAATAAGGGTAAACGAGTACAACGTGCCGTTAAAGGGTGGATCGTGAGATGTTCCCATTTTACACGTTTGTAGAAGTTTTTTATGGTGGGACGTATGTAAATCTCCAGATGGTCTGACAATGCAGAAGCGACGCTTAATTGTTTTTGATTGTTTTCGCCCACATTATGACAAATATCAAGATTAGCATAACTCTTATGAAATCGCCAAAAGAATTAAGACGATCCGAAAAATTTCGCGCTGCAGGAAGCCTCCACGATGACAACTTTATGTCTACATTTTTATACCACATTCTGCATAAATTTCCATGATAGAAATCCATATCCGTGTTTTAAAAATGCGGATCTTTTCATCTTGCCGGGATTCACGCATTCTCCGTAGGCTTCTTCAAGGACTTGGTTGATTGAGTTTTTTTTGCCAATATTTTGAGAAATGTTGGTTTTTTTAATAAGTTGATTCCTCAAGGAGATCATCTAATTAGTATATCCTGTTTATTTTTTTTAAGTGAATTAGGAATGGTAAAAAATCGCTAATTACGGTATTGAGGTTTTTTTGCTCTGGAGCCTAAGTTATTTGCCCGATCGAGGCCATCTTAGGCTCATTTTAAAGGTAATTCAATGCAGTTTTGCAAGCTGTCCGAATTCCCTTACTAATGTAGTTTAACTCAAAAGCCCATTTTGGACGTATTTGGCTCTGGAGATGACCCTTTAGTATGTAAGGAATTCGGACATCTTAAAAAAGGATTCTGCATCAAAATACCTTTAATTTAAGATTAGGTCTCGATCGGACTAGTAGTTTTGAATCCAGAGCAAAAAATGTTTTTCCAGGCTGAAGGGAATTGCTTCACCGTTTTAAAATGAATAGTTAACTACTGAATGGGTATAATTTTCTAAAAAGTATGATCGATGGCATTACAAGTGGTATTGGTAAAGTAGATAAATTATGGGAGCCCGAGCGATAAAATTGCTTTTGATTTGAATCAAAGATTACATACAAACGGTTTCTAAAGCTAACATTAGGTCGACCAATAAAGGAAGAGTGAAAAAAAAAGGCTCCGACTGTTATTACACTTGTGGCTATAAAAAAATGTCTAGAGCATTAAATCTATCGGTGCCATCTGGTCCGTGGCATCTATTGTAAATTCTTTACAATTGCGATAAAGAACATGTTTTTCGCAATTTCGATGGGTAAAATGAGGCTTTTAAGTTGTAGAAACAAGCCGTAAAACGAATTCTCGATAAAGTTATCTTGTTGGGTTTTTTTCGACTTTCGGCGTTTCCTGGTAGACGTACCACCTACGTCCGTGACGAAAGTTCCTTGCGCAAGAACGGGTGACAAAGAGAGGCTCCTTGAAATTAGAGAACTCGGTTGTTTTAGAAGTACAAAAGTTGACAACCTGGTGGCGAAGTGGGGTTTTAATTCCTCATTGCCTAACGCGTAATTTCTTCATTCGTTTTATGACCGCACCCAGTCGACTTCCGACGTCTTCATCAAAATCAACTTCATTCATAATTGAATTTCTCCACTCCTTTTTCTTTCCTTTTCTTCTATTTCAACATTTCTCTATTTTCATAAGTCCTGAATCTTAAATTGTCCCAAAGGTTGGTCATTGCCAAACATCGATTTTATCGTTCTTTCAACGAAGAGTGACAATGGACCAACCAGAGAGGCCCATGGGCCATCCTGAGAGGCTCAAGGTTGTTGATCCATGAGGGGTGGCAATGAACCATCCAGAGAGGCTTGTTTATCCAGAAGATTGCAGGCCAAGGGCCATCCAAGGAGACTAAATAGGGTTGTTGTTCTATCAAAGATTCTTCACATCACCTATCCCTTTTGTAGATAAAAATTAATAAAGATCTTCTAACGTATTTTGTCCTAATAAACCAAATCAATTTGTTCCGCTCGCCATCTGTTTCAAATCCAGCAACCTTATATACGTTATTATTATAATTTTATGCGTAAACTAATTGGAAAGGTACTTTTTTCACCATGACCTCATTAAATTTCCCTAAACGATGTCCAATTTATATCAGAAAAAGCGTGTTTAGCTCGTCCATAGCGTCCACGATCTTTCGACATTTAAAAATCCAAAATTGTGACCGATGAAATTACGTAATTTTTTATTATATTTAATAAATTCGACACGTATGTTTTGTCTGATTAGTAACCAGAACAATTTCGGTCGGTTATGTTGCGGTTATATAAAGTTTCGTTTTTTTCAAATCCTCTATCCTATGATCTGTATTTTTTCTTCGGATCCTATTTAGAAAATGGATTACAGAACAGAAACGTAGTATTAAATCTTTATTCATTACGATACGTATCGTACGTTCAAAAATACTCGGCAATTAATTTAGTCGTGACAAGGAGAGAATTAAAAAAAAATTTCTTTTTTTCAATAAAATGATTCCTTTTTTAGATCCAGAAATGAAGTTGTGAGGCCGATATCGATCAAGGATTGAATTCGTTAATAGTTCCTGATATGCAACCTTTTAATATATTCAAAGCTCCCCTTTTCGGGTTAATAAACTAGAAGTGGAGGTTTATTGGAAAGTCCTCGTCGACTTTGACTTAATGAAGCCCCGTTACGAAAATAAAATGGTGCCCCGCCCCAAGACCCCCGTAAAGCATTGTTTCGTTTTAAGATTTTCGTTTTCCCCCCTCCGACCAAATGTCACGGTTGTCTCGAGGGCAATTATCGAACGATATAGATCGGGGCCGAACCATTTTCGTACTACTCGGTGTTAAAACTAATTTCGAAAGAAACCAAAGACATCTCAAGAATTTATCCGCCACCAAACATAACCTAATCACCTTTTCTAGATTTTTCATTTTATGTGCTGTTTTGATTTTATGTTAGGAGAACAAATAGCACAAATCTTGTTA
This sequence comes from Orius laevigatus, assembly GCA_018703685.1. Lineage (NCBI taxonomy): Eukaryota > Metazoa > Arthropoda > Insecta > Hemiptera > Anthocoridae > Orius > Orius laevigatus. The sequence goes on along the minus strand of JAGWEN010000387.1, from coordinate 4,000 downwards.
TTGAACATTAAAACGAAAGCTATAGAAAAAGATCCAAAAAGACTCAAATAATAGATAAACATCCCATAGAACCGCACTTGTAATAAACGTCATCGGTTTCAAAAGCGTATTTCGAAGATGTTTATGTTCACTTTGCCCTTTTCCCCCTTAAAACTCGGTTCGAAAATTGCATTTACCTCCTCGCCACGCCCTCGTTTAACGAACTCCGAACTGTTGAGGTGATAAAATTAAGTTTTACTACTTCATGAAAACACTAATTAGATTTTCACCGTTTTTTCGATTTGAAAATCCTTCAAAGGTCATATTTGATTGTCAAACGAGCTAATTAGGAGTGCAATTTCTCATGATTCGTAATTTCTCAGACTTGGGAAACTTAATTTTTCGCTTTATTAATAACAAACCTTCGTTATCGTTCATAAAAAACAATTATGACCTTCACCTCTTTTTAATTTTATTTTGCCAATTCACATCTAGGAATTGATGAATCCATGCCCTAACATTTTTTTTAAATTTTACCAAACTTTTGAGGGCTAAGGAGTATTCTGAGCGATTTTATACATTAAGTAACTTTTTTAGCTCTTTAAAAGAGCTTTCCAACGATATAGATATCGAGAAAATCGATTAAAAATTGAGGAAGTTACGGACGTTTTAACGTTTAATGATTTAATGAAGTTTTACTATGAGTTTTAATTTTATTTTGACAAATCACATCTAGGAATTGATGAATCCATGCCCTAACATTTTTTTAAAAAATTTCACCAAACTTTTGAGGGCTAAGAAGTATTCTGAGCGATTTTATACATTAAGTAACTTTTTTAGCTCTTTAAAAGAGCTTTCCAACGATATAGATATCGAGAAAATCGATTAAAAATTGAGGAAGTTACGGACGTTTTAACGATTAATGATTTAATGAAGTTTTTCTATGAGTTTTAATTTTATTTTGCCAATCAACATCTAGGAATTGATGAATCCATGCCCTAACATTTTTTTTTAAATTTCACCAAACTTTTGAGGGCTAAGAAGTATTCTGAGCGATTTTATACATTAAGTAACTTTTTTAGCTCTTTAAAAGAGCTTTCCAACGATATAGATATCGAGAAAATCGATTAAAAATTGAGGAAGTTACGGACGTTTTAACGTTTAATGATTTAATGAAGTTTTACTATGAGTTTTAATTTTATTTTGACAAATCACATCTAGGAATTGATGAATCCATGCCCTAACATTTTTTTAAAAAATTTCACCAAACTTTTGAGGGCTAAGAAGTATTCTGAGCGATTTTATACATTAAGTAACTTTTTTAGCTCTTTAAAAGAGCTTTCCAACGATATAGATATCGAGAAAATCGATTAAAAATTGAGGAAGTTACGGACGTTTTAACGTTTAATGATTTAATGAAGTTTTTCTGAGTTTCAATCTTTGCAAAAGCCTTCGAATTGTGCTTTATATTCGTTCTCGTAAAACGGGAAGATCTATACGTGTAGTCACGGGTAGACACAAAACTGGTAGCTAAACGCCCCTGTTGTTTAAAAGGCAGTAAAAATTGTCGATTTCATCATTCCGAACAGATGCCCTCTTAGATATAAAAACCGTGTGGGGGGTATTTTGCCTTCCTATTAATTTGTTCACGTGCAATTCTATCTGATAAAAGACACGGACGAAACAATTGTTTTCGATTTGTATCTTTCGCAATAGCGCCTGTCATTGTTTAAAGATCGTGCGTGAGGGCTTTGGAAAGATGAAATTGATTTGTCCAGTTGAGGCTAAAGTGAAAGTGTCCGCGGTCACTATTTTAACTTAATTTAACAATTACACGCTCTTAAATTAAAGGTTTCTAAAGCCACTCTGACGAAATCCAACTTAAACATTGAGCAAAACATTTTATTAAAACCAATAAAGAGAACGAGGTCGAAGACCCGGAAGAATCTTCATACAGGGTTGACATATACAAGGTTTTTGATTTTATTTCAATAAAAAATATACATCAAGGGCTGTTTTAATCAAGCTGGGGTTATTTTAATAACCTCCTTGTAACGAACTCTAACCTCTTGCTACACTCTTTCGTCATTCCCATATCCCAACCCTCCTCGAACCTATTTTATTATAATTTAATCCAGTCTGGCTTTTTGGGGAGAAAGCCCGAAGGTCAAGTTTAGCAAACATTTCATGGAATTGTTTTTTTGAAAAATTAATTTTTACGATTCACTTTCACATTGGGGACGAGTCACATCGAAGTGAAAGCACCCTTTAAATTGACACTAAACCCTCTTTTTTCTTCGCTTTTCTGTTTGGCATTTCACGATATCGAAGGTATTTTCACTTTCTAAGGGTCATCTACTTATTTATAAACGTTAAAAACCGCAGAAAAGTGGCATTTTAAACAATTTTTGGTGTCTATTAAATTTGCGTATGAGCTTAAAAGGTCAAAAACGTGATAAGTGGTTGATTTAACTTCCTTAAAGCACCGGTCCATGCATGCGATGATGGACTTATGCGCTATGACCTCAGAGAATCCTGAAGTTTTCGCCCTTGGCATTAAACTTCGACTTTTTTTCTATTATTCGTAATCCCACGTTGATGTTCGTGCTGAAAATCCGTTTATAGATAATGCAATACAAGGTTTCGCCCTTTCACCTTAGAATCAGCCCAGATAGGACCTAACATTACCCGAGGGTATGTTGTTTTAGACGATGATGATTGCCACCTTTCGTAATACAGATCCGAGCCCTGTAATCCTCGCATTCTGTCTTTTTAGGCAAAAAAACGCTTCCGGCTACATAAGACTTTTCTTAATTTTTTTTTCTTCCAAGGTTTTTGCAGAGTAAAAGTGAACTTTATTGTCTCGCTATTATTTTTACCATTTTGATAAGATCGTGATTCTATCCTTTAAAGATAACAATTTGAAAGTATTAGACCATTAATCACATTCGTAATCTTAAAATATCAATATAATTAACCTTTCACTTTTTTTACTCTAACTCTTAAGAAACCCATCATTTTATGAGATGATCACAGCTTCCTTTCTCATGTTTTATTCTGTTTTCTTCATTTTATTGCCTTGTGCATAGGTGGCCTCGGGTAATAACCTCTCGGATTTGAACGTTTTCAGCACGTTTCTCTGCTGAAAGTTTTTATTAATAGGAAGGCAAAATACACCCCACACGGTTTTTATATCAAAGAGGGCATCAATTCGGGATGATGCAATCGACAATATTTACTGCCTTTTAAACAGAAGGAGTCGGGTATTTAGGTACCCGTAACGACACCGGTAGGTCTACCCGTTTTACGAGAAGGATTACTGGAAAGTCACTGGGAAACGATTAGGCTACTGTGGAAGGTTTAAGTTCCAATTTTGTGGCTAACTGAAATTCGTTTTAGACACACACGGGCAGGCTTTCCCGTAAATGCTACCCGTTACGAGTAGCCCGAAAAACGAGTTGCTGTGCTAACTGCAACCTTTTAACGTCAATAACTTTCACAATTTTTGAGCGATTTTATCGATATTTATATCGTTAGAAAGCCCTTTTAAAGAGCTACAACAGTCACTTAATTCATAAAATCGCTCAGAGCACTTGTTAGCCCTCAAAAAAATGATTAAACGTTCATTACTTATCGATGCAAAGCACGGTCATGACCTAAACGTGTAAACGTCAGTAACGTCCACAATTTGTGACGAAAAACAAGACTCACAAGAGCTACAAAAGTTACTTATTATCTCTCAGGTTCATCAATTCTCTGAGGTCCATGAATGTGACCCTAAAATAGGAACCACGCTACTTGTACAGGAGGCCCTAGATTATTAATTCCAAGTTACGGAAGAAACCAATTACTTCCTGAAAATTTCGGAAAGGAAGCCAAAGTAAATATACTAATTATAAAATTTTCACCTCTGGGGTTTCGAAAGTGGAAGGTTCATGCCCTCATAAAGTTTTTGACCATTTCAATCCTAGAAATTCCTGTATTACGTGAAACTCTGAAAGTAAAGATAATTTGGATATCC
>JAGWEN010000386.1:0-104269 GCA_018703685.1 Orius laevigatus | reverse complement strand
AAAGAATTAACTAGGTATGCGATAAGTGACGTTTTTATAACTAACATCCTCAATCTTACAAGTATGTAGCATCCAGATTGGCGGGGAGGAACGCCCGTGCTACCTAGAACACCCCTAACTCTGAATAATTCCTCATTCTGATTCCCCACAATTATCCCGCCAAAATCCTAATTTTTTAAATGTTACAATTTTCCAGCAGAGCACACTGTAGGGTTTTTTGAGATAAGATTGCCGAAAAACTCCCTCTGAGTCAGAATCATCACGGAAAAGTCGATTTTTGAATATGCATGAAAATCGCGTGAGTGTTTATTTTCTTTTTTTTTTATGAATCCCTTATAGAAAGGCGAAAGACTATAGGATGGGAAAGAAACATTTTACACTGAAAAGAACTTGAATGTTGGTTTCTTATCTAATTCTAACTTGCGAGTCACGACACGTACTTAAATACGTAAACCTATATTTTCTTTCAAATCTTCTTTTAAAATTTTTTTCTCCATATTCTCAGTACTGTAATAGGTATTTGAAATGCAGTTTGTTAAAAAGTTGACCAGCAGTTTTTCCGTTGGAATTTCGACCTGGAGAATTAATCTTTAAATAAGTAGCAGCTCCCTCAATTTTGATCTCCAATACTTATTAGCTTTCTCAAAATAGGAAGTAGTTGTTAGCCTTGAACCCATGGTCTCCCTGGGCCACCTTTTGGATGGATGGATGTGGAGGCCACCTATGGATGGATGTGGAGGCCACCTATGGATGGATGTGGAGGCCACCTATGGATGGATGTGGAAGCCACCTATGGATGGATGTGGCCACCTATGGATGAATGTGGAGGCCACCTATTGATGGATATGGAGGCCACCTATTGATGGATGTGGAGGCCACCTATTGATGGATATGGAGGCCACCAATTGATGAATGTGGAGGCCACCTATACGTAGATATGGAGGCCACCTATTGATGAATGTGGAGGCCACCTATACGTAGATATGGAGGCCACCTATTGATGAATGTGGAGGCCACCTATACGTAGATATGGAGGCCACCTATTGATGAATGTGGAGGCCACCTATTGAAGGATGTGGAGGCCACCTATTGAACGATGTGGGGGCCACCTATTGATGGATATGGAGGCCACCTATTGATGGATGTGGAGGCCACCTATTGATGGATATGGAGGCCACCAATTGATGAATGTGGAGGCCACCTATACGTAGATATGGAGGCCACCTATTGATGAATGTGGAGGCCACCTATACGTAGATATGGAGGCCACCTATTGATGAATGTGGAGGCCACCTATTGAAGGATGTGGAGGCCACCTATTGAACGATGTGGAGGCCACCTATAGATGGATGTGGAGGCCACCTATACATGGATATGGAGGCCACCTATGGATGGATGTGGAGGCCACCTATGGATGGATGTGGCCACCTATGGATGAATGTGGAGGCCACCTATTGATGGATATGGAGGCCACCTATGATGGATATGGAGGCCACCTATGATGGATATGGAGGCCACCTATGATGGATGTGGAGGCCACCTATTGATGGATATGGAGGCCACCAACTGATGAATGTGGAGGCCACCTATATACATATAGATATGGAGGCCACCTATTGATGAAAGTGGAGGCCACCTATGGATGAATGTGGAGGCCACCTATACATGGATATGGAGGCCACCTATGATGGATATGGAGGCCACCTATGATGGATATGGAGGCCACCTATGATGGATGTGGAGGCCACCTATTGATGGATATGGTGGCCACCAATTGATGAATGTAGAGGCCACCTATACATGGAATAGAGGCCACCTATGGATGGATGTGGCCACCTATGGATGAATGTGGAGGCCACCTATTGATGGATATGGAGGCCACCTATGATGGATGTGGAGGCCACCTATGATGGATGTGGAGGCCACCTATTGATGGATATGGAGGCCACCAATTGATGAATGTAGAGGCCACCTATACATAGAATGGAGGCCACCTATGGATGAATGTGGAGGCCACCTATTGATGGATATGGAGGCCCCCTATGATGGATGTGGAGGCCACCTATTGATGGATATGGAGGCCACCAATTGATGAATGTAGAGGCCACCTATACATAGAATGGAGGCCACCTATGGATGAATGTGGAGGCCACCTATTGATGGATATGGAGGCCACCTATGATGGATATGGAGGCCACCTATGATGGATGTGGAGGCCACCTATGATGGATGTGGAGGCCACCTATTGATGGATATGGAGGCCACCAATTGATGAATGTAGAGGCCACCTATACATAGAATGGAGGCCACCTATGGATGGATGTGGAGGCCACCTATGGATGGATGTGGAGGCCACCTATTGATGGATATGGAGGCCACCTATGATGGATGTGGAGGCCACCTATGATGGATGTGGAGGCCACCTATTGATGGATATGGAGGCCACCAATTGATGAATGTAGAGGCCACCTATACATAGAATGGAGGCCACCTATGGATGAATGTGGAGGCCACCTATTGATGGATATGGAGGCCCCCTATGATGGATGTGGAGGCCACCTATTGATGGATATGGAGGCCACCAACTGATGAATGTGGAGGCCACCTATATATAGATATGGAGGCCACCTATTGATGAAAGTGGAGGCCACCTATTGATGAATGTGGAGGCCACCTATTGAACGATGTGGAGGCCACCTATAGATGGATGTGGAGGCCACCTATACATGGATATGGAGGCCACCTATGATGGATATGAAGGCCACCTATGATGGATGTGGAGTAGGGATGGGATATCGATGAGAGGATATCGATATTGGTATCGATATCAATATCGGAATAGTGATATCGATATCACTATAATATCGGTTCCATAATATCGATATCGGCGATATATCGATATCCGATATCGCAAAACAAAATTAACGAAGTTTAGTTCGTATACTCAGTTTAAAACAATAAGTAATATGCTTCTTTTGCCATTTTTGGCACTACTTACTCAAAAATTGCTTCTTTTCTAATTTTTTACTAACAAAAGCAATAAATAAATATTTAAATAAAAAGGAATTTAAAAAAGCGTCTAAGCCAAAAGCCTCAGTGAGGTCAACCCCAATAGCCTGCTTTCCTCCGGAAATCTGCTAAAACATCAAAATCAATATTTTTTTTTCTGTTTCTTGTTGCTCTATTTTGGTGCCACCCTGTATGCGCTCTGACAAATAATAACGTCAATTTCAAACGTCAAAATATAATTTTACGACTCAAATAAAAAATAAATTAAATTAATAAAAGAACTAATTTTGAGATAATTTTACATATTTCATAATATAAAATTCTATGAATTAAGTACAACCCATGGGCGAACTGCGGAGTGGCGACTGTCCAGTGATCCAAGTACCCAAAAACATGATGCAATAATACTACTATCATTGACAGGACATTTTATGTGCAACATACTCAAATCTCAAAAGAAATTACACCGATATCGATATTGTTCTATGATATCGATATATCGGAAATATCGGACTAACAATATCGATATCCAAAATATCGGATATCGAAGGTCTAATATCGATATTTCCGATATATCGATATCGATATCCCATCCCTAATGTGGAGGCCACCAATTGATGAATGTAGAGGCCACCTATACATGGAATGGAGGCCACCTATGGATGGATGTAGATGGAAGTCTGTTGATAGCCTATTTTTTGAGGAAGTTCCAGTTTTTCGGTTTTCTCTTCGGTAACTACCAATTTATTTATTTATTCACCAAGAAAATATAATATTTTTGTATTAGTTGTATCGATTATCTTTCGAGATCGAAAGAGTTCAACTCCGACAAGTGTTCGTGCGAGATTGGTAAGATAAAAGGTTAAACCCTAAGGGTAAACCAAGGCTACTTCAGCCAACGTTATAAACACGATTTTGTGACAAACGTGAACACTCACCCCCTTACCCCCTCTTCGTAAAACAGGGTCAAACGTGGCCAATGTTAACCAAAAATAAAATTATAGGGCTTAATAGGCGACGGAAACCTTGGCCTAATTTTTTTCCTTTCCGAAGTCCAGAAAAATTTCAAAGGAAATTATTAAGAATTTTAGCTTGGGCTAGTGTTACCAGAGGTTAGGGAGTTTTACCAAGCTGAGATGCATTTGAAGTTGCCCAATCTGGGACAAATAGACAAAATAGGCATTCTGGCAACCTGATCTCCTTCTAGCAAGTTAAAAATGGTCCAAACTAGTGATGCCAGTGGTCAGGGAGGTTTTCCCAAGTTGGGAAACATCAAAAGTGGCCCAATTTGGGCAACATCAAAGTATCCCAATTTGGGCAATATCAAAGTAGCCCAATTTGGGCAAAATCAAAATTAGCCCAATTTGGGCACGATCAAAGTAGCCCAATTTGGGCAACGTCAAAATTAGCCCAATTTGGGCAACGTCAAAATTAGCCCAATTTGGGCAACGTCAAAATTAGCCCAATTTGGGCAACATCAAAAATAGCCCAATTTGGGCAACATCAAAAATAGTCCAATTTGGGGAACATCAAAAGTAGCTCAATTTGGACAACATCAAAATTAGCCCAATATGGGCAACATCAAAAATAGCCCAATTTGGGCAACATCAAAAGTAGCCCAATTTGGGCAACATCAAAAGTAGCCCAATTTGGGCAACATCAAAAGTAGCCCAATTTGGGCAACATCAAAAGTAGCCCAATTTGGGCACCATCAAAAGTAGCCCAATTTGGGCAACATCAAAAGTAGCCCAATTTGGGCACCATCAAAAGTATCCCAATTTGGGCACCATCAAAAGTATCCCAATTTGGGCAACATAAAAGTATCCCAATTTGAGCAACATAAAAGTAGCCCAATATGAGCAACATCAAAAGTAGCCCAATTCGGGCAACATCTAAAGTAGCCCAATTTGGGAATCGTCTAAAGTAGCCCAATTTGGGCATCGTCTAAAGTAGCCCAATTTGCAATGACCCTATTGGCAACCCAGTACACTGGTTGCCCAATTATTGCATAAACTGGCAACCCTCAGTTACTCTCTCAAAGGGGCTTCTGAAAGGTTTGTAGGTTTATTGGAAATGCACAATAAAATGTTCGTGTGAGGCTGTAAAACGAGGTTAAAAGTATAAAAACAAAGTTTTCCCATTGGCTTTTTCCTTCAAAAACGATTTTAACACGACCGAATAATTTTTCCAAGAATATTGCTGATGTCTGATAGCGACCGAGTTGGGACAATTACGATTGATTTAATTATACAATTACGGTGACCGTTCCCATTTGAGAATTGTGTTAAACACTTCGGTTTTTCGACTGGGGTCACGCTAATTTTTCATTAATGCTGTATGAAATGGGCCATTTTTCAGATTTGCAAAAACAAAGTTTTTTCTTGACTTTCTTGCCCAAAACCATTCTTTTTAGGTAGATTTGGTTAAATATTAATACCTATATTGGTCCCTTTGCCTCACCCCCTTAGGGTAGAAGAGAGAACTACAGGACTGCAAGTTTAGAACTGGGATCTTTGGATCCAATATGATGTAATGTTTATTAAAGAAAAACTATCTGGGGTTGACTTAAGTTTTGCCAAAATGGTGCAATAAATGAGTGACTAATCCTGCAATTCGTGTTCGTTTTTTTAATTGGAGGACCTTAAACTAATAAAAAAAAAAAAGAAGAAGAAAAATTTGTGAGTCGACAAGGGGTGAAAATCTAGGCGGGGCCATTACTGAGAAAAATTGTGCCAAATCCTTGCATGACATTGTCAAGAATTTGAAGGCGTGAGTAACTCGAAAAGGGGGTAGCGTCGGGCAACGAGAGGCAAGGGGAGGGTTTGGCCAGCTTTACCTACCTCGCTGTTAGTCTGACCCTAGAAATTGACCAGTCGACATGCAATACACTTCTTTGCTTTTATCATCACTTTAAGTAAGTTTAATATCAACCATTTTTTCAAAACCATTTTTTTTAGACCTAATAAACTTGTAATTTAGGAAAATTAGGTACCACCCTATACCTAAGCGCCTTCTACCAAAACCTTTTATCACTTTTCCTTTTAAATTTTTCATCCCAATGAAATATTCGGATAAGAAATTTCCTCATAATTTGAAATCACATTTAATTCATGGGAAGCAACAGGGCCTGAGTCGAAGTGGACGAATGATTAAGGTCACGTGGTAAGATCGAAGAAGTTTTCGTTTCGTATTTTCTGTATCAATAAAATGGAATGCCACCCGTTTCTTAGGTTCTTAGTTTTTCAAATATTTATTGACAAAAATTACGTCATCATAGTATGTTCATAACTTCCACTGTGTACTACACTATTTAGTTGACTCCATAAAAAAAATTAATTGAGATCGAAAGTCCCAGTTAAAGGACGTGGCACCTCTTCCAAGTTTTTCAACGATTCCCAAAAGAAAGACAAAATTCTCATGATAAATCTAATGCTAAATTCGATGGCATCAATAAAATAAATTATTTTTAGGATGAATCGAAGGAAAACTACTTATGAAAGTTCTTCTAGGTAATAATAATACTACGTTCGGACTTAAAAAGCCCAAAAAGGGCGATTTCCAATCGCTCTAGTGAATTAGTACCTAAAATTTCCCTCTTTGAGATATTACCCTTAAAAAAAAATTATAACTACTGTATAGTGTGTGTACTAAGTAAAGAAGAGTAAAGAAGTAGTAAAGAAGTAAAGAAACTAAATACTGTGGTTATTGCTTTTAGCGGATTTCCGTATGAAAGCAGGCTATTGAGGTCGGCATCTCCTTTTTTCCGGTTCACTCTATCAATACGCCGTTAGAAAGCTCTTTTGAGAGCAAATGATAGTTCACGTAAAAAACGCTTCGATGACTCCATTACCTTCAAATTTCGACTTAAAGTTGAAGTTCATCAACCTCCAAAACTTATTTCTTTCTTTAAATTTTCTTATTGCAAGGGGTTCAGGGTGGCTAACTTTTGGGTTTAAACATGTCCTTGAATGGATTGTTTGATGTGGTGTACAAATATAATGAAAAAAATAAGAAAGAAAATGGGAATTCTTAACTCTTCTACTATGAACCCTTCCGGGTAGCCGCAATCAAAATTGGAAGTGGGGTGTGCATTTAAATAAGTGAATAAACTCGTTAAACAAAAAAAAATTAAATTAAAAAAAAAACCTTCCACCAACTCTAAATAAAATAAAAATTTCATCAAATTTCTCACATTTCTTTTATTCTTAAATTAGAATTACAAATCAGGACCTCCTAAAATAAAATGTCACTGAAGACTTAGCGTGGAGGAACTGGACTAATGAATTCAAAACAGTTTATTTCCTTCGGCACGATACGACGAAAAGTTTTTTTTTTTAGATATGCGAAAAAAACACTATTACCAAGGCTAATAAGGATATTTTGAATGGCTTAATAAAATAGCAGTCTTTTTTCATGGACGAAATGATCCATATCGTGTAGGGTGATTAAGATAACGGTTGCTAAAGGAGGACAAAATTTCAATTTTTCCAGGGTGGGCTTATTTTAACTTTCTCAAAGAGAAGTTATTGTATTACCGTCGGATTCGGGTTTTTGGGGAAGGGTCTTCCAGACCCCCTAGGGTCAAACTGACTTTTGATCTTTGCCGGACATGACTTTGTCTGTGGTGCCGGCCGTCCGGCCGTCCGGCCGTCCGTCGCCTTTTTTCTCGGAACACTTCACGGCCACAATTTTCATCCGATTTTCACGAAATTTTCACACAATCTTCCTTTCGTGGTTATCTTGAAAGTGACGAGAGCGATTTTTGAAATTCGACAAAATGGCGGAAATATGTCTGTCTAAAGTTTGCAAAAATGTGCTACGGGCTTTCTACCGGTCCGATCTTCACCAAATTTTAACCAAATAATCTTCACGTGATCCCGATTAAATTTCATTAACTAATTAGGTAATTAATTATGTAATTAGGTAATTATGACCAATTAACCAAATTTTCCCATTTTCATAAAATTATCACCAAATTCAAGTAATGATTGAAAAAAAAAATTTTTTTTTTCAAAAATTAATTAATTAATTAATTAACTAATTAGGTAATTATATTGAGTTTGAGTAAAATTATTCCCATTTTCATAAAATTATCACCAAATTCAAGTTATGATTGAAAAAAAAATTTTTTTTTCAAAAATTAATTAATTAATTAATTAACTAATTAGGTAATTATATTGAGTTTGAGTGAAATTATTCCCATTTTCATAAAATTATCACCAAATTCAAGTTATGATTGAAAAAAAAATTTTTTTTTCAAAAATTAATTAATTAATTAATTAGGTAATTATATTGAGTTTGAGTGAAATTATTCCCATTTTCATAAAATTATCACGAAATTCAAGTTATGATTGAAAAAAATTCAAAAATTAATTAATTAATTAATTAGGTAATTATATTGAGTTTGAGTGAAATTATTCCCATTTTTATAAAATTATCACCAAATTCAAGTTATGATTGAAAAAAAAATTTTTTTTTAAATTAATTAATTAATTAATTAACTAATTAGGTAATTATATTGAGTTTAAGTGAAATTATTCCCATTTTCATAAAATTATCACCAAATTCAAGTTATGATTGAAAAAAAAATTTTTTTTTCAAAAATTAATTAATTAATTAATTAGGTAATTATATTGAGTTTGAGTGAAATTATTCCCATTTTCTTAAAATTATCACCAAATTCAAGTTATGATTGAAAAAAAAATTTTTTTTTCAAAAATTAATTAATTAATTAATTAGGTAATTATATTGAGTTTGAGTGAAATTATTCCCATTTTCATAAAATTATCACCAAATTCAAGTTATGATTGAAAAAAAATTTTTTTTCAAAAATTAATTAATTAATTAATTAACTAATTAGGTAATTATATTGAGTTTGAGTGAAATTATTCCCATTTTCATAAAATTCAAGTTATGATTGAAAAAAAAATTTTTTTTTCAAAAATTAATTAATTAATTAATTAATTAACTAATTAGGTAATTATATTGAGTTTGAGTGAAATTATTCCCATTTTCATAAAATTCAAGTTATGATTGAAAAAAAAATTTTTTTTTCAAAAATTAATTATTTAATTAATTAACTAATTAGGTAATTATATTGAGTTTGAGTGAAATTATTCCCATTTTCATAAAATTATCACCAAATTCAAGTTATGATTGAAAAAAAAATTTTTTTTTCAAAAATTAATTAATTAATTGATTACCTAATTAGGTAATTATATTGAGTTTGAGTGAAATTATTCCCATTTTCATAAAATTATCACCAAATTCAAGTTATGATTGAAAAAAAAAATTCTCAAAATTTCATTAATTAACTAGGTAATTAGGTAATTATAATGTGTATGAGTGAAATTAGTCCCATTTTCAGAAAATTATCACCAAATTTAAGTTATGTTAGAAAAAAAAAAGGATTCATTTCCCCCGAAATTTATGGATCCCCCGAAATCTGTAGACCTTTGAGAAAGTTCGTGTCTCTGGGCAAGCTCCAGGACGAATACTTTTATCTCAGAAAGTGATTTCATGGCATTTATCATCATATTTTGAGAGCCAAAATGGCTACATTTTATGGATATTAAACCATTAATTTTCATTTTTAGCGGATTTCCGGAGGAAAGCAGGCTATTGGGGCCGGCCTCACGGCGGCTTTCGGCTTTTTTTTATTCCTTTTGCCCCAATTTTTAAGGAAGAAGGGTCGATATGGGTAGTTGAGGTGATGGAAGAGTGGGTGGAGGAGGGTAGAGGAGGAGATGGGTGAGTGGTTGTGGTAGTAGCGGATTATGGTTTTGGGAGGTGGGGGTAAGGTGGAGGAAGATAGAATAGGTGATGGGAGAGTGGGCGGAGGTGAAGGATGGTTAGGAGAAGTGGGGGAAGGTTAAGGAGGGTAGAGGAGGTGATGGGAGAGTGGATGGAGGTGGAGGATGGTTGGGGTAAGTTCGAGGAGAGTAAAGGAGGTAATACGAGAGTGGGTGGGATGGTGAAAGAAAGGTGAGGGAAGGTCAAGGAAGTGATGGGGATGGAATGCGGTGGTGGAAGGTTGGGGAATGATGGGAGAAATTAGGCGGAAGTGGTTAGGGGGAGGGGCATTGTGGATGGAGAGTATTTGGTGTTTGTGGGGAGGTCTGTAGAGCTCCATATTTTGAGGAAGTTCAAGTTATGGAGTTCTTATGTTTTAAACCATTTTCGACTCCCAATTTTCAAAAATCTCATCAAATCTCCAAAATTAATTTGAATCCAGTTTTCCAGTTATTTGTCATTTTTAACCCTTGAAACCAACCTTGAATTCGAATAAATGAGATTCAGAATTTTGTGAAAGCTTGAATAATTAATTTGAGAATTAATCTTGAAAGTCTAGACTTTTTCGAAAACGATCGTTACGTCATTGGTACATTTTTTTGAATGATGGTTAAGACGGTTGACTAATGCGGTTGGCGTGCAAACAACATCTTGAGTGAGTCGACGGCATTAAGTTGAGGGCGGTTCGCATGAAGAAGGCGGGAGGGGGTGGACCTCGCCGGCAGTAAGGGTGGCCTTCACCCCGATAGCGAGCCACCTTCAATAAACAGAACCAGCATAGCTCAGACCAGTTCCCTCTCGAAAACCACCCCTCCCCCCTCATACGACTCTCAGTATGGACAAAGCCTTCCCCACAGCTCCTTCCGATTCCCCTCTCATTCGCTCTCAACCGCCAAAATTCTCCAACCCTGGCTCAATGATTTATGGCAATATCAGGTAAAAATTCATTAACTTTTTTCTCGACCTTTTATAAATAAAACGTTCGTGACTTTCCTTGAGGACTTTCACTTTTATTATTTTTGTTAAAAATCGCAAACGTTTTATGACCGATAAAATTTAAAGATTACAATAATTAGTTTCCCTGTTTACTGATCTAAAGTCGTAAATTTTAAAGGAAAGTGATTTAGTTTTTACCTGCAGATAAAAGTTGTTTCCTTGTCCATAACGACAAGTGTTTTTACAAATTAATATCGTCAAACTAGCTCAAAAATGCTGCATGACATCCCAAATCGTTGTCAAAATATGAATTTCGTTTGAGTTTTTTAAAGAAATCCCCATATTTTGGGATGACACATCAAGACTTTTGCTTGAATTCTCCACACCAACATCCAGTTTTTCTCCATTTTTGGAGCTAAGGAGTGCACTTTCATCGGTAAATATAAGTAGAAAAACTGTCAAAAAATTGTGGATTATAAGGGCATAAACGCCCAGTCGTGTTAAGGGAAACTTCAGAGGTTATAAAAACAAAAAAAGACGAAAAAATTGGCGTCCTACTTATTCTTATAGATAAATATCTATTTCTCAAAAACATGATATTTTAATTTTTTTTTCCTTATATCTCGATATTACCTGTTCAAGCTAATCTTATTAATCTTAGGACAAGTTGCTCCAGTCTATGAGGTTGATGCTTTCATGCACGATATGAACCACCCCTTTTGAGACTTTTTTTTGTGGTTAATTTTAATTTATGAAGAGACAGTAGCCTAGATTTCATATCGATTCTGATTTTAGATATAACGTCAGTGTTGTATAAACTCAAGGTTCTTCTTCCATACATTATGTATTTTCTTACAGATCAACAGTTTTAGGAAAATAAATCAATTATTACTGTCTTTTCAGATAGTTTTTGATCACTTTTCTTCTAGCTACTATTAACTATATTTTGATACAACCTCCACCAATTGTTCCATGGTCAATATCGAACAAAATACAAGATTTGGATACTAGTTAATCGTCTTTTAAAGTAGATTATGACCCCCCTTTTTTTAGCGGGTTTTTTCTTCTAACTAATGACCTAATTAGCTTGATTTAGATAACTGTAAGATTAGCTAATTGCCTTAATAGCTGAAAGTTTAGCCCCTTTTTTCTGCTACTAACCTTTTAGCTAGACACTTTTAAGACGAACTAATTGTAATGATTGTAGCTAGATTTTGATCTTCTATCTACAGGCCTATAAGCTAGCGGTACCTTAAAAACTTGCTAATATATTCAGCTAGATTTTGATCTTATTTCTTCTAGCTACTGATATTTTAGCTATATTCAGATACCTTTACTGGATAATTGATAGCGGATATGGTGAGGTGCGTCCTATTCCCAATGATGGTTAGATGCGTCCCGACGATTAGGATATCTTCCTATTCGCATCACCACCCTAGGAGGTTAGCTGAGTCTCAGTCATCTCTTTGGGCAGATAGTTGAAGCTAACAATATTGGACCCATTCCAATCAGAAATCTCTTTGCTCTGCAGCCTTGCATTCACCATTCTTATGAATTCTCCCTTTTCTTCGTTTTTATTTTAGTTTTTCGCAACTTGCTCCTGAACTATTTCATCAATAGCATCACCCTCTCTTCCTGGCCACCCCCACTGTTGGGAGGAATTTGGGTCAGATAATTACTTTTTCTTGTTAAAAAAAAATAAATAAATAAATAAATAAATATATATTTGTCGGTGATGGACTGCTGAAGTGCGAAGTACTGACATGAAACTGCTAACACTGAGATGACATCATCTTGTCAACTTTAATTGTCTTAGTCGATTGTTAATTGATTAATTTTAATTGTTCGATTGTTAATTGATTAGTTTTAATGATTGAGGGTAAGCTCTATGCTCTCCTCAGAACCACCCCCGGGATGCGCATTTTGTGAAAGTAGACGAAGGGGTGTGTTACCCCTTACCACCCCTTCGAGGCTAGAAGTGGGGAGCACGGAGAGAGCCCCAGGTCCAAGGGACATTAAGATTTCGAAACTCAGAGAAGAGAGGTGCAAGTCTCGGATCGCTTTCGTTAAAGTACCAAAAAACTGTGTTGTTCATTAATCTTTCATCATCGCAATGAGAAATTAATTATGAGAACACCGTTTACGTCATATATATATATACCTACGTCTTTATCTTTTCTGGAGTAGGTATTTTAATGAGTAATGAAAAGATAGGGCTCTAATTATTTAAATATTTCGTTGCCAAAACCGCTGTTCTATAATGGATTCAAAACACGACACCGTGAAAGTAGTTTTGTCCAAACACGACAGAATTCTCCACCTTCAAAGAAAAGCGACTTCCATCGATTTTTCATTTAGAATGTAGACGAAAACCGTTTTCCCTTCGCTTTGTGCATGTCCAGGAAATATCCTAATACGAATATTAAACTTTATTACTCCAGACGTCGAAACTATAAACGTTTATATTAAAATTAGGATTTGCGAGAATAAAAAAAATTATTTAGGCGTTTTTAAGATCTTTTTGAAAGAACAAAGCGAAATTTTTAAACGAAAATGGGGTTAAGAAAAATGGTTTTTTTGTGGCCGGAAGTGTCGAGGAGAGTTGAACGGGTGACAGGAAGAGGGAATCGAAAAAACCAATAATCAAGAATCCATCGACAACGTGAGCACGCAATGCTCCAGTCATTCAAAGGGCATAGCCGGATACGGAATCAAAAAACGCCCACAAATGTAGGAAGTCCAGTCAGATGTCACTATGTTCTTATAATATAAGAAAATATAGAGAGAGCACCATAAACTCATAGGAGAGCCATTGAGGGTCTGAAAAAAAAAAAAAATGTTTTGCCTTTAATAAACGATTCACGGACACTTCGTACGGTCTATTGTTCTTTTGCTGTAGCTGGACACTTCGTACTGTTGAGGGTGTCATTTCGTACTATTAGCAGGTATAAATTCAGGTAGCAACTCTTTTGCTCAGGTAACGATTTTAAACTGAAGGTGTCAATTCGTACTATTGGCAGGTAAAAAGTAAAAACTCCCTAAAACTTAATAAAAAGCAAAGTTTATTGAAACATGGTAGGTACCTATTAGATCGAAAGAAGAAGTGAATCGATAGTCAACAAAACAAGGGTATTTTATGGCTCAAAAACTCGTGAAAAAACCAAGAAAACCTGAGTCATATTCAGAGGATCAGGGATTCAGATTAGGATACTAGGTACCTACTATTAGGTAGAGTCAGAGTATTCAGAGGCTGGCGATCAAGGTATGTATTCAGATGGAGTTCAGAAGGTGATTCAGAGGGTGAGTGATGTATGAATAAAAAAAAAAAAAAATTAAAAATTAACTAACTAGATAATCATGACGTATTTATGTAGGTACTATTGGTCTGATCTTCAAATTTTTACAAACTTCACGATTTTTACCCGATTTTCACTGGGTATGGTGTTCCTGGGAAAGCTCCAGGAAGGCTTTTGGGTTGGTGGGGGGTGGGACAGGGAAAATTTTCCTTATATCGAGGATTTCCTTTCATACATGTCCCTTATATCCAGGTTTTGATTATTTTATACGTATTTATCTTGCTCAACACTTTGACCGTACGAAATGTCCTAGTTTGGGAAGCGGAGATTATAAAGGGTCTAATCCCGAGACCGTGTGAAGTGTCCGGCCTACAGTACGAATCGTCCGGGTTGCCTTCTTCAGTACGAAGTGTCCGTTTACCTTAATAAACTCCTAAAATTCGAATCAGAAAATTTAAAAAAAATTCATTTAGTTACCTTTTCAGGCTAATTTTGAACTTTTTTCTGACAAGAAAAGACCCTTTTAGGGATATTTTGTTCCTTTTTGACGAGAAGAACCATTGATAGCAAGGTTTTGAACCACTTCCACAAGAAAACACCCTTTTTGCCAGATTTCGACCCTTTTATTTTGATATGGAAAGACCCTTTTCTGACAGATTTTGAACTTTTTTGACAAGAAAAGACCCTTTTAGGGATATTTTGTTCCTTTTTGACGAGAAGAACCATTGATAGCAAGGTTTTGAACCACTTCCACAAGAAAACACCCTTTTTAGCCAGATTTCGACCCTTTTATTTTGATATGGAAAGACCCTTTTCTGACAGATTTTGAACTTTTTTGACAAGAAAAGACCCTTTTGGCCTGATTTCCAACATGTTTTCTGACCAGAAAAGACCCTTTTTAGGGATATTTTGTTCCTTTTTGACAAGAAGGACCAATGATAGCAAGGTTTTGAACCACTTTCACAAAAAAAAACACCCTTTTTAGCCAGATTTCGACCCTTTTTTTGTTATGGAAAGACCCTTTTCTGACAGATTTTGAACCTTTTTGACAAGAAAAGACCCTTTTGGCCTGATTTCCAACATTTTTTTTGACAAGAAAAGACCCTTTTTAGGGAGATTTTGTACCCCTTCGACAAGAAAAGCCATTGTTAGCCAGGTTTTGAACCACTTCCACAAGAAGAGACCCTTTTCAACCAGATTTCGACTCTTTTTTGATATGGAAAGGACCCTTTTCTGACAGATTCTGAACCTTTTTGACAAGAAAAGACCCTTTTTAGGGAGATTTTGTACTTTTTCGACAAGAAGAGCCTTTGTAAGCCAGCTTGTAAACCACTTCCACAAGAAAACCCTTTTCAGTCAGATTTTGGCCCTTTTTTGATATGAAAAGACAGTTTTCTGACAGATTTTGAACCTTTTGACAAGAAAAGACCCTTTTAACCTGATTTCAAACCTTTTTTCGACAAGAAAAGACCCTTTTTAGGGAGATTTTGTATCTTTTCGACAAGAAGAACCTTTGTTAGCCAGTTTTTGAACCACTTACACAAGAAAATACACTTTTCAGCCAGATTTCGACCCTTTTTTGATATGGAAAGACCCTTTTCTGACAAATTTTGAACTTTTTTGACAAGAAAAGACCCTTTTGGCTTGATTTCGAACATTTTTTTTGACAAGAAAAGACCTTTTTTAGGGAGATTTTGTATCTTTTCGACAAGAAGAGCCTTTGTTAGCCAGGTTCTGAACCACTTCCCGAAGAAAAGACCCTTTTCGGACAGATTTTGAACCTTTTTGACAAGAAAATACACTTTTTATTCAGTTTCTGACCCAATTTAAAGAGAAAAAGAGCCTTTTCAGCCAGATTTTGACCTTCTATTACAAGAAAACACCCTATTTAGCCAGATTTTGACCCTTTTTCGACAAGAAAAGGTCGTTATCAGCCAGATTTTTTATATTCTTTGAAGGAAAAGACAATTTTTTTTTTTTTTATGTGGGGGATATTAGGTGTTTGGCGGAGAGGTCTATAGAGCCCCGAATTTTTGAGAAGTTGTTGCACTTAATTTATGTCACATTTATGTAGTTGAAACTATGAGATTTAAAAATGTTTCCTTTTTTGTGATAGGACAGGTGGGAGATGTTAGCGGCACCGAGCGGTCCACCGGAGGGTGGCCATGGAGCATCAAGCCGTCCAGGATCTCGGCTCGAATACGCGGGCGGCGGAGGAGGGAGCGGCGTCGCCGGCGGCGGAGGGGGTGGAGTCGGAGAAGGGGCGGAACCCCCGCCTCCCGAGCCCCCACCCCAACAACAAGACTCTCAAACCAAGTCAGACACAGAAGACGACCTCGACGAGCCGGAGGTAAACACTCCCCTTATCACACAAAAAACCAAACCGACCGAAAATCCCACATCATTCTTAACACCCCGAAAATGCTAAAAGGTAACCATTTTTATATCTTAAAAAATCATAAATTAAAAAACAATTTAACATAAAAAAGAAGGAAATTAAACCTATAAAAAATTTCATAAAGACCTATAAAAAATTCTTTTCTCACTTTACATAAATTGAGTTTTGCATATAAATTTTTTGTTTTTTATGATAAAAATTTTCGAGGATATTTGCATTTTTACATCATAGAGGTTAATCCATGTTAATTTATATTTTCATTAATATTTAAAGGAGGTCCTAATGTCCCGCTGGTCACGAATAGTATAAAAGTGTCTTAGGAATTAAGAGAAAAAAAAAGCTCTGGGTGAAAATGTGACCGGTTTTAAAACGTTTTTAAAGTTGGCGTGTCGGATCTTTTGGACTTTAAGGGGGGTGGGAGGGTATAAAGAGATGCGGATAAGAAGAATAAGTGGGAAAAGGCGAGTCCGAATCTGGGTCAAGTGAGAGGGTTGGAAGGCCGTTTCGAATCGATAAGCCGGGAAGGCTTCTTAGGCCCATTGAGCTTAGCTGACCAGTTCAACAAGTGGCACGTGTTCTCAAAACCGAATCTTCAGCTGATATCTTTATTTGTCCAAAATCAAAGTCAACTTATGAACCATATACACAAAAACTGCGATGAAGATCGTGCAAAGTATGAAATCTGCGATTAAAGCTGCCATTATCGAAAAGCCCCAAAAGAAGTACAAATGGATGAAAAGGGCCGTTGAAAAGAACTGAAGTGCGACCACGATGGAGAAAACAGTTGCCCTCAGTTTTCTCGGCGATATCATATAAAGGACGAAAAAGTAAGCCCATGAAATGATGACATCTGCCAAGCTTAAGAAAAAGAGTTGAACAAGCAAAGTTAAATAATAAGTCTTCAATGGTCCTTCTATAGTGATGAACGTGCTCACGAAATTTTCTTCTTCTTTGGCCACAAAAAAAGCATATAAAGCGTCATTTTTTAGGGTCAAATTTTGCACGTTTTGAGACATGTTGGTGTTCTCGATGGTCACTATGTATTCGCCAGCGTCAATGGAAAAATTGCACCCTCGATCTTTGCTTTCGATTTTTACACTTTTGTTGCCTTCAGCTTTTTCCAGAATTGCAGTGATGTTCTGAGAAGTGACCAGGTACAAATGGCTCGAGTTGAAGACTCTTGGGACTTTGAATATTGTCGGGTCGTAATTAGAATTGATGAACAAATTCCCTTCTTTGGTGTACACATAAGATGCAGTGTGGTCCACAGGGATTTGAAAAGACTTTTTATCAGTTTCCGAAGTTAAAAATCGAATTGTGGTCGTTTTCTTCTCTTTTTGGGCCTTAATCATCACATATTTTAAATGTTCCAAATTGAAGGTTTCACCAATAGAAGTCAAAACTTGAGACGTTTTGTGTTCATTGAATATCCTTATTTGGGAAGTCGTATTTCTTGGTAAATCTTGAAGGCTAAGGACGAAGATGAGATGAACTATTGAGACCACGACTAAAGCCAATATTAAGAATACGTGTCCGGACAAAACAAAAATCCAAGTTTTGACTTTGTAAAATTTCATTAATAGATAAGAAAGGAAGAAGCAAACTGGGAAGAAGATGGCGCAGAAAAATAAATAGAAGTCGACAATGTTCGGTACTAAAGGATGCTCTGGCCAAAGGACGAAATTCGTCTGATATTGGGTTACGGTGAGTATGGAAAGGATTGCTATTGTCATACAAATGGGAGGAAGGAAAGCCAAGAATAAGTTGAAAAACTTTTTCGCCTGGTCGATTTCGTACAGGTTGCATTCTGGCTGCGAATATTCCATCCAGTGCTTAGGTGTCTGGGACTTGGATGCTGCAGGTTTTGAATTCTGTTTGTATCCCCATAGCGATTTCGAAACCGATGGTTCTTTAATAACTTCAGGCTTATCCATTCCAAATTTGAACTTGACACGTTTTTCCTGCGTTTTCTTTGATCGAATTTTTCGAAAGAAGCCGATAAAAATCGATGATAGGACTTTGCAGAATATTTTTGGATAGGTCGGCTCGATGTATAATTTGTGTACTATTGATAAGAAGGTGATGGAATAGAAGACGAAAATTGCGAATCCGATGTAGACGGAAATGAGGTTCAAGGAGAAGCCGAATGTCTGCAGGAATGGTACGAAGCATCGGACTAGGCAGCGGGTGTATGCTAGGACGAATACGAGATTTCTCACTCCGGTTATTATCTGCGTGAATTCCGTTTGCTCGATCAAAAAAGCGGTTCGTATGCCGGACGTTGACGTGTATGCCAAAAGCATAATTCTATCGGGAAGTCGTGGGGACGGATCGATAGATAAGTTTAGGATGCAGAAAGAACACGAGAGGACGCCGCATATGAGGCCGAAGATGATCAAATAGATTTTACCGAGGAAGCTGTCCGAGATGAGGCCGAGCAAAAAGGAGGCGAAACCGGCGACGACGAGATGCCAAGGAGTGACCTCGAGGCCGTCCGGTGTGGCGAAGTTGAACGATAACTCGTAGCCGATTTTTGTATTCGTTTCTATGCGGACGACGTCCAAAGCGATCATCGACAAAACGTCACCGAAAACGATGAAAAACTCTAGAAGATAATGAAAGCCCATTTCATCAATCCCTACACACTAAAACAGCAAAATAATATTTTTTTAAAAATTAATAAAATTATGCAAAATCAACCATATGATCTATTTGGGACATTTCTTCCGACTTTGATCCATTTCTTCAGAAAAGACGATTTTGATTTATTAATGGACTTCATTGACAAGAAAGACTGTTTTAGCCGCTCAATTTGCCTATTGAGTCAAGGGTCCATGAGTTCCAGGCTTCCTGGGCTTGGAGTCCTTGTTGATCTAGTTCCTACAACATTGCGACAGTCTTTACTCTCTAGGATAGAAATTGAAAGTTCATTGACAATGTTTAGGCTCATTCTGACAGTTTACAGTATGTACTCTTTGATAGTGGGAGCAAGAATTGATGATATAACTTATTCATGATAATGAGAATTTCGATGATAGAGCTTCGACATATTTGAACCATCTCGATGGTCATGGCTGATTTACAAAACGCAGAAAATTATTTTCCGAGCTCACGCGATTCTCTGAAGAAAAAAGAGCCCCGGAGGTGATTGTTTTTTCCGTGAGGGTGACTCAGAGGGGTGAAAGAACAAAATTACGAGGGTTGCTAACCTTGGCCATTTTTTTCTCAATATTACGCAAAAATCAATTTTATTGGAGAAAATTGATCAAAGCTTCTTTGCTAAGGCGTGGTTAAGAAGCCATTATTTTGTTATGGCAGGGGTGGTCATGAGATAAGCTGAGGCCGGTGTGACGTCGTAAACGGCCTTGGACGGAAAAACGGAGCGGACGCTCTTTCAGAGGGAGCTGTAAAGTAATTCCTCAAGGTCGCACTTTAAAACAATTTATACGAAATCTAAAAAGACAAGTTTGCTTAATAAGTTGTTTTATTCGGCGAATTTCTCTTGCTTCAGCCCCCCTAAGGTATTGGGCACAGGAACTCCAACCAGTAAATTAATATCAGAAAATTTTTAACAACTTAATTTTTGGTTGGCTTCGAATTATGACAGGAGATAGGGGTAATGGTGTAGCGAAATAACGGTTATTAACCAAACGTACACAGCTGGGAGGATTGACCGGTTGTAAGATTGACCGATCACGCAAGAATCTAGTGTACATACTAGAATAGGGGAGTCTTCAATGGAATTCGAAAATCTCTTTAGCCTGGATTTTTTAAGCGGCCCTATGCATATTCAGTTGCTCTCTTATATGTAAAGCAGACCTTGTTCTTTCGTGAGAAAAATATGTCACTTTTATGCTGATTCGACCCAGTTGGAAATTTATAGTTTTTAATTATTTGGTGGAAAACATGGTTGGTTCCTAAGGGACATGCAGGCCCAAACTGGTTGCATCCTTCTCAACCCACACTTGGTGACAAATCATGGAAGGCCGAGAAAATGGATTTGCATCTAATTTTCCCGAACCCGCAAAGCAGTTCGGTGTTTCTGAACTGTTGAACTTGACGCCGTGATCGTAATCGACATGCTGAGTAGGCAGAGAAAAGGTTCTGCAACATCGAACTGCTTCGAAGGTTTGGTATCAAAGAACAGTGACCTACTGAATGAATTGTTAACTTTCTCGATTGTAATTTGTTTGTGGTGGGAGGTTGGGATTTTGGTGGAAAATGTTGAGAAAATAAAGATTATAGACTATCAAGCTATGTCATCATCATTGCATCCGTGAACATCCATCCTAGGAAAGAGTGTTACGCTTTGGTAAAAGTGAGTTTAGCGAAGGAAGTAGTTTGTTCTATTGTGATAGCATGATCCTTTGTTAAAGTGACGATGTTGTACCACATAATAAGTTCGCGTTGGGTTTTGACATATACGTTCTAGTTAACGTCCTGGGACGAAGTTTCGTGTTGGGACGTATGCAAATGAATTTTGTCGGAGTCGCTCTGTGAATCAAGTCGTTTCGGACAAAAACCTTAATGGAATATAACCTCGGCTTTGACGTCAGTAAACACTCTCGTATTCAAATATGAGAGAATTGATTTCGCGTTTATGTCAAGATAAACGAAGATTTACAGTTGTTGAAGTTGAATTTGTTTGTTTCAGCCACGGGAGGTGACCATCGTAAGGCCGAGAACGGTTCTTGGCGGAGGTTATTGGGGGAGTAGACCTCCTAGCCCAGGAGGGAGCGAGACGTCTTCGGTGATGCCGCCCAGGCCGAAATCCAGAGCAGCCCCCACAGCAAGCGAATCGAAATACAACAACTTGAACTATTGGCGTGCCCGGAAGGTAAATTGATGCCGAAAAACTTGGACAAGTGAAAGTCAAATATCGAAAGGTTTATCCACCCTTCAGTTACCATGGGTTTATGGTAATCGGAATCGATTTTCACTCTGTGACCCCGTTCTTCCGATTTGCGAAGATACCCTAGAAGGCTAAAAATAGTTGATACAGGTCGTGGTTCGAAATTTCGTTTTTCTAACCAAAAATGAAGTTTGAAGGAGGAACCAATAAATTTCACTTTTGGGATCTACAGACCTTTCCTGTCCCCATTCTCTGAAATCACCAATTTTCAGTCATTTTTTCCTTTTTCTCCAAATTGGTTTTCACTGCTTTCACTTGCCCAAGAGTAATCGCTCACGCGATTTGATCAAACAGAGTGGCTCTAAATTGAACTATTTTTTAGGTGACATTTTACAAAAATGGAGACCCTTATTTTCCCGGGCTTGAGTACAGATTTCGGCCTGGACGTGATGTTATTACGCTGGAAGCCCTTTTGGACAAACTTTCGCTCCGAATGGACCTACCGAGAGGGGCGAGATTCATTTTTGGGATCGACGGCGACAGGAAGCATCTCCTAGAGGAGTTGGAAGACGGTCAACAATATGTCGTTTCTTCCTATAAGACGTTCAAGGTTACTCTCACTACATTTTTTTTGAAAAAGTTTCGAATTCACGCAAGAGGTTTCGATATAAGCTTGAAATCTGCCTCAGAAAAAGGGGTTTTCTCATCGAAAAAGGGTTTTAATGAGCTTAAAAATGGTCTTTTTTAGGGCAGGTTGAGTTGAGCCCAAATCCATACTAAAAGAGATTTCCCGATGTCCAGATATTGAGCCCTTTCCACCAACCGCACTGATAAGCCGAGATGTTTGAAAATGTGAAATGAGCCCACCTTTGTTATCGAAAGATTTCTAGGTACTCAGAGCTTTTGTGCTCCCAGCTAGAAGCCTATTGAAAATGGCTTGAATCAAGAAAGCGGTTCGTGTACTTCGCTTAGGGCATAAAGGGCATTTTCGTGATTTGCTCGGAACCTGAAGGTTTGAGATGGTTGAAAATCGTGACGGGAGGGTCCTATGAGCCGAGAATCATAGTTAATAACATTTCAAATCTCCAAACCGGTTCACAGTGGGACAGAACTGGATTTGTTGTTTCAAAAATCTGCAACTCCCGACGCAATTGTTGACACACCAGACTACCGCCAATTTCTTGTTAATGGTTCCTGTTTAAACTGTTATAAGGGCAATATGATTGGTGCTCATTAACTGGTATAAAAATTGGGTTAATTTTTTTGTGTTTTTTCGAAAAAAGGCTGTACAACCCCTAATTTTATGATATTGAAACCGGGCTAGTATCAATTTGTAGCCCTACTTAATACCTACATTGTCCAAAAAGCAGAAATTTCCTAAATATAATACAAAATTTTTTATGACGTTTTAAAAATCGTCCTTTTTTTTACTTTGAACCCCTATAACTCCCGTTCTACTCAATGAAACCTTTTTTTTTTAAATCGTGGTTTTTTTAGTATTTACTTTTAGAATTTTAAAACGGATTTTCGATAAAGTCAAAAATGTGCGTTTTATTTAACATTTTGCGGAATTTGTTATAACTCGACTTTAACAAAAATTTAACATAAAAGCCTACGTCTTCCTCTACGTCTGAATTAAGTTTCTACCAAAAGACATGAAAATCGAAGTGCCATTTTGGGAATGGCATTTTCTGCTGATTATCTGCCAGACTTTTGACCTGACGAAAAAAAGTATCAAAGTAAACCCCCCTTAATTTTGAGCGAAAAGTCGATTGGCATCAATAACTTTTGGACCCGATGTACCGGGTGCTCGTGAAGGACCCTAACTTCGTTATTTTGAGTACGTACCCTTTGTTTTGACAAAATAATCGATTGTACACTGACAGTTTGGTCCTATCAAAAAAGTGTAAATAAAAAGTTACTGAAAATCTAGCGAAGAATCTGTTTCTTTTGTCAAAATAACGAAGTTAGGGTCCTTCATGAGCACCCGGTACGTCGGGTCCAAAAGTTATTGATGGCAATCGACTTCTCGCTCAAAATTAAGGGGGGTTTAATTCAATACTTTTTTTCGAGAGGTCAAAAGTCTGGCAGATAATCAGCAGAAAATACCATTCCCAAAATGACAATTCGATTTTCATGTCTTTTGGTAGTACAGTCGACTCTCGATAATTCGAAATCCAAGGGACCTCAGAAAAAATTCGAATTATCGAGTTTTCGAATTAACAAGATGTTCGAAATATCGAGAGGCAGAAAAAAATAATTCGAATTATCAAACATGTAAACATTGGAACTAAAAATTCGATTTACAGAACGTTATGAAAAAAGTTATTTCGAATTATCGAGCGTTGAAAATTCGATTTATAGAACGTTGGGAAGGAATAATTTCGATTTATAGAACGTTTTGTTTTCCCTTTTAGAGAAAAATG
This sequence comes from Orius laevigatus, assembly GCA_018703685.1. Taxonomy (NCBI): domain Eukaryota; kingdom Metazoa; phylum Arthropoda; class Insecta; order Hemiptera; family Anthocoridae; genus Orius; species Orius laevigatus. Next base: position 80,560 of record JAGWEN010000386.1, on the reverse strand, counting down.
ATTTCGAATTATCGAGCGTATACAAATACAAAGGATTTTTTCGAATTACCAAAGTGACTGGCTTGAAAGTTCGAATTACCGAAAAATTCGATTTATCGAGAGTCGACTGTAACTTAATTCAGACGTAGAGGAAGCCGTTCCTATAGGCTCTTATGTTAACTTTTCGTTTAAATCGAGTTACCTACACCGCAAAATGTTAAATAAAACGCACATTTTTGTCTTAATCGAAAATCCGTTTTAAGATTCTAAAAGTGCTAAAAAAAAACACGATTTAAAAGATGGTTAGGTTTCATTGAGTAGAACGGGATTTATAGGGGTTCAAAGTTAAAAAAGGACAATTTTTAAAAATTTAATAAAAAATTTTGTATTATATTGTAGTTAGGAAATTTCTGCTTTTTGGACAATGTAGGTACATATTAAATAGGGCTACAAATTGCCACTAGCCCGGTTTCGATATCATAAAAATTAGGGATTTTACAACCGTTTTTCGAAAACACTGGGACTAGGCTAAGGGGCCTAAATGGAATTTCGTGATTTTCTTGTAACCTTAGGGCCCTCGCACACTAGGCGCGGTTCCCGCTTGCGGTCTTCCATTTGAATACATAGGATTTTAATTGTCGCGATAAACGACGCGGTTTTTTGGAAGACCGCCAGGCGGGAACCGCCTAGTGTGCATGGGCCCTGGTTTGAGATGGTTGAAAAATGAGACGGGAATGTCCGCGGAAGATGTTCTGGCCCAGAACTTCTGGGGCCCATGCTAAGGGGCCTAAATGGAATTTCGCGATTTTCTCAAAACCGAAAAGTTAGAGATGGCTGGAAAACGTGACGGAAATGTATCATGGGCCATGGCCCGGGGACCATAATAGAAGACAGTTGAAATCGCCTAAGCGGTTTAAGGACTCCCCTGAGGGGCTTAAGTGCAGGATATCAAAGATAGAATTTGGGAAGGCTTTTCTGGAGGAAATCCCCTGCTAGTAAACCGATCCTAATAAAACAAACTTAAGTTTGTTACTTAAAAAAAAAAACTTAAAAAAAAACTAATGAATTTCATTTTAATTTTTTTCCACATTTAAATCAAATCAGCATACACAATTTTTTGAACAACTGTCGATGAGGGATTATGGCTTTTAGATATAAAGTTCAAAATGCGATCAAACGCGAAAATCCTTTTACACAAAACTATTTCCGTTGGCCTTGTTTTTAACCGCTTAAATAACAGGACTTTTTTTCTTCGTGTGGATGGGGTTGAAAATTAGAGAGGGAGTGAAAAAAAATAACCTGAGTATTAAGTAATGTCGAGGGCTATTAGCTTTATTGAAGGGCGCACGGGGAAAAAAGAAAACACGTAAAGCCAACTTCGTCTTCATTGTTTAATTAAAGGTAAAGCTTCGTGTTCAGCCGAAGGTGACAAAAAAAAAAGGGTCAAACCACAGAAGAAATTTTACTAACATATTTATGTTCTCTGTAAACAATTTTTTCATTTTAAAAAACCAATACCTTGAAAAGCAAGGATATCAGACCAATTTTATGTCTTACGTGACAACAAAGGAACATTTTTTTTCCATGTTAAGTGTATAAAAAGCTGAGAAATTAACTCCATGCTCAATAGCCTCCGTGACCCAAGGTTCGGACAAAAAATTAAAATACTCATACATAATGAACAATTTCTTTCAACCTATTTTTCAAGAAAGGGCGCACTTGCATCTTGGAAAGTGGAAAATTATAGGGGAAGTTATTTTTAAACCTTAGAAGAATTAACCTTGTAATCTTTTCTGAGAAAGTTCCGTTGAGCTATAATCCAGACATTCAAAGTAGATTAAGCTACACTGAAGTTTTTTGATGGTCATGGGTTATACATATGTAGTTCATACCAAAAGACTTGGAAATCGAAGTGCCATTTTGGGAATGGCATTATCTGCCACACTTTTGACCTCTCGAAAAAAAGTATTGAATTAAACCCCCCTTAATTTTGAGCGAGGAGTCGATTGGCATCCATAACTTTTGGATTCGACATACAGGGTGCTCCGAAAGGACCCAAACTTCGTTATTTTGAGTACGAACCCTATGTTTTGATAAAAGAAATCGATTTTACGCTTGATTTCCTTTAACTTTTACTTAAAACACTTTTTTGATAGGACCTAAATTTTGGACAGTAATACTAATCGTTTACCACATAGATAAAAATAATGATGAAAAAAAATTTTTTATTACATAATGTATTTATTCTAAAGGAAATTAACATGTTTATTTCCAAGGTTGAAATTGTGAGTAACCTTAGTTATTGAAACGCAGGGGTTGCGTCCTTCGAAAAAAACAATGCGAGACGTAAGGGGGTTTACGTGTTCGCGTCTAAAAAAAATCTACATTCGTTAACCCCCCTCGAGATGAATATTAAACAGGGGCGTTGTTTTGAGAAGGCGTGGGGGTAAGGGAAGGGGCGGTTTGGCGGTCGTCATGCTATGACCTTGGCGAAGGTGGCGGACTTAACCCTAAGAACTCTTCCAGTCATGGAGGAACCCTCGTTCGTACCCATATCATACCCAGTCTTCGACTCGGTAAGTCAACGTCCACAATTCACTTTTTACTTCATCATCCCTCTTTCGTATAAGACACAAAAGCCTTTCGTACAATTTTTTAGCCAGTGCCGGATATGATTTATTACGAATCTTTCGTCGTTTACCCCGAATTTCTGGACTGGGTAAGTCGTCCTTATTTGTGTTTAAAGTAGTCCTTAGAGCATCCTTATCTCAAATCCAAGTACCTCAACTTAATCAAGTACTAATGGGTTTCATCTCTTAGGATTTTTTTTTTTCAATCGTAGTTGTAGCGTGTTTCGCAGATCATTATGGAATATCACGAGGCCCATTTGGAAAATAGCCAATTTCTTTTTTTCACCCCTTTCATTATCAAGTTTTTGCGTTCAAAAGTATAATTTGAAAATTTTCTTATTTAATTAATGGAATTAATTAATTTTTCATCCTGGTTGCAGCCTATGATGAACAGTGTTTTGCCTCAAAGGGGAGCATTGAAAAAGGGGCAGTACAATCAAGAGATCAGAAAGCCAAGTAAATTAGGGGAAGAAAGACAAAAAAGTTGGGCATTAAGTAGGATTCGAACCCACGACCTCCTGCTTAGCGGGCAGACACTCTAAACCATTGAAGATGATCCTTGGATTTGGCTTCTCTTAACTTGCTTCTTCTCATTCTTCATTCATACTGTAATGATGATTTCCAGGAATTAAGATAAGAACTTGAGGGTAGCCGGTATACTGCAGGGTACAAGGGAGACTTTGGGTTGAATCTAGTAATACAAGGCTTCCCACTAGTTCTTTCCTTACTCAAGTAAATATGAATGAAGATGAGATATGAATGAAGATCCATGGGCTCTCTGTAGCTCAGTAGTTTAGAGCATGATGGTAAGCAGGAGGTCGTAGGTTCGAATCCCACTTGAGGCCTTGAGGAAAAATTAAAATTTTTTGTTTGCCTGTAAAAACTTGTCTATTGCACCGATTTCAGCAAACTTTTTTTTGATCGACGCAGAATTTTATCTTCTTTGAATTACCACTAAAGTATTTTCCACAAAATAGGTCCCGTTGTCGAGTTATATGCAGAAAATTGAAAAAGATCGAGGTTTATGGGCTGCCAAAAGTTGTGCCGGCACTCTTCAAAAATTGGGATCCAAACCTNNNNCAGAGTAGGGCCCTTTAAACTGTTCTGTAGACTGGACTAAAGCATAATCTGGCCTCATATGATAGCTTTTTAGGTGTACTCATGGCGTTAGTCCCTTGAATTCTTTGCCTTGGTCGCCCATCCATTCAACCTGTAAATTTCGTGTTCATGTGAAGGCCAGGAGGACCTTCAATAGGAAATCACCTTTAGGAAAATTATAATTTTATTAGGGCAGTAAATCTTTGTTTGTTAATACATTTCGACTTTAACGAGCTCATGAAGCCTTTCGTTACGGTTGATATGTATGATAGTCTAATTTGGAATAGTTTTACATTTAAAAAGCTTTTTTTAAGGATAGGAAATTAAATAAAAATTGGTACTTAAAAAAATGCGATCGTGCGAACGTCGTGTTTGCCTTATCGCTAAAACATGCGAGCTTAGGCCAAGGACTTGGCCACCCTTCCGTATAGATTTCTTGTTCAGCTTTTTTTTTTTTGTTTAATTTTTAGAACGCGAGTTACGGAGGGAAGAAAAACGGAATCTGGTACGGACCTCCGCCTCCTAGTACTGGATGGAGCAAACCCCCTTTGAGCAGGAAGCAGTCCATCGTTGACGGCGAACTTCCACCTCCGGGAGGTGGTGGAGGAGGAACTAGCAAGCCAAATTCCGGTAGAGTTATACGAATTATCAACAACTTAGATCACACAGTCCAAGTAAGTTCAAATTATAATAAAAATTAAAAAAAAAATCTTGTTTTATAAGTGTCGAGTGCTTTTAAACTTGAGGACGACGCAACCTTTTGAAGAAGTAGTCGAAGATTTGGGGCAAGTCTTAAAAATGAACGGGGCCCGGAGGATGTTTACCGTATCGGGTCAGGAAGTATGTAAATTGAGTTCTGCAGTTAATAAATTAAAGATTCGTTATCGAATTCATGAAATTCGTGTTCAAGGTTTATGCCGAAAATCTCTCTGTTTAGGTTAGAAGCTTTTCTCAATTGAGAAACGAATTTTCGGACGTTGATACTTTTTATTTGGGATCTGGTCCGCTCATGTCGCCGGTTAGAAGGAGCAGGTCGAGAGGAGCGATTGCTTCCGGGCCGGTGGTCGTCGAGCCTGTCATGAACGGTCAAGTCCGAAGGAGGGCAAGAAGCAAATCGCGCCCGAGAAATCTTTACATCGAACCTGACGTCGTACGCGGAAACTCAGGTATTCGCATAATTTGGATTCTTTTGATATTGACGGTTTTGAAGATTACACGCTTTTGGAAGTTCTGAAGGAGGAGCCGGTCAGGTTGACGATTAAAGGGATGAGAAGGACATTTTACCCTCCAGTCCATCACGCTCCTCAAGATAATTCACCGCCTGAAAAGAGACTCGTTCTCGATTGGGTGTATCCTTTCAAAAAGTGAAAGTATAGAGTTCCCGGATGGTTAGAGATGGTTTAGAGCTATTTAGGCGTGGACCCCTTGCCTCACTCTCCCTCGGATAGCAGAGGGAACTAGACGGTCACCCATCCACATCCATGAACTTAGGTGACCTTATAAGAATCGGTTTTTCATTGCCGCTAGGTTATGGGCTAGAGGACCCTATTCACTAGGTGGTCTGTTCGATTCCTCCAAATTGACCATTTTTTCCCAAATACCAATCAAACAAAAATTTCCTTAAGAAAATTATCAGGTATGGCTACAGAGGGACGGATTCACGAAGGAACCTTTGGGTCCTCCCGACGGGCGAACTTCTTTATTTCGTAGCCGCCGTCGCCGTTCTTTTCGACCGCGACGAAGAAGCTCAACGCCACTACACAGGCCATACCGAAGACATCCAATGGTACTCCCCCCCAAAAAAACTTCATTTACCAAATTTCTCTTTTCAGTATGGACCTTCATCCCAGCCGTGAACTAGTAGCATCAGGACAAAGGGCGGGAAGGAACAGAAAGACACAAGCCCACATTCGAATATGGAGCACCGAAACCCTTCTCACACTTTACGTCTTCGGAATGGGAGAATTCGAAATCGGCGTTTCTGCAGTTGCGTTTTCCCAGTTGGTTAGTACATTCCATATTTTAAAATATACATAATATATGCCATTTTTAAGTCTTCATAAATTGCTAGGATGAAAAAACCAACTATTAAATCTAATTAAATTGAATTTACGTGTACTTTAGGGATTTTTTTACTTCTTTAGATAAGAAAACGTATGGTAATGAACTGGAATCTTGCGTGCACTGTTTGATCCCATATTTATGAATGTGTGTCTTTTAACCTTTTTTCATCGATTTTTTCTAGAACGGAGGAAGCTACGTTCTTGCGGTGGATGGCGGGAGGGAAAGGATCCTTTCGGTCTGGCAATGGCAATGGGGCCATTTGTTGGGAAAAGTTGCCGTAAGTTGATCGTTTATTGCAAGGCCACAGTTTCATCCAAATGATAATTGCCTTCATTTCTATTCATTATTCAGTATTGAACGTTTCTTTGCAATTAGTTTGGGGATTACCATTTTGGGACATGCAAAAATTATTTTACAGACGCTTCAAGAAGAGCTGACCGGCGCCGCTTTCCACCCTCTAGACGACAACCTTTTGATCACACACGGGAAAGGATGTCTTACTTTCTGGACGAGACGGAAAGACGGATATTTCGAAAAGACAGATATCATAAAACCTGTTCGTTTTAAAACTTTTCTTTTTCTTTTAATTTATTGCTTTATAGCCTTCGAGGACGCACATAACGTGCCTCCAGTTCGAACAAGAAGGCGACGTCGTTACTGCCGATGGTGATGGTTTCATCACAATCTATTCTGTGGACAGCGAAGGAGCTTATTTCGTCCGAATGGAATTTGAAGCCCACAACAAAGGGATTAGCTCGCTTATGATGCTTTCGGAAGGGACCCTTCTTTCCGGAGGGGAAAAAGATCGAAAAATCGTCGCCTGGGATTCTCTGCAAAATTACAAAAAAATCACCGAGACAAAAGTAATATTAATTTCAAAACCGTTTTTTCAAAATGTCCAAAATCAATAATGAAAAATACAATTTTCCGTCCAAAAAAATTCAAAAACACTCGTCATAAAAACCTTCAAAATCAACATTTCATAGCTGATATTCTGTCAAAAACCTAAAAAATAGCCTGTCAAACTTTTAATAAGAACATTTTATAACTAATAGTCTGTACAAAAAAAATCGACATTTCAAAGCTAATAGTCTGTCAGAAACCTTCAAAATCAACATTTCATAGCTGATGGTCTATCAAAACCCATGAAAATCAACATTTCATACCTAGCTATTAGTCTGTCAAAAACATTCAAAATTAACATTTCATAGCTGATATTCTGTCAAAAACCTTTAAAATCGTCAATTTAAAGCCAATATCCTTTCAAAAACCTTCAAAATCAACATTTGCTAGCTGATATTCTGACAAAAACCTTTTAAATCGGCAATTCAGAGCCAATAGCCTTTCAAAAACCTTCAAAATCATCATTTCATAGCTGATGGTCTATCAAAACCCATGAAAATCAACATTTCATACCTAGCTATTAGTCTCTCAAAAACCATTTGCAATCTGATATTCTGTCAAAAACCTTTAAAATCGACAATTCAAAGCCAATAGCCTTTCAAAAACCTTCAAAATAAACATTTTATAGCTGGTGGTCTACCAAAACCCATGAAAATCAACATTTCATACCTAGCTATTAGTCTGTCAAAAACATTCAAAATCAACATTTCATAGCTGATATTCTGTCAAAAACCTTTAAAATCGTCAATTTAAAGCCAATATCCTTTCAAAAACCTTCAAAATCAACATTTGCTAGCTGATATTCTGACAAAAACCTTTTAAATCGGCAATTCAGAGCCAATAGCCTTTCAAAAACCTTCAAAATCATCATTTCATAGCTGATGGTCTATCAAAACCCATGAAAATCAACATTTCATACCTAGCTATGAGTCTGTCAAAAACCTTCAAAATCAACATTTCATAGCTGATATTCTATCAAAAACCTTCAAAATCAACATTTGCTAGCTGATATTCTGTCAAAAACCTTTAAAATCAACAATTCAGAGCCAATAGCCTTTCAAAAACCTTCAAAATCATCATTTCATAGCTGATGGTCTATCAAAACCCATGAAAATCAACATTTCATACCTAGCTATTAGTCTGTCAAAAACCTTCAAAATCAACATTTCATAGCTGATATTCTATCAAAAACCTTTAAAATCGACAATTTAAAGCCAATATCCTTTCAAAAACCTTCGACATCAACACTTCATACTAATCAAAACCTATGAAAATCAACATTTCATAGCTTTTAGTCTTTCAGAAACCATCAAAAATAAGTTAATAGTCTGTCAAAAACGTTCAAAATCAACATTTTAAAGACAATATTTTTTGTTCTAAAACCTTCAAAATCGACAATTAAGTATATCAAAAACATGAAAATCAAAACATGAGAATCAACATTGACTCCAAATAACCTCAAAATATACGTTAAAAACTATAAAATTCATTTTTTTGGAAACGTCATTTATTTACTCTCTTAACAGAAACCCACCCTCATCCTAACATCCCAGTCTTTCGCCTCCAGTGCTTAATTGAAATTTTAGCTTCCAGAATCGGCGGGAGGCGTCCGAAGCATATACCCACAAAGGCCAGGGAGAAACGACGGCAATATTTATGTAGGAACGACCAAAAATAATATAATGGAAGGATCATTACAAAGACGATTCAACCAGGTATTTGACACTTTAAAAATTAACGAAGCCATCCAAAAATGATATTTTAGGTCGTTTTCGGTCACGGAAGACAATTATGGGGCTTAGCAGTCCATCCCGACGACGAAATGTTCGCCACCGCTGGCCATGACAAAAATATCGCTTTGTGGAAAAAGCATAAATTAGTTTGGATGACGACGGTAAGAAAAGAAGGAAAAAATTGACAATTTTTGAATTTGATGGATTTAGGTGGCTCATGAATGTATTTCGTTGAGTTTTCATCCTTTTGGTGTCGCTTTGGCTGCTGGATCGACGGAAGGTCATCTCGTAGTTTTGAACACAGAAGCTGGAAATGTCGTCGCCACAGTTCGCGTCTGCGGCTCCCCTCTCAACTGCCTTGGTTATAATCCAGGTAACATTCATATCTACAGGGGCGGACTGGCCCGAATATCCCCAAAAATTCGTGAAAAACTTCAAAATCAACATTTGTAAAGCCTAATTTTCGTCCAAAAACCTCAAAATCAATCTTTTTAAAGCCTAATTTTCGTCAAAAAACCTCAAAATCAACAAGCCAAATTTTCGTCAAAAACCTCAAAATCAACATTTTCAAAGCCTAATTTTTGTCAAAAATCAACATTTGAAAGCCAAATTTTCGTCAAAAACCTCAAAATCAACATTTGTAAAGCCTAATTTTCGTCAAATAAAAAAACCCTCAAACTCAACATTTATGAAGCCTAATTTTCGTCCAAAAACCTCAAAATCAACATTTTTAAAGCCTAATTTTCGTCAAAAAACCTCAAAATCAACAAGCCAAATTTTCGTCAAAAACCTCAAAATCAACCTTTTTAAAGCCTAATTTTCGTCAAGAAACCTCAGAATCAACATTTGTAAAGCCCAATTTCGGTTAAAAAAAACCTCGAAATCAACATTTTTGAAGCTTAATTTTCGTACAAAAACCTCAAAATCAACCTTTTTAAAGCCTATTTTTCGTCAAAAAACCTCAAAATCTACATTTATAAAGCAAAATTTTCGTGGAAAACCTCAACATCAACATTTGTAAAGCCCAATTTTGGTTTAAAAAAACCTCGAAATCAACATTTATGAAGCTTAATTTTCGTACAAAAACCTCAAAATCAACATTTATGATGCCTAATTTTCGTCCAAAAACATCATATTCAACATTTATAAAGCCAAATTTTTGTCAAAAACCTCCAAATCATGGTTATAAGAGCAAATCTTTTTTTGTCAAAAAATCTCAAAATCGACGTTTAAAGTGCAATTTCGTTTGTCAAATACCTCAAAATCAACATTTTAAAACCCAAATTTCATTCAAAAACCTCAAAGTTAACATTCAAAACTTTAGGGGGGGGAGGGGGGCAAAGGTTTTAATTTGTGAAAAAGTTTGGGAACCTCTGTTTTTGCTGAATGTATTTTTCTAAGAGCCAATTTTCTGTCGAAATTTTCTGCGCAACAGGGTGCCCCCTTAACTGAAAACCCACCCACACCCTAAGGTCCCAGTCCGCCCCTGCATATCTATTCAATTTTTTTTTGCTTTATTCTTTTTCTAGCTGGTGATATGGTCGCTATCGGTTCGCAAAATGGCAGCATCTATTTGTTCCGAGTGAGCAGAGACGGCTATTCTTATAAAAAGATCAACAAAATCCGCGGTTCTCAGCCACTAATGCAGTTAGACTGGAGTACAGACGGAAATTTCATACAAACCGTCACAGCAGACTATGACCTCACTTTTTGTAAGTTTTCTATATTCTGAATTTTTTATTTTCTTACATGCAACTTCAATTTATTTTTAATATTTTTTTTTTTTCGATTAAAGCCTCATTATAAAGTCCATCTCGAGACTAATAAAACTTTATCGTTTTTTATACTGAGTCGTTAAATTCACCCCTAAAAATCAACATTAAATTTTTTTTAAACACCTTTCCATTTTTTAAATAATGGGAGAGAAAAAAAAAATCTGAATATTTATTTTTGATGTATTTTATAGGGGATGTGAAGACGTTAACTTCGGAAAAGAGTCCTGTAACCATGAAAGACGTTAAGTGGTACACGCATAATTCAACTGTCGGATTCTTGGTGTCTGGTATGTATAAATAGGGTGCCTACGTCATAGTAGCTTTGGTGGGGAAGTTATGCGTGATTTTACGCATTTTCAAAGATTTTAATTTCTGGGACCACAGCAATCCTAAGACCTACCTAATAAAGCCATATTTTGAGCTATTTTTGATAAGAAAAGACCTTTTTCATCCAGATTTTGACTTTTTTTCGACAAGGAAAAACATTTTTTAAATAGATTATTACCCTTTTGACAAGAAAAGACCCCTTTCAGCTTGATTTTCAACCTTTCGTGATAAGAAAAGGCCCTTTTCGTAAAGATTTGAACTCTTTTTCACAAGAAAAGACCCTTTTCAGCCAGATTTTAACCTTTTTCCTCGAGAAAGGACCCTTTTCAGCCTGATTTTGTATCTTTTTGTCGAAAAGACACTTTTCGGCCATTTTTTAACCCTTTTAACCAGAAAAGACCCTTTTCAGCCATATTTTAACCCTTTCCCTAGAGAAAAGACCCTTTTTTAGTTTGATTTTGAACCTTTTATTTTTTTTATACGTAAAGACCTTTTTCAGCCATATTTCATCCCTTTTTCATAAAAAAAAAAAAAAAAAAAAATTAAAAAAAAAGAAAAAAAAAAGACCCTTTTCAGCCAGATTTTAACCCTTTTTCACAAGAAAAGACCCTTTTCTAACTGACTTTGAACCTTTATTGATCAGAAAAGACCTTTTTCAGCCAGATTTTAACCATTTTTCACAAGAAAAGACCCTTTTGAGCCAGATTTTAACCTTTTTAACTAGAAAAGATCCTTTTTAGCCAGATTTTAATCCTTTCCCTAGAGAAAAGACCTTTTTTAGCCTGATTTTGAACCTTTTTTTAAATAAAAAAAGACCTTTTTCAGCCATATTTTATCCCTTTTTTACTAGAAAAGACCCTTTTCAACCAAATTTTAACCTTTTTTCACAAAAGAACCTTTCCATCCAGATTTTAACCTTTTTTCACTGGAAAAGACCCTTTTCATCCTGACTTTGAACCTTTATTGATCAGAAAAGACCCTTTTCAGCCAGATTTATGACCCTTTTGACAAGAAAAAAACTCTTATTCTCTTGGTTTTGAACCTTTTGTCATAAAAAAGACCCTTTTCTGTCACTTTTCGACAAGGACAGATCCTTTTCAGCCATATTTTGACCCTATTTGACAAGAAAAGAATCTTTTCAACCTAATTTTAAACCTTTTTTTGAAAAGAAAATACCATTTTTGGAGAAATTTTGAATCCTTTCGACAAGAAAGAGCCCTTTTTAGCCAGATTTTAAACTTTTTTCACATAAAAAGACCATTTTAAGCCAGATTTCAAACTTTTTTGTAGAGTAAAAAAAAAATTAATAATAAAAAAAAAATAAATTTATCTTTTTGTTAATTTGTTCTCTTGAACTTTTTTTTAGGTATTTGGAATAACCGATATTATCCAATGACGTCCATAATTTCGACTGTAAACCGATCTGCGGCCCACGATCTTCTAGTCACTGGCGACACTGAGGGCTACTTAAGGCTCTTCAGGTACCCATGTGCTAGCCCTAAGGCGGAATACAACGAAGAAAAAGTCTACAGCCTCGCCATCGCTGCCGCCCGATTTTTATACAACGATCGCAACGTGGCGACCGTCGGCGGGACCGATGCCTCGTTGATGCTCTGGGAAGTCATCGACGAATGATTCAAAATCAAATTCAAACTCGAAATTCGCCCAGAACGTTGATTACCAACGTATTCATACTGCCATTCGACCTTTTTTTCCACTTTTCTTTAGGATAGACGTCCTAGAGTTTAGGAAAGCTGTAACCAGCGAAAAATAAGAGCTTTTACTATTAATATGTTCACCTGTATATTGAATATATTTTTATCACTATGATAATGTTGGAAATAATATTTTTTTAAAAAGATATAACAGAGGTAGGCTTTCTTTTAATTAGCTGCTTCTTAAATCTGTAAATAAGTAACAAAAAGCTAAATTTAGGAACAAAAAATAGTTTTTAGTTCACTCGGCAAATGCCTTTATTTTAACGCACAATTTTTAAATTATTTGTGAAAGTTGATTTTTTTTGGGGAACCTGGTTTGGTGGAAAAACGAGAGTTTTCCGAGCTATTGACATTCCTGATTCCCAAAAATTAACTTTTGTTTTTAAAAGTTTAATGAAAAATGCACTTTGAACAGTGTATAGTCAAAAAGGGAGCAATAATATAGGAAATGGGTTTTTGTTCAGTTTTAGAAAAACGCTTTGCCTAATTTAAAACATCCTGTGATGTCACTACCTTACCTCATATTGATTTGAACTGTTAAATAATGTATATGTGCTCAATATTTTAATAAAAATTCTATAAATTCACTGCAAATTGTGGGATATTTGGTTATTTTTTATCGATCTGCCGGACGAAACTTGTGACTAATCTTGAGGCCGCTAGAATGCGCTAAGTGTTTTTTAAGAGCCACACTCAGAAGAGACGGATAGGGAATGCATAAATCGATTGCATAGAATGTTACTGATGGAATTTTGTTGAAAGAAATGATTTTCTCCGATTTTTCTAATATTCTGAAAACGAGGGGCTCTATGGAACTCTCCATAATAACCTTGTGCCCCTAATGACCTTCGCAAATCAACCTCCTCGCCTAGCCTTTAACTAATCACCTCTGCCAACAATCCCCCTAGCCACCCCTCCTTCATTTACATTCTAAACCCTCCTCTCTCAACCTTCTACCACCTCTCTCAACCTTCCTCCACCTCCCCCAACCTACCTCCACCTTTCCCCACCTCCCCAACCTTCCTCTTCCTTTCCTCACCTCCCCCAACCATCCTCCACCTTTCCCCACCTCCCCCAACCCTCCGCCTTTCCTCACCACCCCCCAACCTTCCTCCACCTCACCCAACTTTCCTCCACCTCTCTCAACCTTCCTCCACCTCACCTAACTTTCCTCCACCTCCCCTAAATTTCCTCCACCTCCCCCCACCTTCCTCTACCTCCCCCAACCTTCATCCACCTCCCACAGCCTTCCTCCACCTCCTCCAACCTTCCTCTATCTCCCCCAACCTTCATCCACCTCCCCCAAACCTTCATCCACCTCCCCCAGCCTTCCTCCACCTCCTCCAACCTTCCTCTACCACCCCCAACCTTCCCCCACCTCCCCCAACCTTCCTCTACCTCCACAACCTTCCTCTACCTCCCCCAACCTTACTCCACCTCCCCCAACCTTCATCCACCTCCCCCAACCTTCCTCCACCTCCCCCAACCTTCCTCTACCTCCCCCAACCTTCCTCCATCTCCCCCAACCTTCATCCACATCCCCCAACCTTCCTCCACCTCCCCAACCTTCATCCACCTCCCCCAACCTTCCTCTACCTCCCCCAACCTTCATCCACCTCCCCCAGCCTTCCTCCACCTCCCCCAGCCTTCCTCCACCTCCCCCAGCTTTCCTCCACCTCCCCCAGCCTTCCTCCGCCTCCCCCAGCCTTCCACCGCCTCCCCCCACCTTCCTCACCTCCCCCTCACTTCCTCCACCTCCCCCAAAACCTTCATCCACCTCCCCCAGCCTTCCTCCGCCTCCCTCCCACCTTCCTCTACCTCCCCCAACCTTCATCCACCTCCCCCAGCCTTCCTCTATCTCCCCCAACCTTCATCCCACCTCCCCCAACCTTCATCCACCTCCCCCAACCTTCATCCACCTCCCCCAACCTTCATCCACCTCCCCCAGCCTTCCTTTACCACCTCCCCCAACCTTCCCCCCACCTCCCCCAACCTTCCTCCACCTCCACAACCTTCCTCTACCTCCCCCAACCTTACTCCACCTCCCCCAACCTTCATCCACATCCCCCAACCTTCCTCCACCTCCCCAACCTTCCTCCACCTCCCCCAACCTTCATCCACCTCCCCCAACCTTCCTCTACCTCCCCCAACCTTCATCCACCTCCCCCAGCCTTCCCCCAACCTTCCTCCACCTCTACAACCTTCCTCTACCTCCCCCAACCTTCCTACATCTCCCCCAACCTTCCTCCACCTCCCCCGACCTTCCTCCACCACTCCCAACGTTCATCCACCTCCCCCAGCCTTCCACCAACCCCTCCAACCTTCCTCTACCTCCCCCAACCTTCCTCCACCTCCTCCAGCCTTCCTCTACCTCCCCCAACCTTCCTCCATCTCCCCCAACCTTCCTCCACCTCCCCCGACCTTCCTCCACCACTCCCAACGTTCATCCACCTCCCCCAGCCTTCCACCAACTCCTCCAACCTTCCTCTACCTCCCCCAACCTTCATCCATCTCCCCCAACCTTCCTCCACCTCCCCCAACCTTACTCCACCTCCCCCAACCTTCCTCCACTTTCCTCCACCTTCCTCAACCTCCCTCAACCTTCCTCCACCTCCCCCAACATTCCTCCACCTCCCATGTCGTTTCCCCCAGCTCATTCCTCCATTCAGGTTGCTGGCAGAAAAAGGTCCGATTTAGACCATAATTATTATTAAAAATTCCATTTCGCAGTTGGTTATCCTACGTCAATTTATTTACAGCCCATAGGCTAATTACGTCGGTTTCTTCTAACCAAACTACGACTCAAATCCGCGATTTCTCCCCAAAAGAAAGAAAAAAAAGGCTCCATCCCAAAATTATTTCAAAACGTAGCCCAGCACGTACAATTACTAGAAAGCATTTCTTCTTTTGGGGGTGTTCACCATTGATAAGGACTTTTTTTTCCTTTTTGCCTTCTTTTTCATTTTGTTCCTAAGGAGAAAGTCGCTGGACCAATTGACTAAATATAGGGAAGGGTTCGAGGCCTCCGGCTGTCCACTTCGTTTTCGTACAAGCACAACTTTTAACTTATCAAAGAATCATCCCAAGTTAAAAGACCTCCAAAAACTTTTGAAAGCCAAAAAAAACCATCAGTCACGATTTCAAATGTTTAGAACATCGTAATTAGAGTTAATCGATTCTATAACAATGGTTTCGAAATAAAAAAATACGTGTGACCTATGGTTGTAGTTTGGGAACAAGCTTCTTCTTTATTACGCAAACTGTTGCGTTATTTTTTCCCATCTACATAATTCGAATTTGGAATTTTTCAACTTACAAAAAAAAAAGGGTCGCATGAGAGAATTTTTTTTCTTCATCCGAAACTTTCGTGGAACCTTTAATTAAGGTTTGTTCATTCCATGAAAAGTATTGTCCGGACGTTCCGTATCCAATGGCGAGTAATGAACGTCGGGACTCGTCTTCACGGATCGAATAGCTGAGAATCTGTGAACAAAAAGATGGATAAATGAGGCCCTAGAGGACAATGAAAAAAATAACCTATAGAAATTTTTTTTTATCCTGATAAGTACCTAATAAATTTTTTTTGCCTGATCACTTGATACATGATTTTCGTGATAGAAAAATGGGTTTTGAGCAGCAGGTAGTTGTTTGGAAAGGCGTACAAGCGATTAGAATCGATTGGAGGTAAAAAGAAGGTTCGCGGCCCACGATTCAGGCTAGTTCCCTCACGACACCTCTGTCCGACAGCGATTAATTGATACCCTTTTCACAGATAAAAGAGAAATAGCTAAAGAAAAATTGAAACTCATCATTACCGACTGTTCGAATTGTGTAAGACTTTCTTTACGTTCGGATATGTAGGCGCGATCTTTTGTTTCCGTTTTAAGACTTGGAGTAAAAGTCATTTCCGACAGGCTTATTGTTATGGTAACGCTGTCATCATTCATAAACTATCGACAAAAGATGAATGAGTTAAATAACTTGTTATGAAATTCCAATTCAACTTGAAAATTGAAATTGCATACTCAAGAACTATCGCATTCATTTTTTTTATCACTTTCGTTGTTCTTGAAGCTAGATTTTGATCCCAAATCTTATAGCTAATGACCTATTAGTTAGATGATCTAATGAGTAAAGGCCTATTAGCAAGATTTAGATGCCTTTACAAGTAGCTAATTACCTAATTAGGTAACTTGAGACACCAATACGACTAGCTAATTGTATTTGAAGCTAGATTTTTATCCTCTTTAATTTAGCTAATTAGCTAACTCCTGATACCTGTACTACTAGCTAATTGTATTTGAAGCTAGATTTTGATCATCTTTCATTTTGCTAATTACCTTATTAGCTAACTCCTGATACCTGTACTACTAGCTAATTGTATTTGAAGCTAGATTTTGATCATCTTTCATTTTGCTAATTACCTAATTAGCTAACTCCAGATACCTGTACTGCTAGCTAATTGTATTTGAAGCTAGATTTTTATCCTCTTTAATTTAGCAAATTAGCTAACGCCTGATACCTGTACTACTAGCTAATTGTATTTGAAGCTGGATTTTTATCCTCTTTAATTTAGCTAATTAGCTAACGCCTGATACCCGTACTACTAGCTAATTGTGTTTGAAGCTAGATTTTGATCATCTTTCATGTTGCTAATTACCTAATTAGCTAACTCCTGATACCCGTACTACTAGCTAATTGTGTTTGAAGCTAGATTTTGATCATCTTTCATTTTGCTAATTACCTAATTAGCTAACTCCAGATACCTGTACTACTAGCTGATTGTATTTGAAGCTAGATTTTGATCATCTTTCATTTTGCTAATTACCTAATTAGCTAACTCCAGATACCTGTACTACTAGCTAATTGTATTTGAAGCTAGATTTTGATCATCTTTCATTTTGCTAATTACCTAATTAGCTAACTCCAGATACTTATGTACACGACTAGCTAATTGTATTTGAAGCTAGATTTTAATTACCTTTATTTTAGCTAATTACCTAGTTAGCTCACTTTAAATAGCTATACGAGTATACTACTAGCTAATTGCCATTATATCTAGATTTTGATCCTCTTTTTTAGATAATCACCTAATTAGCTAATTTCAGATATCTAAATGACTAGCTAATTGTATTTGAAGATAAATTTTGATCAGCTTTAATTTAGCTAATTAGAATACTCTAGATACCTATACGACTAGCTAATTGCATTGAAGCTGGATTTTGATCCTCTTTAATTTAGCTAATTAGCTAACTCTAGATACCTATACGACTAGCTAATTATGTTTGAAGCTAGATTTTTGATCCTCTTTAATTTAGCTAATTAGCCAACTCTAGATACCTATACGACTAGCTAATTGCCTTTATATCTAGATTTTCATCCTTTTTCTTTTAGCTAATTACCTAATAAGCTAACTCCAGATGCCTATACGACTAGCTAATTGTATTGGAAGCTAGATTTTGATTACCTTTCCTATATCTAATGATTTAATTACATAGCTGACTCTAGCAACTTAGGTTCGATGACCTAAGTAATTATGACTAGCTAGTTTTATTTGAAGCTACATATTGATCCAATTTCTTCTAGTAAAAGACCTATTATCTAGATTTTAATAGCTTTACGACTATCAGTTTGCTTTAAGCTAGATTTTGGTACATTTGCTTCTGGAAGCATTCAGGAGCTTCCTAATCGCTGGCATCCTATTGCTTTAATCCCCCAGATCACGATTCCTGTCTCAATTTTTCGTGATTTACTTATTTGACCTTCAAATCTAGAATTCTGATACGAAAAACCCAATAAATGGAAAAAAAATTTATAAAAGGTTAAATACACCGGAGGGGATTTAGGCCAGTCAGGTGTTGATCGTGCTTTCGGTGAAATCGCTAATTATAAAATTCCCTCTTTTCTTCCTTCCATTTATTCTGACGTTGAAAAAAAAAAAAAAGATTGAAACCGAGATGGGATGAAAAAAGATTCGTGATCTTCTCTCTCACGCGAGTCAAAACGGCAAAAAAGTAGCCATCACTAATTTAAGTTAAACTAGCGTGAAAACACTACTTGTCCGCTTGTTTACTCATTGCGTACCCCACAATTTAGACCTTCGACTTCGCTAATTACACTCCTCGGAACATCGTGAACGACCCTATAAAATCTCCCATTTCAGAAAGGAATAAACCATAGAGTTAACTCTTTTTTATTTTATACATTTGCATATTTTAATCTAGTAATCATTAGGTTTCCGTTAGTCTAGCCGAAATTCCGAAACCTGTTTGACAGAATTAGGGAACTGCTAAGCATAGGAATAATATCTATTATTAGAAAAATGTTCCAGGCACAACATAAATTATACGTTTGATGATCGATTGTCAAAATCCGGTGCTGGGAAATAATTCATTTTATTAATTTTAACGTCTTCCGTACCTGAGGTTTAAAAATAAATATAAATCAAGCCGAACTTTCGCTTCGATATTTCGCCCATCCGCCGATTTATAGAAAGCCGACGATATCCGGCAGTTGGAGGAAGTGCCCAAAGTGCTTCGATAAAGAGAATGAAGGAAAAGAGGATTTTGAAAAGTTAATTTTTCACTTTCGACCTTAAAAAAACGTGTTTTAAATATTCTAGAATTTTTTTTCCTTTTTCAATTCGAAGGTTTTACGATTTAACGGCTCCAATTCTTGTAGTGGAAGAAAAAAAATTAACGGAGAGACGTCCTAAGTACGTGTCATCTCCGAACACGTAGATCGTTCAATAACGGACGATTTTTCGTCTCCACAATGAAAGATTTTTTCGAACAAAATCCACGTACGATATCTGGGACCGTAGCTCACCATATTGGCAAAAAAAGAGAAAAAGATCATTTTTTGAACATTTCATTTTCCACCCTACATTTTCCTCCTATTGAACATCAAGGAAAAGAGAAGCAATGTTTTGACCAAAGGTTATAGCCGGGCTTGGCATCTACAAACATGTCACAATGTTCCTATATATCTAAGAACAATAAGTTGTTGATAAACATAAGCCCACAATTCTACCCCAAGTAAGTTATTTTCGTCTAGCAGCTCAAACTTTTGACTAGCAAACAGTCAAAAAATGAACTTCTTTATTCCTCCTGAATAAACACCGACGAGCAAAGCTTTGAGTCTTTAGCTCCAGGGTAGTTAACGATGTCCACGTAAAAGGATTGGCGCAATTCAATACCACCCCGAAAATACGTGTAGACTGAGGTTGTTAGAATATTTTCATTCAAAATTTCAATGGTGAAAGACGGAAAGGGAAGTAAAAGCGGTTTCGTCGAAGATGCAGTCTCTTGGGGAGGGTGGAACCTCGCGGATGGAATGCGGGAAGCCGCCTCGGCCGGGCGAAAGCCCCGGCACTCTTCTCTCACCGAGATTTGGGTCAAGAGCCCAGTTACCCACTGTCGGATATCGCCCGCGCCTCGCCTTTAAACCCTTTAAAACCTATCGTCGAAAAGGCAAAATCTCTTTTATTATTCATTCTCCACAACCTGTTTCGCGGGATAAACTTCGGACGTGTTCCCAAACTAGTCATTACATCCATTTTTTTTTTTCTTTCCAGACGCTAAAATTGTCTATAAAATCAATCATTTCCTTCAGTAAATATTGATTATTTTAAACGCACTCCTTTTTTTCGCTAAAATACAAAAAACTCTTAATTTGAGCTAATAGGGAACCAACCAGAATAGGTCACGGTCATGTACAGGACCTCCGGACTATGCCTCATTAGACTCCATCGCTTCACTGGAGGAGCGTGGCACCTCTTTTAGGACAAAGTACGAATTTTTGAAGCCAACACAACAGATATCGCTTCTACGGTCTGGAATCTAAAAGAATCAACTAATAACCTTTTTTTTTAGCGGATTTCCGTAGGAAAGTAGGCTATTGAGGTGGTCGTCACGGAGGCTCCCAGGCTAGAGGCTTATATATTCGTGATCAGGAAGCTCTGGGGATCACAAAAATATAGGGGGTTCCTTTCAGGTTTATATATATATATATTTATTTATTTATATATGTACATGTTCATCGTATAACTGGAGCAATTTTGGCATGAGGTAGATGAAACTCTGTATTTAGGGCCTAAAAAAATTGAGAAGGAAACCTATTGAAAATGGCTTGAATCGAGCAAGCGGTTCTGGTACTTCGCTTAGGGCATAATGGGCATTTTCGTGATTTTCTCGGAACCTAAAGGTTTGAGATGGTTGAAAATCGTGACGGGAAGGTCCTAGGGGCCGAGGATCATAGTTAATAGCAGTCTAAATCTCAAAATCGGTTCTGGGACTTCTCTAAGGGGCCTAAATGGAATTTCGTGATTTTCTTGTAACCTTAATGTTTGAGATGGTTGAAAATCGTGATGGGAAGGTCTGATGATCCGCAGACCGTATTAAGAACGGTTCAAATCACGGAAGATGTTCTGGGACCCACGTTAAGTGGCCTAAATGGAATTTCGTGATTTCTTCGATACCGGAAAGTTTGAGATGGTTGGAAAATATATTATGGCCCGAGGACCATAGTAGAAGACAGTTGGAATCGCCTAAGCGGTTCTGAGACTCTCCTGAGGGAATTAAATAGAACTTCGTGATCTCAGAAAATAACAGCAGGAGATGGTCGAAATTGATCATAGGAGCAGGGGGCTGCTCATGAACTGAGAAATCTATTGCTATTGTGGTCGGTGCGATGGAGGCTCCGGGCTCAGAGACCCATTTCATTATTTTACTGTGGCGGGGGGGGGGAATAACCAGGTCATCAAAGATAGGCTTAGGGAAGGCCTTTCCGGAGGAAATCCGCTGCTTCTCGAGGCTGCCTCGAGGCTTTTTTTTCTTTTTTTTTATGATTTGAGGTCAAGATCTTTGTTAACAGAAATAATAAACCAATGTGTAAAATTTGCATTTGTTAAAACCGTTTAAAAGAGCCGAAAAACTGAACGGTTCTCATCAAAATAATTAATGGCGAGACCAAAATAGGAAGAAGAAGCTGTTAAGTCGAATCAATTACCGTTTTGAGTCCTGAAGCAATTTTAATCATGAGAGAAGGCATGTGTTTAGAAAAAGGAAGACAATGGCCGTTTAGCCGGTAGGTCGCTGAATAATGAAGCCTAGAAACACCGAAGCCGTTTTCTTCTTCCATTCAATTCTAAAATTACCATCGACCATTTTTTTGCTCGAATGCCTCCTGTCCACTCCTAAGTTATAACCGTTTCCAACTTCACCGGTTACTTGTCTTTCTATGACGGTCTATTTGACTTTGATTTTTATTGCCTCCGTTGAAACTTTCTGCGATAACTTATTTTAAAACGTCCATACTTCTTAAAATGACTTCTGTGTTTTCTTCAATTTTTCTTCGTTCTTCAAAAACAGGTTTTCCAATCGTGGGATTAATGCCTCTAGTAAAAAGAGCCAATCTTGACCTTTCACCTATAACTGTCTGCCCCTTAAAGCCTCACGGAAATTCTTACAGCTCATTCAGATACATAAAGACCTTATTTCATATGCAAACATTCGGTTTCCCCAATTTTGATGTATAGGAGCGCCTATAGTAGGGTGACCAGAAGAAATTTTTCAATTTGCGTGCACAAGGCTTTTAAATTTTTATGTTGTGAAAAAAAAAGTTTAAAATCTGACTTTTCATGTAACAAAAAGGGCTTTTTTTGTCGAAAAGATACAAAATCTCTCTATAAATTACTGGTCAACAAAAAGGTTGAAAATTAGGCTGAAAAGGGTCTTTTTTTTGTCAAATTGGGTCAAAATCTGGCTAAAAAGGGTCTTTTCTGCTCAAAAAAGGTTCAAAATCTGGCTGAAAAGGGTCTTTTTTCGTGGAAAAGGGATAAATTCTGGCTGGGAAGGGTCTTCTCTTGTGAAAAAGGGTTAAAATATGGCTGAGAAGGGTCTTTTCTTATCAAATAAGAGTCAAAGTTTGGCTGAAAAAGGTGTTTTCTAGTTTAAAAAAAAAGCTAAAATCTGTCCTTCCTTGTCAAAATCTGACTGAAAAGGGTTTTTTCTTGTCAAAAGGGTAACAATCTGTTTAAAAAGTGTCTTTTCTTGTCAAAATCTGTCAAAATCATGAAAATCTGTCTAAAAAAAAGTCAAAATCTGGCTGAAAAGGGTCGTTTCTTATCATAAAAGGTTGAAAATCAGGCTGATTTCGAGAGAAGGGTCTTTTCTTATCAAATAAGAGTCAAAGTTTGCCTGAAAAAGGTCTTTTCTAGTTTAAAAAAAAAAAAAAAAAAAAAAAGGCCAAATTCTGTCCTTATTTGTCAAAATCCTACTGATGAAGGGTCTTTTCTTGACAAAAGGGTAACAATCTGTTTAAAAAGTGTCTTTCCTTGTCAAAAAAAGTCAAAATCTGGCTGAAAAGGGTCGTTTCTTATCATAAAAGGTGGAAAATCAGGCTCAAAAGGGTCTCTTTTTTTTCGTTTTTGTGAAAAAGGGTTAAAATCTGGCTGAAAAGGGTCTTCTCTTATCAAAAAAGGTTGAAAATCAGGCTGAAATGGGTCTTTTCTTATCAAAAATAGTTTTACGCATAATGAGTAAAATCACGCATAATGCTTAAAATCACGCACAATGCGTAAAATCACGCACAATGCGTAAAATCACGCATAATGCGTAAAATCACGCATTATGCGTAAAATCACGCATTATGCGTAAAATCACGCATTATGCGTAAAATCACGCATTATGCGTAAAATCACGCATTATGCGTAAAATCACGCATTATGCGTAAAATCACGCATAATGCGTAAAATCACGCATAATGCGTAAGTGGTCACCCTAATTGAACTAAACTTATTGTAATAATAATAATTAATTTTTTATATTTTTAAAAGGAATTATTTCTGTAAAAGCGATAAAGGGGTTAAAAGTTAAAAAAATTAATAAGAAAATTGCGAATCCCTACTTCTAACCTTCTAGATCATTCAGTTTTGAACAATTTATGACATTCGCCAGGACTCCTGTGATTAATTTCCATTTCGTGCCTATTTTGGGGGCCTCGTTCTTATTCAAATTAGCAAACTCTTTTCTACTAATGAAATTGAATTTAGGCCCTTGAATTAATTAATAGGTGGAATTCTATCTTGGGAATAGTAAAATATTGTTAATTTAATAAGTCAGAAGAGAAATATAAATAAATAAAGAGGTTGGGTCTGTCGTGGAATCCGTTTTCACTCGTAGCCCGAGGCGAGTCGAGACCCCTTAAGCTGTGCCATATCCACGCCCTACTCTCCTAGCCCTTCATTAAAATCCATTCACAAAACGCCCAGAATATCACCCTCACAGACACTTAAAGTTTAAAAATTATAACATTTCGTACTTCGAACCTCCGGCACGATAGAAGGCCATTGTCGTGAACGAAAAAGGGAAGTGAGAGGGAATGCTGCATGATTTACGGAAGAGGTTCTCCAATAGGCTTCGTGGGACTTCATAAGTACGTGATAAGCGAAATCATTTCTGATCCAATATTCGACCTTATGACTTTTGTTAGATAAGGCTCAACTTTCAATTTTTCGTCTTCATCTGGCTAAGTAAAACATCAAACCATTTAATTAATGTAAACAGGTTTTTTATATGACATGCAAATTAATGATTCAATTAAAAATTAGAATTAGGTCAAGCAAATAGAAATTTTATTTATATTTTCGTATAGAAAATAGGAACTTTGGGTGTTTTGGGGAGGTCCGAAGTTTCTGACCCGTACTCGTTGCTAAGGGGGTCAAAAGCTTTCACTCAAACACAAGGGATGACGTCAACCCTTATGAATAAACTTTCATTATTTTATAATTGCATGGAAGAATCAGGCCAATACGTGTTTGCATATCTTTTAATCGTTTTCGCTATCGAAATTAATGGAAACTCATTTTTTTCAAGGTTAAACATTCGAATATTCTCATGCCCTTTGGATTCTAAATTGAAGGTCGGATTTAAGAATGCGGATTCAATAGATTCAGAATCTTTCATAACCTGATATCTATGCGCTCTAAACCAGTGGTTCCCAAACTGGTGGGCGTAATCTGTCCCCAAGAGCTCAAGATTTTCAAATGTCCCTAAAATTCAACATTACTAAGTCCTAATTTTGGTCAAAAAACCTCAAAATCAACATTTAAACAGCCAATTTTTCGTCAAAACCTTCAAATCATTGTTATAAGAGCCAATTTTTTTGTCAAAAAAAATCTCAAAATCAACGTTTTAAGTGCAATTTCATTTGTAAAAACCATTTTAAAAGCCAAATTTCCTTAAAAAAACCTCAAAGTTAACATTCAGAACATTTGGGGGGGGGGCGCAAGGGTTTTCATTTGTTTAAAAGGGGGCGCACTGTGAAAAAGTTTGAGAACCTCTGCTCTAAACAAACCAAAATCGAATTTTTCCAATGTAAAGCCACTATTTGAGAGTGATGGTGAGGTTTCTTTCAGTCATTAGTGGTTATACTTGCAGGCTCTGACCCACCTTAGAGTCGCACACAACATTGTCTTTTTTCTGTGCCCTTTAGTTCAGAAATAAGAAGAAATTATATGAAAAGCAGCTTCTTTCTTATAGCATGTACTTTCGTGTTTGTTTCTCATAGAAAGTAGTTCGTGAAATTGAAATGTCAATGAGAGGATAGGTTGAGGATAAAAGCGTTGTCTCGGATGTACCTCTCCGACTTTGAAAGCGATCTAATGAGGTGCAAACTATCGGAGAAAGGGTGAAATCTAATCTTGATTTTTCACGTGTTGTGAGTCAACTTTTTCCAACAGAGAAAATCCATTTGTTTGGCGAGAAAAATCGACAACAGTGACCAGGGTGGGCCAGCAACAAGTCATTCAGGGCATTTAAATGTCGATAAAATCTACAATTTTAGACGGATTTTATTTATATTTATACCGCTGAAAAGCTAATTTAAAGACCTTCAGAATTTACTAAGTGCACAAAATCGCTCAGAGTACTCCTTAGCCTTCAAAAATGGATTTTAATGATAAGTCTAATTTTTAAGTCTCCCAAGGCATCCTGGGTAGATACGACTGCAATGGGTGCTATGACCAGTAGAATATCGAGGCTAAAGTGGGGGCCAATTACACCAGATCTATGGGTACTTCACCACAAAGGAGGTAAAAAGAAATATGTTTGCCCTAATTATTGGAAATGCGATCGTTGATCCGTGTTAACCGCTTATCTATTCGTTTTTAGCATTGTTGAAATCCCAAAATATCAAAAAATGATGCATCGACCAGCAAAGTTCAATTCCATTTTTGAAGGTTAAGGAGCACTCTGAGCTAATTTAAGCACTTAATAAATTTTGAAGGTCTTTAAATTAGCTTTCCAACTGTATAAATATAAATAAAACTCTAAAATTTTCCGTTTAAAAATTTGCTAAAAGCTGGACATAAACTGTGAATTTGAGTGCAATTAATAAGAGGCGGAAGTTGATGGGAGTAACGGTGGATTTTTGATTCGGGGAAATCGAGATTCTGAGTATGTATTGTCCCATGGAGGAGGACAATGATGGAGCCGCGGGGTGAACGCCACTTGAGAACGTTGACTCGTCCTTTTATAACACTGACCGCTCCAAAAACAATAAAATTTTTCCAAAAACATGTTTCGTGGTCGAAATTTCTCGTAAACCATGAAAGGCATCCTTTCTGTCTTTTGACGAAAACCGTGTCAGTAGTTTTCATCGTTTTTCCGCTCCAATGGTTCGCAATTTTAAGGTGAAAAAAATGCATACGCAACCTAGAAACGTTTCCTGTTTGTTTCGAATTGATAAACACTTTGTTTTGTTACTTCCTCCTTTTTGGAAGAAAATCTGAAGATCAAAACCAGTTCATTGGGTGTGATGATGGTGCTCAATAGAACCAGGTGTAATAGACCCCATATTGGACATTGGTGGAAATGAAAGGATATTTGAGCCACGAAAAAATAAAAACTGAAAGGGCCCGAAAAATAAACAAAACCAGAGAACACGATCGGAATGCGTTGACTCGTCCCCGATTCCTTTTTCTTCTATATTTCACTCTTCAAAATCCGATAAAAATCTAATTGAAAAGTTTATCGAGTCGCGAATGTCGACCTCCATATCAAATTGTGGGACATCGGACAGTATAAATTAGACGAATTTCCTTCCCTTTTAATTCGATTTTGAATCCGGTTGTTGAGTAGCGATTTCCGCCAACTCCAACTCGGATGTTTACAAGTTCAATTATGCCAAAGCGAATTTTCATTATGGAGATCATTAGTGGGTGAATTGCTCTCATTTGCGGCTACTTCTTTCGTCAAATTACTTCTCGTCTTTTTTAGCTTTCTCAAAAATTAAGTTATTGTATAACCCTCGAACGAAGGATTTTGGGAAGGGGTCAAGGAGACCCGGTAGGGTCAAAATGACCTTTGATCTTTATGGGACAGAAAAGTCTACCGGCCGTCGCGGGGAATTTGTGGGAATATTACGGCCGAATTTCTGTTCAGTATAAACATTTACCCCAACCCTTCCTGTTGATTGTTATTGCTTCTCGATAGTTGATTTTAAATGGAAATTGAATTCTCTACAACGTTTACTTAGTGCACTTTTTTGATTAGATAACGCCTTCTCTTCTTTTTTCCGACTTTTCTAAAATCTGACTTTTTTCTTAGAA
This sequence comes from Orius laevigatus, assembly GCA_018703685.1. Classification (NCBI taxonomy): domain Eukaryota; kingdom Metazoa; phylum Arthropoda; class Insecta; order Hemiptera; family Anthocoridae; genus Orius; species Orius laevigatus. The sequence goes on along the minus strand of JAGWEN010000386.1, from coordinate 53,722 downwards.
AAAACTCGAAAATCACGGGTTTTTGTCACCTCGTAGCTCAGAAACGTTTGGTCCTACAAAAAATCTTAGTAAATCAAATTTGTAGAAAATTTTATAAGCTTTAATTTTGTTTTTATAAAATTTTTTGAAATTTCTATTTTTGAATGAATTTACCCTGCTTATTGATCGTTAATTGCTTTTTGAGAGTTGTTTTTGAAAGGTAATTAAATTCTCTACAACTTTTAAGTCGGCTTTTTCGATTAGATGACATCTTCCCTCCTTCAGGGGTCAAAATAGAAAACCCCGTTTTTTTGGCCACCTCGTAGCTCAAAGACGTGTGATCCTACAGAAAATTGTATAAGCTCAAAATTGTAGACAATTTAATAATCTTTAATTTTGTCTTAATAATTGTTTCACCTACGACCTGCGGTTTTCGAGATATTGGCTAAAAAAGAAAAAAATCACCTTAAAATTTCCATTTCTTGTTTTAATGGCACAAAATTAAGAACGAATTTTATTCCAAATCACAAGCGGGAGAGATTTCGATGGTTTCTTCATTGTTCAAACCCATCGCGAAGTTGCTCCTGGTAAGGTACGAGTTGAAATCTCGAAGATCGTTAAAATCCGAATGTTGCACATCATCGATAATTTTAGCAAACATCTCTTTGTCACATAAATTGTAGAGGTAAAAAATGAATCTCCAGTCGCTATAGGGAAGTGACGCCAACCAATCTGGATCGATCCCTTTCATAACCAAAGAGTTGAAAAACTTCGATTTCTGCAAATTAATTTCGAAAACGGTTCTCCATAAAAATATGATCAAGCTGACTGCCATGTAGGTGATAAGGATCCAATTTGAGACCGAAAGAATCTTTTCGTTTTCCGGCAAAGGTGGACAAAATGAGTAGATGGTGGTGAAGTAGCAGATGCATCTTTCATTGGCGATGATGACAGTTGGGATAAAACATCGTGAAAATTCGACTAGGGAAAGTTTCTTAGCCCATTTCTTATTTTGGACACCCATACGACGTTTTATAAACCAAGCTGCTCTATTCACGTCCAATCTGTACTGCACAAACGAAATATTCATCCTCGGCAAATCGTAGGCGGTGTGCGGGATTATGAAGGAATTGAACAGAATTTGAATATTCTTCGTACCTTTCTTAGTCCAGGTAATGTTCGGAATTTCGATGATGAGCATCAAGATGAATGTGTAGACAAAAGCGAGAATTTGATGATAAGAAACTTCCAATGTTAAAATGAAGTAAATCGTGATACAAATCCATATAATCGTTATCATTCTAGTCAAAACGAAACCGATTTCCAACTCTTCTTTTGACCTATCCATGGTGTTCAAGGAATTAGATCGAACTGAAGTCATTTTTTCCCCTCACAGATTTTATCTTTTGATGAATCGACGTTTTTAAATAAAGCCCGTAATCGTCAAAATTCTCTTGAAAGATGAAAAAATAATAAAATAAAGATTAGCTTAAAAAATGATGATCTATGTTTTCATCGATACCTAATCTTGACATTCATAATATGCTTTGTGAAAAATTATTTGTAAAAAAACCCAGAAAAAGTGCCCAAACCATCCGAATAACCCAAACTGCCTAAAACAGCCAAACAACCCAAACCTTCAAAGTTAGCCAACCCACACCCATCAGCGAAAAATCCTAATCCAGCCAAATTACCCACACCACCTAATCCAGCCAAACCAGCCAAATTACCCAAACAGCCTAATCCAGCCAAATTACCCAAACCATCTAATCCAGCCAAATCATCCAAATTACCGAAATTTCGAAACCAGCCAAATTATTCAAACCGATTAATGCAGCCAAATTACCCAAACCGATTAATCCAGCCAAATCAGCCAAATTACCCAAACAGCCTAATCCAGCCAAATTACCCAAACCATCTAATCCAGCCAAACCAGCAAAATTACCGAAATCTTCGAAACCAGCCAAATTACCCAAACAGCCTAATCCAGCCAAATTACCCAAACAGCCTAATCCAGCCAAATTACCGAAATCTTCAAAACCAGCCAAATTGCCCAAACCGATGAATCCATCCAAATTACCCAAACAGCCTAATCCAGTCAAACCACCCAAATAACGCAAACCCCCTAAATCAACCAATCTGCCTAATCCAGCCAAACCAGCCAAATAACCGAAACCCCATAAATCAGACAAACCGCCTAATTTGATCCAGCCAAATTACCACAATACTCAAAGCCAGCATCTAATCCAGCCAAATCAGCAAAATTATCGAAATCTTCGAAAACATCCAAATTACCTAAACAGCCTAATCCAGCCATATTACCGAAATCTTCAAAATCAGCCAAACTAGCCAAACCGCCTAATCCAGTCAAATCTCCAAAATTACCCAAACCGCCCAATCCAGCCAAACCTCCAAAACTACCAAAATATTTAAAGCCAGCCAAACCACCCAAATTACCCAAACCGCCCAAATCAGCCAAACCACCCTCTACCAAAACACCCAAACCACCCTAACCACTCGAATAAACCAAACCTCCTAAACCAGCCTAAAGTGGTTGCTGATGTTCCTTGCTCCGCGATCTAGAAACGTGGTTTTCCTAAGCCAACAGAATCAATCAAACAATTTTTTTCTCTCTGAGATTCCTACTCTGAGATCCCCACACATCCTAAGATCCCAGCTTCTTTGGGGAGGCTTTGAAGATGATTCTTTTTGGAAAATCAGAGAAACAATTTTTCTCGACCGCCATAACTATTCAAACTTAGTAATCTGGATAATAAGAAGTCAATTATAATCTCGAGTGTCTCGAATACGGAGGTTGGAACTGGTTTTACGGTTCGAACGCGTCAGAAATAAGGGATTGTTTATCTTCTTGATTTATTGTCGACTGACATGGAACACCTGACAGCGTTAGTAGGGAGATAATTCCGTATAAACACCCAAGGTGAAGGTACCGTTTTTCAAGAAGAGTCTATTTGCACATCGTTTCTATTCCATCCTGGTCCGTCAACAAATTAAATTAAGTTTTGAAAAATGTGAGAAATAACCGATTTAGAAAACCAAAAAATGCCTAGAAAGTTCTATTTTATGTTGTCATAATTTATGTTTTATGCTTGAATCTGCTGTCAGAAACAGTTAGAGGCTCGAACCAGTCTTTTATGGTTATTTTAGTAAAATGTATGTTACCACCTCGATAATTAATATTCACTATTTTGATTAATTATGATTTTCCGAGTAGTTTAATGAACCGAAAATGCCTTAAGACGCCTTTTTAACCTTCTGCGGCGGTGAGGGGGGTTTCCAGGCGGAACTAAGTCCCTCCAAGACGCTCTACTTAACCGAGGAATGTGATCTGACCGGATAAATACCCCCAGACGGTCGTCATTCGCAATATTCGTGTTCATTATAAAGTTAATGACTTTAATTTACAAATTGTAATTTTCTAAAAAAGTTCGGTTTTTGTAAAAAGAACATGAGAATGAAAAAAAGGTCATTCTGGAGAATTTCAGCAGGGATTAGTTTGCAAACTTGGTGGATAACCAGGTGGATAACTTCCCACGTTTAGCCCTCAAAAAGAGCACTACGTCTTCTCAGCTCTTTGTGGGCCCATCGACTTGAAATTTTCAGAGCACTTTCATGTTATATGATTGAAGAACTTCGCCAAATTTGAAGCCAATCGGTCAGCAGGGAGCTGTGAAAACATAATATCCTTTTCGAGGACATTACATCTGTCACAAGTGTTTTTAATGGCATTTTTCACATTTCATAATTTATGACCGTTCAAAAGTTGTAAACGAACACATGGGCCTTAAAATTTGTTGTCGGATTTAACTGTGCAGTTTCGGGTGGCGGAACATCCATCAAACCTTTTCGCCTTTTAAATGTTTTAACAGCTCACAATCCAAGACTATATTTTTAAAAAACCATTTGACCTTAATCTATGCAATAATTCTTTTGGAATGATGCATTTCTTACTTTGTAAAATTTGTCAGTAATTTAAGGATATTTTTCAAATAAATAAGTCGGTGAAAATAAGTTTTTTACTTTAAAATTAATGATATCCTCCATTAGAAACTTCATGAAAATAATTTTACAGGAATTTTCAAAACGTGATCAATGACAGAAATTGTTTTTAATAATTGCATAAAAATCCTAATTATCTATTGCATTCTAACATTTCCAAGAAATAAACATTCTCACTTTTATTCACACTTCAGAAATCAAAAGTCACGCAAACTTTACGTACTTTTTTTCCCCATTTCTAATTTCCTTTAAGGTTCCACGAGTTTTAAATTATAAGAAAAAGCTATCAAGAGATAAAACGAGAGAAATATTCTCATATAATTAATGCTTTATATGAGAGTTGGCGGTTTAAACTTGGAAAAGTTTGAGGTTGGGAAAAAAATGAGAGTGACACGTTAAAAAGGCGTTTAAGACCACGATTTCTACTAATATCTAGCATTAGCCGAAGGTGGTCGTTTGATAGTTTTTTAGCGATTAACGCCTTTCGTCAAAACTTCAAGCCATAAGTCATCTCTTTATTGACGCACAAAACGTTGAAATATATATTTTTTTTTATATTTAGAAAAAGATTTTCGGGATTTTCGACATATTTGAGATGACTGAATTCTTGTGTTGTTTCCACGGTGGGCCTCAGGTGACATTTTGCTCCTGAGGGACGAAGAGTCTGGGAACCGGAAGGCCGCATTTTGTGAAAGTTATTTAAGACTTTTCGAGGTCGACCCAATTCCGTCTGTCTCACCTGTTAAAAGAGAGAAATAAAAAGGACCATACGATAGGGAAGGTTCTCGACTTTTTTCTTTCTACTTACTTTTTATCTAGAACTATTGCGTAAAGCTTGAATTGTTTTTTATTATTTCACCGCTCAGACGAAATTGACTCACGAACGGTCTTTCTAAAATAGTCACGTTTCATCAAAATTAACGCCACGAAAAAACACCAATTTTTTTTCCGCACCTCGTTAGGAGTCTCGCTAACCATTCTACTTCAGCAGGAAAAAATTATGATATCACCTTTCAGGGAACCAAATTCTGGCAACTTGGTGTGCCAAAGATCCAAGTTCCTCTGGCCGTATCAAGAGATGCTTCTTTGCAGTGGATGGAGAAGGTTCCATAGTCTCAATGCTCTATACTGAGAAAAACTGGTTGTTTGGATTGGTTCTTGTGGTTAGTTTAGTTCGGTCGCAGAGGCGGACTGGCCCGGGGGGGTGGGTGGACAGAACCCACCGGCGCGTGAATACGTAAAGGCGGCGCGGATCTTTTCTCTCTCAGAGGCTCCCAAACTGGGGGGCGTAAGCTGTCCCTAGGGGGGGTGTGGGAAAGCTCAAGATTTTTTTTGTGTGCAAATATCCCCAAAAATTCGTCAAAAACCTCAAAATCAACATTTTTAAAGATTAATTTGGTCAAAAAACCTTTAAATCAACATTTATGAAGCCTAATTTTCGTCCAAAAACCTCAAAAACAACATTTAAAAAGCCTAATTTTGGTCAAAAAACCTCGAAATCAACATTTAAGATGCCTAATTTTCGTCCAAAAACCTCAAAATCAACATTTTAAAAGCTAAATTTTCGTCAAAAAACAAAAACAAAAAACCCTCAAAATCAACATTTATAATTGCCTAATTTTCGTCCAAAAACCTCGAAATCAACATTTTTAAAACCTAATTTTGGTCAAAAAACCTCGAAATCAACATTTATGATGCCTAATTTTCGTCAAAAAACCTCATATTCAACTTACATTTATAAAGCCAAATTTTCGACAAAAAACCTCGAAATCAACATTTGTGATGCATAATTTTCGTCAAAAAAACCTCAAAATCAACTTTAAATTGACAATTTTTTGTCAAAACCTCGAATTCATGATTATAAGAGGAAATATTTTTGTCAAAAAATCTCAAAATCAACGTTTTAAGTGAAATTTCTTTTGTCAAAAAACGTTAAAATCAACATTTTAAACCCCAAATCTTAGTTAACAGTCAAAAGTTAACATTCAAAACTTAGGGGGGGGGGGCAAAGGATTTAATTTGTTTAAAAGGGGGCGCACTGTGAAAAAGTTTGGGAACTTCTGTTTTTGCCTGATATATTTTTCTAAAAGCCAATTTTCTGTTAAAATTTTTTGCCCCCCCCCCCAACCCCCATCCGGGTGCCCCCTTAACTGAAAACCCACCCACACCCTAAGGTCCCAGTCCGCCCCTGTTCGGTCGGATCGGTTGCTCAAGTTGTTTCGTTTGTTTCTGCTGGTTCGGTTGCTCAAGTTGTATCGGTTGTTTCGGCTGGTTCGGTTGTTTTGGTTGGTTTGAATGGTTTCCTTTGGTTCGGTGTATCGATTGATGTTTGTGGTTTGATTTGTTTCGTTTCATTGGTTTGGTTCGGTTGCTTTGGCTGGTTCGACTGGTTTGGATATTTGGCTGGTTCGGTTGCTTCGATTGTTTTGGCTGGTTCGAATGGTTTCTTTTGGTTCAGTGATTCGATTGTTGTTTTTGGTTTAACTGGTTTGTTTGGTTTGACTGGATCGCTTGGTTTCTTTTGATTGGTTTGGTTCGGTTTTTTCGGTTGTTTTGGCTGGTTAGAATGGTTTTGTTGTTTCTGTTTTGACTGGTTCGTTTAGTTCGTTTGATTGGTTTGGTTCGGTTATTTTGGCTGGTTCCGGATTGTTGTTTCTGGTTTGACTGGTTCGATTTGTTGGGCCGGTTTGTTTGGTTCGGTTGTTTCGGTAGTTTCAACTCGTTCGGTTTTTTCGTTTCTTTTGGCTGGTTCGAATGGTTTCTTTTGGTATGGTGATTCGATTGTTTTTTGTTTTTTTTTCTTGTTTGACTGGTTCAGTTGTTTTGGCTGGTTTGAATGGTTTCTTTTGATCCGGTTATTCGATTGTTGTTTCTGGTTTGACTGTTTCGTTTTGTTGGGCTGGTTTGTTTGGTTCGGTTGTTTCGGAAGTTTCAACTCGTTCGGTTTTTTCGGTTGGTTCGCTGAAACCACTTTCCTCGAATTTCCAAAAATTGTTTGCGTCGAGCTTTTGAAAGAAAATCGTATCGCGAAACATCTATTTTGCAATTTTTAACTAAATAAGTCATTATAAATCAATGTTTGTTGAAATTACCGTTGAATTCCGGTTTTAAGTGAGATCACGCTCAAATTATTCATTTAATTCAAGCTTTTTCTCTATTTATTTATTCATGTTTTTAAAGCATCATTTATGCTTGCATCGGTTCCGTGTAGGCTAGTAGAAGGTTCTTGAGATTCATAATAGTAATTTAAATATAAACAGGAATATAAACGTTTTTATACAACACGTTTCGTTTCTGCGGTTCAAGATCTGGTTTTCGACCGGTAATGTCTTAAATTTTAATTTTCTTCTAAGGAAGTAACTTTCACTGTTGGATTATAAAATCTCACTTGTAAAATTGTACGATTTGCGGAGATGTAAATGAAAGTTTAAATTATTATTTGAGTGTTGTAAAAGTGTTTTGGAGGCGGAAGATAAACGAGATATTAGGACAAGGATTGTCGTGCACGAGTGCTTTTCGTTTTGCTTCTTGTTCGGACGTGAAGAGCTTGCCGACCGTTTTGCTCGAACCTGTCGTCTTCGCTTTTTTTTGTCAAGCATTTTTAACTGTAACTCCTATAGATTGCCATGGTTTCGATGATAAACTAGACGGGACAACCTTCTTTGCTTGATTTTTTCGATGGGAAAAGATCCTTTTCTGCCAAATTTTGACCTTTTTGACAGGGAAAGACACTTTTTTGTCAGATTTTGACCCTTTTTAGTCTGACTTTGACAAGAAAAGGCCTATTGTTTTACCAGAAAAGACCTTTTTTTTAAACAAGAAAAGACCCTATTTTGGACAAGAAAAGATCCCTTTTTTGGACAAGAAAAGACCCCTTTTTTGGACAAGAAAAGACCCCTTTTTTTGGACAAGAAAAGACCCCTTTTTTTGGACAAGAAAAGACCCCTTTTTTGGACAAGAAAAGACCCCTTTTTTGGACAAGAAAAGACCCCTTTTTTGGACAAGAAAAGACCCCTTTTTTGGACAAGAAAAGACCCCTTTTTTGGACAAGAAAAGACCCTTTTTTGGACAAGAAAAGACCCCTTTTTTGGACAAGAAAAGACCCCTTTTTTGGACAAGAAAAGACCCCTTTTTGGACAAGAAAAGACCCCTTTTTTGGACAAGAAAAGACCCCTTTTTTGGACAAGAAAAGACCCCTTTTTTGGACAAGAAAAGACCCCTTTTTTGGACAAGAAAAGACCCCTTTTTGGAAAAGAAAAGACCCCTTTTTTGGACAAGAAAAGACCCCTTTTTTGGACAAGAAAAGACCCCTTTTTTGGACAAGAAAAGACCCCTTTTTTGGACAAGAAAAGACCCCTTTTTTGGACAAGAAAAGACCCCTTTTTTGGACAAGAAAAGACCCCTTTTTTGGACAAGAAAAGACCCCTTTTTTGACCAAAAAAAGACCCTTTTCAGCCAAATTTCGACCTTTTTGACAAGGAAAGATACTTTCTAGTCTTATTTTGATCCTTTCTAGTCAAATTTTGTCCTTTTTAGTCATATTTTGATCCTTTTTAGTCCGATTTTGACCCTTTTTAGACAAGAAAAGACCCTTTCTTGTCAAGGGTCTTTACTAAAAAATGTAAAAACAGGGTCTTTTCTTCAATCTTTACCGAAAAATTTCTTCTGGTCACCCTACAGTGTAATTTCAAATTTTAAAAAATATCCTGACAAATTGTTGTCGTTCTCTAACTTAATTTTAAATTTCACTTTGGCAACCCTAAAGGCCACATGTGGGGAAGCGTAAAATATATCGGCAAAGATCGGCATTCAACGGTCTAAATTAGCTTTGGTTATTACGGGCGAAATAATAAATAATACAGGATCGGTGACCCGGAAAATAATTTTTTTTTCCGCGCATTTCGTATGTTGTAAGTCGGAAAGGTTGCTCCCCCGAGGCGGAATCAAAAGAGAAATTTGACCCCGAAGAAACTTGAACGCATCAAACATCGATCCCCGCTCTTCAGATCGATAACCTGAAACCCTCAAAACGCCCACAATCCCCAATACCGGCCTTTTTTCATTTTCTCCTCAATTTGTCATTCGGCACGTTTTATGTGCGTTCCTACCTTTTTACACGAGTAACGAATGAGCTACAAAATGCTCCTACATCGAATAAATTGCAATAGAACTTTTAAACGCTTATTTACAGAACCAACCAATCCAGCAGAACCATCCAAACCAACAGAACCGAAATAACCAACCAATCAAACAGGACCATCCAAACCAACTGAACATAAAGAACCAACTGAACCAAAAGAACCAGGCAATCAAACAGATCCATCCAAACCAACAGAACTAAGAGAACCTACTGAACCAGCCAATCCAACACAACCAACAGAACCAAAAGAACCAACCAATCCAACAGAACCAATCAACCGAACAGAGCCAGCCAAACTAGCCGACCCAACAGAACCATCCCAACCAACCAAAACCAACAGAACCAACCAATCTAACATAGCCAACAATCCAAAAGAAACAACCAAATCCCCCCCCCTCTACAGAGCCAACCAAATCAACAACACCAACCTAGCCAATCGATTACCAAACCAACTTATTACTAATCCGACAGAGCTAACCGATAACCGAACCATTGCCAGAGTTCATGGTTCCCCATTTGCGTAGTCCCTAGTTTCTTACCTCCTCTTGGATCGAGAGTTCCTGGACTTCTATTTGCTCTAGAGTTTCTGACCTTGTATTGGCCCAACCGTTTCAGGCTCCCTATTGGCTCGGGAGTTCTTGGCCTCCTATGGGCACGAGAGTTCGTGGTTCCCTGTAGGGAGAGTTCCCAGCAATTGGCTCGAGAGGGTTTTGTTTTCTTGTTGGCCGAGCACCTGGTCTCCTATGAGCTTGAGAGTTCTGGCCTCCTATTGGCTAACATTTTTTCTCCTCGTATTGGCCAAACAGTCCTCTATTGGCTCGAGAGTTCGTGGTTCCCTATGGGCCCAAAATTTCCTTTTGTCCAGACAGTTCGATGGTAACATTTTTTTTTTGCCCTAAAACGGAAGAACCACAGAAAACACTCACATGAAAATGAAGATTTTTTTTTATCCTTGAAGTTCAAATCGTTCTCCCGGGTCATAATAAGACAGGATGAGCACGAAGTTGGTAAGTAGAGAACCTGTTTTTTCTATGCCTTCTTTCTGATTGCCCTTAGGGTACCTATTACAATCTAGTAATTTTCTTCCGAATTCCTTTATGGCTCTCGTCGCTTCCTACATGAATTCTTCAAATTCCGGCCCTTTCAAAACCCGAAAGAAAAAGGCATTAGTTAAAATTAGGGAATCGAGTTCGCCACCGCATATTATGCAAATTGTTTAATCTCGGGTGAAACTATCGACTGACCCAAAACTGAGCACCTTGACGAAGAAATATTTCTTTGAACAAAAACTAGTTTTTCTCGAGGCACATAAATCAAAAAGAAGAAAAAATAATAGTTTCGTCCATTTTTTTAACTAGAAAGGAGTTCCAAAAATTTAAAAGCATTCCTAAGAATATGAAGGCGCTTGACCCAGAGGAAGTCCTATTTCGATAAGCGAAGAAAGTGAAGAAAAGTCACTTTTTACTTATGGAGAGAGAAAATATCATTGTCTATGTGTGCGTATACATGAATGTCTTGATGTCTTAAGATTTATGTGGTTGGAAGACTTATTTTTATTAATTAATGTAGAGGTTGTGTATGGGATTTTTTGTGTGTGTGAATGTTGATAAAGATGGACTTGGAGGAGCTTGTTCGGGAGGGAAAAGAAAGTCGAGATTGTAGAGGGAATCTGTGGACGAGGGCGTGGTGGGGAGACGCGGCTTGGGTTCAGTCATGCAAGTGCCGTGATGATGAACAGGTACTACGAAGGATATCCTGGCCGAAGAGGCGCCTCTACGATGCTTACGCTACCACCGCCACCTTTGACGAATCCCGGCGCTACTTGGACTTCGTACACCTCCGAGCCGGTCCGCTCGCCCGAAAGGTTCAAGCCAGAAAGGCACCGCAACGGGGTAAATTTACAAAAATTACAGTGGAGGAATTCGAATTGGGTGGACGGCTTTCCTGAGATGGTCTCATCGATGACTATAGCTGACGTATCACCGCGTTTCGCTGTCAAAAGGATAATCCTCTTGTACGAAAACGCCCAGTACAGAGAAGCCGCGAATTTCATAAACCGTTTAAGCCACGGGACATTCAAAACGATCCTAAATCAACTTCCGATTGATCTTTTTATCGAAACGATGCCTCATTCTGTGAGCATTTTGGAAGCCCTTTATGCCAAAGTGTTTCTTTCTTCAGACTGCGGTATCCGCGTTCTTCGGCCCGAAAGTGTTCTGATGCAATTGGTCAAGTTATTCGCCGGTACGGGTACACCAGAAAGGTGGCTCGGAAGTGCCAAAAAGCTCCTCAAAGTTATCGTTTTGTCTGAGCCAAAGTTGAAGAAAGCTTTGCAAGTAAAAAGACGATCTTTGGACAAAGCGGTGGAAGGGCTCGGCCAGCACGGTTTAGTCGGTACGACAGACGAATCGATGACCAATCTCCACGACGCTTTAAAAGTCGAATTCCAAAGGTTAGTCGATACATACAAAACAGCTTTGGCGAAACTTGAAGAGCTCGAACTTTCTGGTAAAAAAGACGGAAAAGCGACCGCCCCAGTTCAAGCTTCGCATCAAAGGCAGCTTTCGTTGACGCAAACCTGCATACAAGAGAGACTGATCAAAAACAAAACTTTGCTCAACGTCGTCGAACCCGCGACCGCGAACCGATCCTCGGCCATCCTCCTCGCGATCCTTCAAAGGCGAGTCGAATGCGACAAAGACGCCCTTTTCCAATTCACACAACTCAGGAAGGAATTAAAAGTCGAATCTGAACAAGTCGTCGCACCTTTGCTCATGAGATACTCCCACGCTTGCGACCAGGTAAGACATTTTAACCTTTCTCGAAACATAAACTCGGTAGGGTCTTAAGAGGTTATGGCTAGGCAGCGTTCCGCCCCGCCAATAAAGAGGTCTGTAGAGAAACCGCTTTTTGATATATGTAGTTCCAATTTTGGTGTTTCCTCGATTACTACACCAAGTTCACCTCCCGAATTCGTTCAATCAATCTGCTCCTTTGATTCCATTTTCAACTCAAAAGTTAAATCGCGTTTTTATCGTTTTTTTCAGCTCCCTGTGTACCGATTGATTTAAAATTTGTTAAATATCTTGTTTAATAACATAAGAAGAAGCCCTGAAAATTTCAAGTTGATCGGTATACAGGGTGCTTAGAGGTACCCAAATCTTGCCAGAAATTATGAATCAAGTGGGATTTTTTCTGAATTTTTAGTAGACGTTTTACGAAACCTGATTTTTGAAGGAAAAAAAGGCAGATTGAATAAATACAGGGTGGTCGATCGGATTGCTGTTTCGAAGATGAATGCCAATTTCACCTTCCTCTTTACTTAAGCGACTAACAAGCCGGCAGATCCTGTTACACTTGGTTCTCCTACTTTTCCTAATATCGATCACGATTTACCACGAATGGAAGAAAAAAAAAAGTTAAAAAATTTAAGCTTTTTCCAAACCGACAGGACGACCAACTTTTTCACCGAAGCCCTATAAGGGCCCAGGTCGTCAACCTTATTGAAATTCCGGTCAGGTTTTCAAGCTGTTTTTTTAAAAAGGATCTAAAGAAACACGTATTTTCAATTTATGTCAAAAAAAAGTCTTCAGTTTTTCTTCCGAAAAGTTCAAGGGCGTCAATCAGAAATCAATTTACTCGGATTCGTTCCGCTCGTTAGATTTCGAACCTCTTCCCTCGTAAAGGGGGCGTGCAAACTTCGTGGTTCACCCTGTAAGCATAAATCTAGTCACGGATACCTCTTAATACCCGGAGCTAACAGAAATCATCTAGATTTCGTCGAAAAAATAAACCATTGTGCAAAATTTTGATGGATGAGAGGTCTACGACCTGTTGGGGTCATTTAAAAATGGCCGGATCGTTGAAATTATCTTCAAAAACACAAGTTGTAAAAAATTATGGCTTCATTACTTCTACGAATTCCAGGAAATAATAAAATTAATTGAAGTAGGAATAGTCATAATGAGGTAGAATTTTCATTGCACCATTTTGGAGTCACCTGGGGAAGAAGGAGTAACTTGGTTCTTCGGTGCTGTATTGCTATTTCTTGATTATATCGGCAAATAAGGGTAAAAGGAATCTGGAAATGACTCTTCGATATCTCCCGAGTTTATTAATAATAATTAAGCTTTCCATAGAACTTTCCTTACTAATAGATTAAGCCCCATCACTTAGATAATGGAAATTGATTGTAAAAATTCCGTAGCCATAATGGACAAAGAAAGTTGGAAGAACCAGTTTTTCGATGAAATTAGAGGTCTCACTTTTCACCCCATTCACTTGTCGAGGTTGATTCCGTCAAGATCAAGTTTAAGAGTCTAATCGGCGTGCTCCAGTTGCAAATTTCGTGGCCCTGGGGCGAAAGTAACTCGATCTGGTTTTGTGAAGCAAGTTTTCCATAAAATAACACCCTGAGGAGTCAAGGTCGTGATTCGTTCTTTTATTCTCAAGTCCCATTTCAAATCGGTTCTTTTTTTTATAGAGCCCGTGTGTCCTTTTTGTTGGATGATCACCGTGGAATTACTCTCCCGGACATTTTTTACCGTTATGTACCTTTAGAAGACGATGATCCGATATTTGCCTTTTATTCATCCCGGGGTTTAATGATTGTGGCTTTCTTATTTCCTTCTAGGAAAAAAAGAAAGAATAAAAACCGCGATTCTTTAACCCTAGGTCACAGGGGCAGGTTGGCCCAGGGGGTTTGGGGGGACAGAAACCATTGAAAAGTCAAAAAATTCTAAACCCCATTTTCTTGAAGAAAACCCCCAAAATAGTGCTCAAAAAGCCAATTTTCTGACAAAAAATCTAAAATTAAAATAATTTATTGAAAAAGTGTTTGGAATGGTAATGAAGGAAGATTATAGGACTAGGTATTGGGGGATGATGAAGGGGGTAGGTAATGGGGGGAAATAGGGGATTAGGGGAAAGATAGAGGGAAGTATTGGGGGAATATGATAGAAGAAGGTATGTATTGGATAAAGATATAGGGAAGGTATTAAGGGAAGGTATGGGGGAGATAATGGAGAAGGTAATCGGGGAGGTAATGGAGAAGGTATGGGGGGAGGTAATTGAAAGGTAATGAGGGAGGTAATGAGGGAGGTAATGGGGGAGGTAATGGAGAAGGTAACTGGGGAGGTAATGGAGAAAGTAACTGGGGAGGTAATGGAGAAGCTAATGGGGGAGGTAATGAGAACGTAACTGGGGAGGTAATGGAGAAGGTAATGGGGGAGGTAATGGAGAAGGTAATGAGGGAGGTAATGGGGGAGGTATTGGGGGAATAAAATGGTAGAGGGTGTTGGGGAAAGAAAAGTAATCGAAGGAGGTATTAGGAAAAGATATGTGGGGGAGGTATTTAGGAAAGGTATTGGGGGGAGGTATTTAGGGAAGGTATTGGGGGGAGGTAATGGAGAAGGAAAGGGGGGTAAATAATGGTAGAAGATATTGTTGAAAAATATGGGGAAGGTATTGGGGAAGATAATGAAAGGAGGTACGTATTGGGGAAAGATAGGGGGTATTCAAGGAAGGTATTGGAGAGGGGAGATAATTTAGAAGGTATGGGGGGGGGAAATAATGGAGAAGGTATTGAGGAGGGGAGATAATGGAGAAGGTAATGGAGGAGGTATTGGGGGAAGATAGGGGGTATTCAGGGAAGGTATTGGGAAGGGGAGATAATAGAGAAGGTAATGGGGGAGGTATTGGGGAAAGATAGGGGGTAATCAGGGAAGGTATTGGGGAGTGGAGATAATGGAGAAGGTATGAGGGGGAGATAATGGAGAAGGTATTGGGGGAGATAATAGAGAAGGTAATGGGGGAGGTATTGGAGAAAGATAATGGAAGAAGAGCTTTGAGGAAAACACAATTAATTTTTATCAAAATCCGACAAAAATGGACATTCAAAAAGGCCACATGTCCCCGAACAACCTTATGGTTATGGGATTAATCTGTCTTATTGTGTAAATTTTCTTAAAGTTTTGTAGAAGTTTTTTTATTTTATTTTTTTAATTTTGTAACCATTCACTCAATAAAGACACAATTTAAAAATATTTTGATCGATAAGTTGTTCGGGTTCGTTTTTCATCCTGTCAACACTGAACAAATGGGACAAATTGTCGAGTTGTCCCCTTTTAAAAGGCAAATCTAAATATGCTAGACTGAGATATCAGGCTGGTAGAACGTCCGTAGCTCCGTTATAAACAGACGGCTTTCCGTGCCTCCGTTTCTAAGTTATGTTCCCTTGTCGTCGGGCCCGAGGAATGCGTCAATTAAACTCAACGAAATCTCCCCTACGGCATACGGGACCTCCCTACGCGAAGAGTCACGCGATATCGTAAACTCGGCCCATTACCTTCGCAAGTGCATCTTGAATGACTTTCGAAAAAAATTGTCTTCATTATTTTCTAGTTGAGTAATTCCTTCAAGAATTTTCTGCGTTTTTATGCAACGGTTTATTATTTTTCCTTACATCATCTTATGTGGATCAATTTAGAGACTTCGTGTAGATTCCTTGTGGCTTTTTTGGCATAAGTCCACTCTTTAGCCCTCAGAAATGGACTTATTGCTGGTCGAACGTTTGAATGTTCATAACTTCTAAAATTTTTGACCGATTTAGTCGATGTTTATACCGTTAGAAAGCTCTTTTAAAGGGCTACAAAAGTTGCTTTATGCATAAAAATCGCTGACCACTCTTAAGCTCACAAAAATGAACTTAAACGTTCATTGCTTGGTTCTTTTCTTTATATTCTTCACAAGTGTTATCTTCTTGATGACCTTATAAATTGAATTAAATAAAGTTTTAAGTGTTCCATTCTATCTCATTGTGTCATCACGAATTCTCACGAACTCAGCTTCCCACGGGTGTGAAAAATAAATATTCAAAAGACAAAAAGTTCATTCGGAAGTCCGATTCGGGTTCGTTCTCCATAGGATGAGAGAAAAAAAATCGATTGGAGGTGACTGGGACGGAATGGAATACTAAAAGGCCCATTTCTCGGACTCTTTAGTAAGTTGTCATTAAAACTTGTCCTGGACGTGCTCGGACTCGAAAAGAGTCTCTCGATTACCTTTTAAAGAGCCGGGAGTGCATTTCCAACATCGATCTCGGGTAACGTCCTATTTTAAGAGGATTCCCGTGCCGATCTGGGACAAGGTGGGGCCTGGAAAGCAAAGAAAGCCAAGGACCAGGCGCAGGTGACTTTTTTTCCTATCCTTCCTTTTCAGTTACTTTCCAATCCCTAGAAATTATAAATCTTGTTTTTAACTACAAAACTCAATTTATAAAATCTTTTCCTTACTTTGAATTCCCTTCAACAGGATTTGAGTTCCTTTTGAATAAACCAAAATATAACAAATAAGGGAATTTTCACGTTTTTCGCCTGTATCTAGAAAACCGTACGTCATAGGCGAAAAGTTATTAAGTACAAAATTAAAGTTTGTTAAATTTTCTACAAATTTTATTTAGTAAGATTTTTTGTAAGACTAACCGTATTTGAGCTACGAGGCGACGAAAAACGAGTTTTTCAATTTTGAGCTCTAAAGGAAGCAAAACTTCACTAAGAAAAAGGTTTATTTTGTGAAAGTTGAAGAGAATTTAATTACCTTAAAAACGCAATTATCAAAAATCGATTATAAGATGTAGGGGTTTAATGCCAAATTTTCACGTTTTTCGCCTATATCTCGAAAACCGTACGTCATAGGCGAAAAATTATTAAGTACAAAATTAAAGCTTGTTGAATTTCCTACAAATTTGATTTAGTGTGATTTTTTGTAGGGCCAACTCTATCTGAGCTACGAGGCGACGAAAAACGGTTTTTTAAATTTTGAGCTCTAAAGGAAGGAAGACTTCATCTGAGCAAAAATCGATTATGTAGGGGTAAATTCAAAAACTTCAATTTTTAAAAGTATTCTAGATGAAAAGTTGGAAGACATTTTTTGTTCACTGTGAAATTAGAAAGGGTTTTCGATCGATTTTGAACTGGAGTCTTCAATTTTCAAAAGTAATCTGCCACATACGTATTCATTTCGGTTGCAAATTGCCTTGAAAAATTCTTTGACCTAGCTTTTTACGGTACTTTCCATAGGGAGAAAATGAAGAACTATATGGGCAGTCATTACTTTATCTTCTTGATAAACTATTGATTGTTGTGCCTTTCCCCTTGACCAATTATGTCTTTGCTTCATTTGTTACAGTTATATGGAATTTCTTTTGTTTATCTAGTTTCGTTCTCACGGGGTTTCCATTTTTTAATCCGTTTCACTTTTAAGATTGTCATCTATGAAAAAGAAGCAATTTAAGGCGATTTCTTTATCGAACACCTGTTTTGAAAAGATGGCAGGTTCTACTCACGGATTTTTTTCCGTGCGATGAATATGATCACGTCGGGGGTTTAAAGGAACCGGATCGGTCACGATGGGCCCCCCCAAGGAAACGCTGTTTTCACTCCTTGGGTCATATCCCCGACGTGCCCCTTAAGACTGGGTTAAAGGCAAAGCTGTTCGCATACTTTACTCAACAGATGCCGCTGACTTTCACACTTATTTTATTGTAGTTCACGGTTCAGCCCCTTGGTTGAAAATTTTGTATATCGAAGTGGCAGGCCTATAACTTGGGATTTATAAAACAATTCAACGATTTTTCCCGCCAAAAAGATACTCCACAAAAAACATTGAATTTCATTAGGTTCATTACTTGTTCTTTTATTTATTTATTTCTTTAGCGGATTTCCGTATTTTCTCTCTCTCTCTCTCGGCCGGTACGAGTGGTTTCGGAAAGCTGAGTTCGGGGCTAATGACGTCATATCCCTTCCTCACCACCTGTTTTACCGCTCTTCATCACCATCTTTTCTAATTTGCATACCGACGACGGCGACATTAATTAGAGTTAATTAATAAATTTTCAGTACATATTATACATATTCTTGAAAGTTTTTTCACAAGGAATCTAATGGCGACATCCATATACCGATTAGATGCAATTAGAAAATCGAAATAATTTGATTGAAATAACCACGTGGAACGGCTGTCGCTCTATGATTAATGACTTTGTTATTCTATTCTATTTTTAGAAATTTAGTTTTCAACCGGCTCCATCATTTTTATAAAACGGGTTTTTATTCCCTCTTTACCCTCGGCCAACTCCGCAAGGGTGGCCCTAAATAATTTGCATATCATTTATAATTTCCCTAAAAATTTTAGTTTCCCTAATTTTCTCTAAAAAAAGTTTAGAAGGTACGACAAATTATTGTACACCATTTTTTACGTCTTTTTAAAACTAGCCCAACTGTGTCTACCCTTTTTTAATCAGACGTAATTAAAACATCGAAATCACTGATTTTGTGTCAACTTATTCCGCTGTCACTTGTCACTTATGAACCGAATTTTGAGTAGAACCGGAGATATTCGCAGAATACAAACCGAGTTTCCGGCGGCCGTTCCCAACGAACGCCATTCTCATTTTCCTCTCGCCTACGACAATGTTATAATCGAATTTTTTTTGTTTTTTTTTATTTATTATTATTTATTTTTTAATTGCAGGTATGTAACATTAGCGGTATGCAAATTTAATTGATTTTCGGTCCATCGAAATCGAAAAAATCAATCGTTTTAAGATTGGTACCAAATAATAGCCGTTAAAAATACAAGAAAAACGTTATACGACAGTAAATACGAATATGTATTAGCAATAAATAATTAGAGGTAAATTTGATTGCAATTAGCGGTATGCAAATGAGGGAGGACGTGGCGGGAGAAAAGAGGGAGAAGGGCGGCCGTAAATATTAGAAAGAAGGGAATTAAAATAAATCGGACCTTGAGGAGGGAAATAAAAGAGGCACAATTGGCAAAAGAATGTCTAAAAATAGACGGGATAAAGAAAGTCATTAATCATAAGTGACAGCCGAAAATGTTTTTTTTTTTAAATCAATGATTTCGATGATTTAATTATATTTAATAAAAAAAACCGAACACACCATTGGCTTAATCTCAAAAAAAACGTAAAAAATGGTGTATAATTGATCATAATTAAATCATTTTCAGGTAAATTGATAATTATGTATATGGAAATAAAATAGGCCACGGGTTTCGACTTTCGGGCCAGCCCGGACGGTATAGAGACGGGGGGTGGGGAGGATTGAAGGGGGACGTTGAAATTCTACAATTCAATTTTATAAGAGTTTCATGTTTTTCTTCGAAGCTTAGTACTGATAGTAATCACCTGTCAGCGCCACCCGCCAGTAGAAAAAATAAACCATGGTTTTCTCCGATTTTCTCCCGAACCAATGAACCGATTTTTGATTTGTTGGTCTCGTTTGTTTTTATATGTTCTAAGGATACCTCCTATGCCGTCCGATTTGATTTTTTTTAATTTAAACAAGAAATAAAAAAAATTTCTTGACAAATATTTTTTTGGAGCGCATAGGGAGTTCGGCATTACATTAAATTGAATTTAAAAAAAAAAATTATTAAAAAATTTTGAGTAGAACCGGAGATAATCGGAGAATACTGAAACCGGGGCCTTTAGTACACTCTTAAACAGACCCGTCAACAATAAGTTACACCTTTTGAGGGCCTTTCACCCATACAAGTCTTTTTTTAGAGCTTTTTCTAGGTTAATCTGAGAGATCGCGTATCAAAAACTAATCATTTAACTCTCTTTTGTGAAACCCCCGCCGCAAATTGTTAACATTCTCATCTATAAAATTGATTGTTGGGATTATTTTAGAGCTTTTTTTTGTTTCATAAGTGGATCAAGGAGTTCATTGGGTCATTTTTCATTTATTCTACTTATCTCGGATAGTCTGATCTTTCACCAAAATACCATAAAAACTATCGACTAGCACTTTATATCCATTTTGAGGGCTATAGAGTGGACAGAGGCTGGAATGTTGGGGAGATAAGGTTGTGGATATAGTTTATTTTGTCGAGAGAATGTTGATGAGTGAAAGGAGGGGGATGTGAGGATTTGGTGTTTATAGCCTGTGGAGCTCCGAATTTCCAGGTTTTGGGGTTCCATCTCCTTACCTTCAACCTTCAAACTTGTGCTTGATAATAATAGAAATTGGTTCCGGTGCGTATTAAGAGATAAAAACCAGTTTGTCGATTGAAACGTGACTGACGACACTGAGGATGTCCAATTGATTGAATACACTTGGACAGTTAGAAAGGCTTAAAGAGCACCATCGTTTAAAATTTAAAAAAACTTCAAAAACCTCCTTAGCAAGCCAATAGCTTAAAATGACACTTTAGGTCAATTTTCAACTTTGAGAAATTAAGCTGTGTTTTTGGGCTGGTGATATTTTGCCACTCTTCTAAAAGTTGTAAAATAATTTATGGGTTTTTAACTAGACCCACCCTCGTGAAATACAATCCGGCCACCAGAGCGTCGGAGGGTTTCCTCAAAGGTAGCCGAAGGAAGTCAGAAGGGATCCTGTCACATAAATTACAATTAACCAGTATAAAATAACGGATTTTAAAAGGGGACCCTGAGGCGATGTAGATGAGAATGAAATCCGAAGACTTTCAAATCAAATCGCGTAGGCGACTTTTGAACCTTCCATTACTTTAAATAGGAGGAATTAAACTTTTTGAAGATTAATTCTTCGAATGCTTAAATCCAGGTTGTGAATGGAAGAAAGTAGTGTGAACGGGATCCTCTGACGCCTTTGGGCTTTTTTTCTCACCATTCTCTTCCACTAATGATTTTCGAGGAATGTCATAAAAAAGAAAAGAAATGGAAAAGTTCAAAACGAATTACGAAAATCGAGATATGTTTCACTTTCATCCATTCAGGAGGATTACCCTATATAATTAGAATAGCTCGAGAAGTTTCTGATGGAAAATTACATTTTTGGAGATCGGATCACAATTATTGCGGATAAAAATGAGGAGAACAGAGATCGAACTCACCGATGTAGAAGGAAAGGTTGCTAATTGCTAAGGTTTTGGGGGAGATCATTAGGAGTCAGGCGAAGGTATCAGGGAAAAATATATTGAGGAAGATATTAGGGGAAGACATTGGGAAAAGTTAAATGGGGAGGTGATGAGGTTATCAGGGAAACATATTTAGAGAAAGCAATCAAGGAAGGTATTCGGGAAGACATTGGAGACAGTTAATAGAGAAAGGTAATGTGGTATCAGGGAAAGCTATTGGGGTATTAGGAGATATTAATGGGGAATCTATTGGGAAAAGTAATATTTGAAGGTAATGACTAATGAGGAAAGGAATAGGGGAAGGTAATGGGGCAAGGTATGAGGAAAGTAATTGGGGAAGTAAATGAGGTATTAGGGGAAGGTAATATGGGGAAATAATGGGGTATTATGGGAAAGCTTCTTTAAGGGAAAATAAATGGCGGAAGGTAATGGGGTATTAGGGAAGATATGAGGGGAAAGTGATGGGGAAGGTATTGGGGGAAGTTAGGGGAACTTAAGAGGGAAAAATAATGGAGAAGGTATTTGCGAAGGTAATGGGGTATTAGGGCAAGGTATGATGGGGTAGGTATTGGAGGAAGTTATTGGGAAAAGTAATATTGGAAGGTAATGGGGAAAGTAATAGGAGAAGGTAATGGGGAAAGTGGTAGGGGAAGGTAATTGGGAAAGAAATAGTAGAAGGTAATGGGGTATTAGGGGAGATATTGGGGAAAGTAATAGGGGGAAATAATGGGTATTAGGGGAAGGTATGAGGGAAAAATAATGGCGGAGCGTAATGGGGTATTAGGGGAACTTAAGAGGTGAAAATAATGGAGAAGGTATTTGCTAAGGTAATGGGGTATTAGGGGCAAGACATGACGGGGTAGGTAATGGAGGAAGATATTGGGGGAAAGTAATGGGGCAAGCTATAGGGATAGTAATAGGGGAAGATAATGAGGTATTAGGGTAAGGTATTAGATGAGATATTGGGGAAAGTAATAAGGGAAAACAATGGTTTATTAGTGCAAGTTGTGAGGGAAAATTGATGACTGATGAGGAAGGTATTGGGGGAAGATATTGAAGAATGTAATAGGGAAAGGTAATGGGGGGGGGGAAGCTAATGAAGAGTTTGGGGAAGTTGATGGGTTATTAGGGAGAGGTGATGGGGGTAATAAGAAAAGGTGATTGTCCATTAGGAAACGATATGAGGGGCAAGTAAGGGGGAAGTTAATATTGGAAGATGTTGGGGTATCAGGAAGGTAATGAGGAGGATATTGGGAGGAAGATATTGAGGAATATGGGAAAATTTAATGGGGAATTAGGGGAAGGTATGAGGGGAAAGTAATGGACTATTAGAGGGAGGGATATGTAATAGGGGAAGGTATTGGGAATGTAATAGTAGAAGGTAATGGGGTATCAGGGTAACTTATGAGGGAAAAATAATGGAGACTGTATTAGCGAAGGTAATGGGTATGATAGCAAGGTAGTAGGAGTAGGTATCGGAGGAAGATATTGGGGAAAGTAATAAGGGGTAATTAAGGCAATGCGGTCGTATGGTAATAGGGGCTTTAAGGTTTTAATATTTCCAGTGGGTCATGGCGTGCTAATGATAATGTCGGAATCATTTTTTCCAAGGAGTAGCTCCAGACAAGATGTTTTACTTGGGAAAAAAACTTATTCATTCAAAACCAATTTTCTTCCCAGTGGGGTAATTCAAATTATGTTATTTTCGTTACGTCTTCTCTCAGACGCCTTGACATTAAAGTCCAATCACGACTTTTTTTTCCCCCTGCCCTCTACGTGTGTTCGAACGTAAGCACGCAATCTGACGCGATTCAAGAAGATTTTCGATTTTTTAATTCATACTTTCCATCCTTTCTTCCAGTGAGAGTATTACCAATTTTACGTAAAAGGAAAATTACGATAAACACACTTTATTGATAATTTGTTGATTGTGGCATCAACTAATAGCAATTCAATTCGTTCTTGGTAATCCCACGTGGGAGTACAATTTATTCCACTTTTTGTTAATGCATTATTTATGTTCGTTTCAACAGGTTCTCGAGCTCATGAAAGAAGTAGGCGATGATGAAGATTCGAGCGATATATCAGGTTACCATTCGGATTCAGACAGTGCCATTATGATGTCTGGAAATTCACCTTACGTCACCAAACGTGCAAGACATAATTTTCTTACCAGATCAGGTACAAAAATTTGATTATTAATTTCTTTTTAAACTAATTTCTTTGTTTTAGTTCGATCAAGTAGTAATAGAAGTACTAGGACTTGTTTAGGCTTGAGCTCATCATCAACGGACAGCCCTCCAGACAAAGGTTTTTCTTATTTTTAAGTTTTTGAACCCTCAAATTTTCAATAATTGAGTGTTTACCATTGGATTCACTCGTGTGGAAAAGAAACGAGAGGAAGTTGCTCAAATCTGTATCAGGATACCAAACAATAGAGTTCGAAAGTAAAAGTCAATTTTCTGAAAATTGGACTTTTATCGCCTTATGAAGTTTTATCGTTTCGTGCACGTTAAAATGACCATTGGGCGAAAGCTTAGCCTTAGAATGGTAATCCTATTTGTTAGGCGCTTATTGCTAAACCTTCGTCATTTTGACGACTACTTATTTTTAGCCCGAATTTAGTCATTTTTTAATTCCCCCCTCGAAGAAAATGTGCACGTAGTCGTCCAAAAGTCGAGGGTTTAGTATTCTAGTAATTAGGAAACTCAAGGGAGACTGGGTTGGGCTACAACTCTTGAATTTGATCAATTTTTCAATTCCAGAATCGACTACAGACTGGGAATGGTCCGGATCGAAAAGCAACAGCTGCAGATCAGTCATTTCGACGGAAGGTCCCATAAAGAAGAAGCCTTTAGTCAAACCGTGGTGCTCATCCTGTGAGGACAGAGCTGTCCTACAGGTAACAACGGTACATCGAAATAAAATTCCATGAAAATTATTGTAAATCATAAAACGAAATTTTCAGATCACCGTACCTGATGCGACGAACCACCAAACTGAAGTCACCGCCTTACAATCCGAGCTGGAAAGGACCAGAATGGAATTAGACCAGACGAAAGCACGACTTGCTGTTTTAGATGCACATGCTCAAGCCAAGTAAGTGAGAAATCAAAAAAACTAGTAGGGGAGGTGATTGGGGTTGGTGGGGGAAGTGATGGGAAGAGGGGAGTAGGTGATAAAAGTGGTGGGAGGTGGAGTTTCCCAAGGTTTATTTATTTATCAAACATTATTATTTATTACTTTTTCAGAGAATTGAGTGGACCGAGGTTGGTTCGTTGTTATGGAAATCTCTACTCACAAGGAAGAGTTGAAGCTTTGAACGCTTTGGACACTTTGCCACCTCTTAAGGACGCTTCGGAGCTCAAGTCAAAAATATTGTTTTCTGTCGTCGTCGTAAGTTTTTAGTTAGACTTTCTGATCTATTTTTTTAATTTTTTCAATTTCAGTTAGCCTTTAGAGCCACGAGCAGTCAATTGACCACAAAAAGGGAGCAAATGAAACGAATTTTATTGGCCCCAGCACCGCCCACAAACGCTCACAAAGAACTCGAAGAAGCCGTCGCAACCTACCTACGTAGAACCGTTGACACTTTCGACCTCACACATTGCATAGAAGTAAGTTTTCACTCAAAATATAAAAAAAATTAAATTAAAATTCTTTAGGAGGTCAGCTCGCAACTTTGGGCCACCCTCTATGACTACCCTTGCCTCAAAAACTGCCCAGGATTGATGCAGTACATCAAAGATTCCGTCAGACTCGCATGGGCTCTCACAAATCAGGTATGAAAAAAATAACAATAGTCAATCTATGCCTGAAGGCGGAAAAAAATAAAGTATTTTGTTTCTCTGCTGGAATGTGCAGGGGTTGGTCCCCTTTTAACCAAAAAAAGACCTTAGGAGCGGTTAAATGGAGAATTTTTTCGTTTTTTGCCAATATCTCGAAAACCGTAGGTCGTAGGCGAAAACAATATAAGAACAAAATTAAAGCTTATTCAATTTGCTACAACTTTGAACTAAATGAATTTTTTGTAGGACCAAACGTATCTGAGCTACGAGGCGACAAAAAAACGGGATTTTCAATTTTGTCCTCTTAAGTTCAAACTTCATCAAAACGTTTACTTCGTAAAAGTTGTAGAGAATTTAATTACATTTTAAAAAACAACTTTCAAAAAGCAATTAACGATCAATTGGCAGGGGTGGGGTAAATTAAAAAAAATGCAAATTTTAAAGGCGAAAAGCTTATTTTTGCTACAAATTAGATCTAAGATTTTTTGTAGGGCCAAACGTTTTAACTCCAGGCTCTCAACAAAATCAAGACAAATTTGGTTTTTGAGTTGTTTTTAAAAGGTAATTAAATTCTCTACAACTTTTACGAAATAAACTTTTTGATTGGGTGAAGTTTTCATTCTTTCAGAAGACAAAATTGAAAACCCCGTTTTTTTTTGTCGCCTCGTATCTCAGATACTTTTGGTCCTACAAAAAATCTGTTTAGTTCAAAATTATAGAAAATTGAATAAGCTTTAATTTTGTTTTTATAATGTTTTCGTCTACTAACTACGGTTTTCGAGATATTGGCAAAAAAACGAAAAAATTTGCGCTCCTGAGGTCAAACGGCATGGGTTTCAGTTCAGGAATTTTTTTTTGGTTAATCAGGAGACCAACCCCTACACTTTCCCGTAGAAAATACCTTATTTTTGTCATTTCTTTTTCTGGATTAAATTGACTAGACATCAAAATCTTACCCCTATTTCGTTCTTAGGGAGCCGGCTATTGCCTCGAGTACGAAGAAAGGGTTTTCCGACGTGAGACCCACGTGAGGTTCCATTCAGCAGACCCAGAGAGCAACTCGATAAGGACCTACCTCTGGCCAGCCCTGCTTGAATCGCCTTCCGGACCTTGTGTCTATAAAGCCGTCGTCCTTACATAAAATCACCCAAAAACCCAAAATTATAGCCTTCATAACCGTCTATTTATAACACGTAGTGGGTTTTCTTCTATCTTTCTAACTAACTTATACATTTTATTCATATACTAACTTTATAACTTAAAAAAGACAATCATTTATCTCATTTCTTTCAACTTTTGTCTTTTATTTCAAATATCTATTGAGGCTTGAAGCTTATAGGCTCTGGGAGTCATCCATTATCATTTGTTTAACTTTCAAATATTCCCAATAAAAATGCTGTCAAAAAATTGAATTTTTAAAACCCCGAGATTTTTATTTTATTTAAGTAGATTTTGAGCAATAATGTGAGCGTTTTTAGTCATTTTTCACACATAATTCGCCTTCAAAATAGCTTTCTAACGGTGTAAAAATTATTTGAATCCGTTCAGAAATCAAAATTGGGGACAACCTTTTTGTCCATTTTGTGAGGGGAAAAAAAAGGAAAAAAATCCGCTAAAAAAAGACAATTTTTTTTGTGAAAAAAAAAAATTACAAAATTTTTTTAAATTTTTTTTTCTATATATCTTGAATTTCTGTAAATACCTTCTCAAAATTTTCATTTTTCATTATTTTTCGTCGTCATTTTTGAACCCTAAATTAACAAGAGATCAAAATGTACATTCTACTTCAAATATTTCTCAAAATATCTGAAGGTGAAGGAGTCTCTTATTTCCTTTGTCTTTTAATGGTTGTCTTTTTTAATTAATTTTTTCTTTATGAAATTCGGTAGGTACGTAAGTACAAGATTATCAAAAAAAAGGATGAAATGTTTAAAATTTAAATTTTTAACTTTATTAAAACGTTCATTTTTTTAGGAACCGCTATGGGGACGTCACAGGTGCCATAATTTCTACACATTTTCAAGAAACATCCAGCTTTTTAGTTTTTAGCAACCAGTATTACACCAATATGTAAATAAAAAAATTATTGTATAAATTCATGATATCACAATTTAATTTTTTATAAATTAAAAATTAAAACTTGTGAGCTTTTTTGTAAAAAATGCATAAATACTCTTTTTATGGCCTATTTTTAAATTAGGTAATTGAGTAATTTTATATACATTTCTTTATTATACATTTTTTCTTTTATTTATAATTTGCGGATTATAAAGATGAGTTTTTTTATTGTTCAAATTTTTTTATTCTATGTTTACTCACCTTTAAATAAAATTTTGTAAATAAAATATTTCGAACTGAATATTGATTTATTAATACTCCAAATTTCATTTTATAGTTGAAAACCCAACATGGATTTTGAGCCCTTTTGACAGGAAAAGACCCTTTTTAAACAGTTTTTGGGCCTTTTTGACAAGAAAAGACCTTCTTCAGCCAGATTTGTGATCTTTTTTGACAAAAAAGAAAAATATCCTTTTCAGCAAGATTTTGAGCCTTTTTTGAATAGTAAAGACCCCTGGCAGCAAGTTTTTTATCCTTTTTTGACAAAAAAAAAAAAAATAAATAAATAAATAAACAAATAAATAAAAATAAAAAAAAAATGTTAAAAAAAAAAACAAAAAAAATCTACCTTATACAATAAAAATGAAAAAACAAACAATTAAAAAAAAAACACTTTTCGACCAGATTTTGACCCTTTTTGATAGAAAAAAAAGACCCCATTCAGCCAGATTTTGGCACTTTTTGCATGCAGGACCCTTATCAGACTGATTTTGACCCTTTTTCACAAGAAAACACCAGTTTTAGCATAATTTTGACCCTTTGTGACAGAAAAAGACAATTTTCAAATAGTTTTTGAAAAGAAAAAGACCCTTTTCAGCATGATTTTGACCCTCTTTGACAACAAAAAAAAACCCTTTGAGTCAGATTTTGACACTTTTATCCCTTATCAGCCTGATTTTGACCCTTTTTGAAAAGAAAACACCCTTTTCAGCCAGATTTTGAGCCTTTGTGACAAGAATTCACTCTTTTCAGCCAAATTTTGACCCTTTTTGATAGAAATGTTGACACTTTTTGACATGTAAAGACCCTTATCAGCCCGATTTGGCCCCCTTTTGAAAACCACCATTTTTACTCAGATTTTGACCCTTTTTGAATGAAATAAAAAGGCCCTTATCAGAAAATTTTGACCCTTTTTGACTAGAAAACACCATTTTCAGCCAGATTTTGTCCGTTTTTGATAGAAAAAAAAATCTACCTATTTGACTACAGATTTTGACCCTTTGTGGCTGGTAGAGACACTTTTCAAACAGTTTTTGACCTTTTTTGACAAGAAAAAGACCTTTTTCAGTCTGATTTTGAACCATTTTTGACAAATTTTACCCAGATTTTGACAAGAAAACTTGGCCAAATGCATCTTTATGTTCAAAGATTAGACGAATTTTAACTGTCGATATTTGATCTCAGTATCTAAACCAGCTTGGTATGCTAGAGTTAACCAATTCTTGCAAGTTAACTTTTCATTCTACAAGCTTCTTTGGTTTTTAGGGATCATAAAGAAAGCAAAATTTTATAAAAACTTGAATCAATTTTATTGAAAATTAGATGCAATTTCAGTCTTGGTCAAGTCATAAACTTGAAAATAACGCATCTTAAAAATAATAAGTACACTTCATTTTTAACCTTATATTATACTTAAGAATACTTCGAATTTGATTTATAAAAAAAATTAAACTTGTTTTACTTTTTTGGAATTTTTATCAAAATCAAATTCATACAAAAAGAAAAGTTACAATTTCAAATTAATGCATTTTATTTCATGAAACTTGATTTTCCATATCCCGTTTTAAATCGCAAAATAACATTTTAAACTTTTTTTTTTTTGTTTTTTTAAATTAAACGTGGAATGAAAAGAAAAAAACAGGCAAAATAACGAATCACTCCTTCAAACATGTCTAAATCTAATGGAGGAACGAAAGGAAAAGAAAAATAATTAAACTTGAACGAAATATTAAGTGAACGGGAAATGGAGAGAGCGAGGGTCGATTTAAGCGGTGGCGGTCTCAGCCGAAGGGGTTGCGGCGATCGGTTTGGCGGCTTCCACGCTCAAATCCATCATCGGACCATCTTCGGGTTTGATCGAGAGGCCTTGAAGCGAAGCGACGACTTCTTCCACTTTCGCCGGAGGTTTCGCTGAAGCATCCTGCGCGAACTGCGGCTTGCGTTTGGCGAAATGGAGGAAAGCGACGCCTTTCGTCGCACGCCAGGAGATGTCATTGGGACGCACTCCACGTTCGATGAGCGCCGCTTTTAAGTCTCGGATGCGGACGGCGTTGGAAAGTCCGTTGACGCGGATGCTGAAGTCGACGGTATACCTCGGCTTGTTCATCCTCCTCATTGGTCCACGCCTCATCATCGGCTTCATTTCCCTTTGACCTTCAACTCTGGGCGATTCCGGCGGGAATTGCCTCCTCGGCCTCCTCCTGAATGTCCTGCTCGACCTATTCGGCGGCGGGGCGCTCGTTTCTCGCATTTTGGGCCATCCTTGCTGCCTCTGCTCGGGAGCGGACGCTTCCCTCCTCCTCCTAACAAATCGACGTCTCCTCATCATAAAGAACGGACGATTCTGAACTTCGGTATCCGAATCGACCTCCTTAAGCTCAACTTTGCTTCCGTTCGACTGTTCTTTGTCAAGCAATTGCCTTATTATCGGAATATCGTTTACACGCCTATTCGAGAGCAAATTCCACATCAAACTCGGACGTGGGAGTCTTTTTTCAACTTCAATCACCTGCGTCGGAGTCACGATTAAATCAACCGGCACGTCGTGCGGTTTGAAAATCGACTCGGGTAACTCATCACAAACCTAAAAGAAAATCATTTAAATTGATTGAAAAAGAAAAAAAAATGCAAATACTAACCTGAACGTCGTGAACGACTGTTGCGATTACCGCATCGGGAGAAATGGCTCCAAGTTTAGCCAAGAGGGCGTACTCCAAATCAGAAAAGCCTTCTCCTTTTCCTATCCTATGACCTGAAACAAATAGAAGCCCCTTGTATACTTGGGTTTTTCTTTCTAATGCATTTTTGGGCTTTTGAAGCTTTTGTTGGACATTTTGGAGCGATTTTGCACTATTGCTAGTTGGAGCTACTTGGCATTGTCGCCAGCTTGAGTGACTTAGTATTGACGCCAGCTTGAGCGACTTCGCATTGTCACCAGCTAGAGCGACTTTGGAGTGTCGTCAGCTAGAGCGACTTTGGAGTGTCGTCAGCTAGAGCGACTTTGGAGTGTTGTCAGCTAGAGCGACTTCTCAGTGTCGCCACCTAGAACGACTTTGCATAGTCAGCTAGAGCGACTTCTTAGTGTCGCCAGCTAGAGTGACTTAGTGACTTTGCATTGTCACCAGCTAGAGCGACTTTGGAGAGCTAGCTTGAGAGACTTTGTATTGTCGCCAGCTTGAGCGACTTTGTATTGTCGCCAGCTAGAGCGACTTTGCAGTGTCGTCAGCAGAACGACTTTGGAGTGTCGTCAGCTAGAGCGACTTTGCAGTGTTGTCAGCTAGAGCGACTTCTTTGTATTTTCACCAGCTTGAGCTACTTAGTATTGTCGCCAGCTAGAGCGACTTAGTATTGTCGCCAGCTAGAGCGACTTCGCAGTGTCGCCACTTAGAACGACTTTGCATTGTCGTCAGCTAGAGCGACTTTGCATTGACGTCAGCTAGAGCAACTTCTCAGTGTCGCCAGCTAGAGTGACTTCGTATTCTCCAGTGTCGTCAGCTAGAGCGACTTCTCAGAGTCGCCACCTATAACGACTTTGCATTGTTGCCAGCTAGAGCGACTTTGCAGTGTCGTCAGCTAGAGCGACTTTGCAGTGTCGTCAGCTAGAGCGACTTTGCAGTGACATCAGCTAGAGCGACTTTGCAGTGTCGCCACCTAGAACGACTTCGCATTGTCGCCAGCTAGAGTGTCGTCAGCTAGAGCGACTTTGCAGTGCCGTCAGCTAGAGCAACTTCTCAGTGTCGCCACCTAGAAAGACTTTGAATTGTCGCCAGCTAGAGCGACTTTGCAGTGTCGTCAGCTAGAGCGACTTTGCATTGTCGCCAGCTAGAGCGACTTCGCATTGTCGCCAGTTAGAGTGACTTCGCATTGTCCAGTGTCGTCAGCTAGAGCGACTTCGCATTGTCGCCACCTAGAACGACTTTGCAGTGCTGCCAGCTAGAGGGACTTTGCATAATCGTCAACTAGAGCCACTTTGAATTGTAGCCAGCTTGAGCGACTTCGCCCTCTCATTAACTTAAGCGGCTTACCAATTCAGGCCAGATTGAGCAACTTTGCACTGTTGCCAACTTAAGAGACTTGTCACCAACTTCCACTCCTGCCAACTTTAGCAACTTTGCACTATTGCCCTATTTAAGCGAAGATTGTTTTTTTATTTACCTTTCTTATCAACGGCGACAGATCCGAGAATGATAAGGTCCGCTTTTGAAGCGGACGA
The DNA here is from genome assembly GCA_018703685.1 of Orius laevigatus. NCBI lineage: Eukaryota > Metazoa > Arthropoda > Insecta > Hemiptera > Anthocoridae > Orius > Orius laevigatus. Next base: position 22,320 of record JAGWEN010000386.1, on the reverse strand, counting down.
GAAATCAAGAGCTGTGCCCAAATGATGGATCCCGATTCTGGAAGCTGCCATCTTGTTCGCCATTTTATTCGGCTCCATCGGGGGCCTCATGAGAAGAAATACGGCTTCGCGTAAGCCTGGAGTTCCAGCTACAAGCTCCTTTCCGGTCTGAAAAAATAAATCGTAAAAGAAAAATTTAAAATTGAAATGAATACCTGAATGACTTCTAGCCTGATCCTTTCGTGGGCTTTGTCAAGATTGACCTTGACGACTTTGGCGTTTTTGAAGACGTCAAGCTGAGCGAGCTTTTCAACGGCTTCATTCTCGCCTTTGATCCGAGGGATTCTGTATTTGCAAGGCCTCGGGAACAAAACAAGCTCTTGGCTTTCAAGCTTCGACCACATCGCCTCACGAATCGACTTCTTCGACGGTTCCTCCTCCTTCCCCTTCGGAGGGGTAACTACTTCCTTCTCGGACTGGGTCGCCGCTTTGACCTCACTAGCTGCTCACAACAAACAAAATTATTTTTAGACCGAAAATTGAATTTTGGGGTAAATAATCTTAATTTTTTGCCAATATGCCACACCCCCGAGAAGAAAGTTGAATAGTCCACAAAGAAAAACTGCAGCTTTGACATGTGGGGGAGTTGCAGTCTGCATTTTCCCCCTTTCTGAAAAACCTGCACACTTTTTTTTTATTTATCCTAAAATTGAGATTTTAAAAAGAAATTAAAAAGAAAGAGAGAAATTAAAAAAAAAATTATCAGCAGGAAATTATTGGTTGCCAATTGCCATTAGGAAAAGCTGCAGCCCTGCAGTTTCCCCCTTTTCTAAAAAAAAAACCTGCACACATTTTTTTTTTATCCTAAAATAAAAATGTTGTGCCAGCAGGAAAAGATTGTTGGTTGCCATTGCGAAAAGCTGCAGCCCTTTATTTTCCCCTTTTTGAAAAACCTGCACACATTTTTTCCTATTTATCCTAAAAAAATTTTAAAAAATTTTATCGGCAGGAAAAAATTCTAGCTTGCCATTAGGAAAAGCTGCAACCCTGCATTTCCTCCATTCTGAAAAACCTGCACACTTTTTGAATCAGCAGGAAAAAGTTCTTGGTTGACATTAGTTCACTAAAAGCTGCAGCCCTGTATTTTACCCTCTTTCTAAAAAAAGCTGCACACTTTTCCATCATTTATCCTATATAAAAATTTTGTATCAGCAGGAAAAAAAAATTCTCGGTTGCCATTACGAAAAGCTGCAGCCCCACATTCCATTTTTATCCTAAAATAATAAAAAATTTTAATTAGCAGGAAAAAATTCTTGGTTGCCATTACGAAAAGCTGCAGCCCTTCTGAAAAACCTGCATACATACTTTCCCCTTTTATCCTAAAAATACGATTTATCAGCAGGAAATAAATATTGGTTGCGAATGCGAAAAGCTGCACACCTGCAGGAATTTGCAAGAAGTTGCAAGTGGCGGGGATAAGTTGGCTATAAAAGCTGCAAGCCATTTTTTAAAATTTTCTTGATTGTTTTATTTCTGTTGGTTTTTTTAAAATAAAAAAATATTTATAAACAATAAATTTTAAATAAAATTAAATTTAAAAAAAATCAATTTTTAAAACACATGATTTTCAGAAATTCAGAAAAATATATTTCTGACAAAAAAAAATCCAACATGGCGACGAAAAATTATTTAGAAAAAAAAAAACGGGAAAATTAGACGGAAACGTCCTTCCCTGAAGGACGCAGGTTCATGTCTCGACTTGTCCAGACGCGACGTGACCGCCTCGGAAGCCCCCCAACCACGTGATTTCCCATTTTTCTTACCTCAAATTGTAACTTTTATACTAAAAATTGCAAATTTAAAAAATTAAAAATAGAATACTTACGCTTAATTTCATCTCCGGCCGTCATTTTGTACCTTAAGAATACAAAAAAACTTCACGGGGGAAATTAAAGGAACAAAAAAAGAAATTGAAAAAAAGATTCTTTTTTTCAAATCCGGGGAAAATTCAAAGTTTTAACTTTTTAAAAGCCTAAATGGTCAAGGGAGTCGGTTGAAATTTGGAGGAAAATTACTTTTTCACTCGCGAGTTCTTCTTAGTTCGGTGTCTCTACTTCAACTGGGGCCAATTTCATTTTCTCCAGCCTTTATATAGACTTCGTGGTGGGGATGGGAAATTTTAAAACAAAACACTAACAAAATTCATAGCCGCTATGATCGTCAACAAACTTTGGACTTTTTAATCCTTCCAAAGGCTTTAGGACCCACAAAAACAACATTTTTCTTCACAAAATTATATTTAAAATTATTTAAAACAATTATTTCGGACTAATTTTACCGAAAAAATGTCGTTTTCAAAATTTTATTTTCCTTCAAAAATTAAGAAGGCACTGGAAAATGAAAAATCAGCTTATTAATTTTAAAAAAATTAAATTTTTTTATTCTTGTATTTTATTAAAAACTTCTAAATTGGCCTTTAGGACCATTTTGGCGATGAATTTAGCTTAAAATTTGACAAAAAAAAGGGGCTTAAAAGCCTTATTTGGAGCAAAAAAACTGCTTTGTTCAAAATCTAGATGAAAAATTCTAATAAAAATATAAGCCTGGGAGCCTCCGTGACGACCACCTCAATAGCCTACTTTCGTACGGAAATCCGCTAAAAGGGCTTAAAAAAGGCTTTGAAACCATGCCCTACGTCATCGTCATAAGCCGAAAATTGCTCAAAAATTGAGTTGAAAAATGGTCAAATGGCCATTTTTCTGTGGAAATTATCCTTTTACTTTAGACGATTTTGAAATTTTATTTTAAATGATTAATTTTTGAGCCCAAAATGTACAGTTTGCTCGTTTCAAAAGAAAGGCATAAAAGTCAAGCAATGCAATTTTTAGATGATTTTCAAAGGAAATAGAGCTATTGAGGTCGGTGCGACGGCGGCTACGGGCTTAGAGACCTCTATATTAGTGATCAGGGCGTTCTGTGGATTATAAAAATATAGGCTTTGGCTTTCCAATTTACGTTTAATTTTAATTTTTTTTTTTTTTTTTTTTTTTTTCGGAAGTGCAAAGTTAACATATGTTTGGAAAAAAAAATGGCCAGAAAAAAATTTAAATAAAATTTTAAAAATATTTTTAAAAATTTGAAAGCTTTCAACTTAAAAAATAAGATTATGGACTAAAATTGAGTTGTTTTCCGTCTAAAATTGGCTTAAACTTCATTTTTTACAAAAAAAAAAAAAAAAAAAAGTTAAAATTAAACTTATAGTAGGTGCAACAAGGTCTTGAAATTTTGAGGGTGTGGTTGGGATAATGGGGGAGGGGGAGGTTGAAGGAGCAATGGGGGAATCATGGAGGGAGTAATTGGGGGGACTAGTTTGGGGTAATTGGAGGTTAGTTGGGGTTATAGGGAAGGTATACCAACTTTGAAGGACCAATGGGGGAAATAGGGGGATTTCTTACTTAAGGAGACCAGTTGGGGGTAATTTAGGGGGGCGGATAATTTTTGGGGACTTAAGTTATGGGACCCTTCCTAATGAGAGTTGGGGGTAAGACTATAGGAGCACTAGAAGTGAAAGGAGGGGGGGAATTGAGGCTAGACATAATGGAAAGAGGCAAAGGAGTCAGTCCTTGGGGGATAAATAATATTGGGCAATATTGAGGGAATGATATAGGGTTGGCAATAGTAAGGGAGGGCAAGAAGAACAAACGGGGAAAATGGAGGGAATAATTGAGTGGATAAATGGTAGCATTTATAAAAGGAGATATTTGGGGAACGTGGAGGAGCGGATTGTTTTTTTCTCTAAATATACATTCTTTAATTTCAACCTCTCCAGCTTTGTAGGGTAGGTACCTATAGGACCTATATATGTATAGGACTAACAGAAAAGAGAACTACTGTGCGTCTACTGTGCTCTAGTGAAGCCTCATGGTTAAAACTATCTCCTTATAGAATAATAGTCTGCCAATTGTGGTGCACGAGGTCAGGAAAGCATCCCCTTCCTTATGGGTCGAAGAAAAAGGCTCAAAATTAATTTAGAGGATTAAAAACAAAATATTTCTTAAAAGGCACTTTTATTTTTTCAATCAACACAATTTATAACAAGGAATGACAAATTTTGGAATGCATGGGATTGAAGACTTGACAAGAATCCAAATAAAAACAATAATTTTAAAAACAAAATTTTTACAATAAAATAACAACAAAAGCTAGCATACAAAAATATATTTAATCTTCCTTCCAGAACTGCGTGAAGAAGGATCACATTTAAAAGTCTTTTTCTATCTTCTTGGCATTTTAATGGAATGTTTCGTAGATAAAATTGAGATATTGAAGTCATAATTTGGTCCAATATTTGCAAAATCCATGGTGGCCGCCAATAAGGGCTCTCCTAGGTAAAAAAAGAAAACAGGAAAAAAAATGAATTTCCTCTCCTGTTACCAAAAATTGAAAGATTCCTGATTTTCCTCATTGAAGGCAATCCATTGGATCAATCCTTGTGATATGACAGAAATTGTGAATTTTTCATGGTTTCTGTGGTAGTAAAAAATGTGAAAAACCTACTTTACTGGGGGAAAAATCATATTTTTTTGTAATGATGAAAAACTCTGCTATTGCTTTTATAGTCTTTACTAAAATAACATTGGACAGCTTCGGCAGCCATGTAAGCGGCTCCTAAGGCTGCAGGTCTTTCCAGCCGAAGAAGTGAAAATTCGGTTATTTTCCCAGAATCTCGATGGAACTGGTTCATAAAACCTGTTTTGAGCAAATCCCAACTTTTCCAGACGGATCCTACACAGACGACCGCAAGTCCCCCTTCGGCTTCCAAAAGTTCCTGAAACAATTTAAGCTTTTGGGTTCAATACAAAGAAAAAAGACAAACCTTGGAGGCCGCATAAGATAAAGAAGTCAAATGCTTAGCCAAATATTCGCCAGCTTTTTCAAAAAGGCATCGACACAGCGGATCCCCTTCGGATGCCTTTTCAGACAAATCTTTGCACAATCTTGCGATCGTCGATTTTTCAAAATTTTTATAAAAATGAGCCAAAAGGTCATGTCTGGAAAAAAAAATTTAGAAACAAAACAGAAAAAATATTGAAAACTTTGATGAAAAGGTATCAAAAACTGTTTGAGGATGTAAAATTTTTAAAACTTAGTGATAAAAATTGGTCAACGGTGGACAATGACCTCGAATGTTAAGTTTCTGTAGAGCATTGGCTTATTTGTGACATTTCGATGACCTTTTCTACATCGCCAAAATTGAACTTTTAAAGGTTTTTTTATGAACAATACCGTGTTTGAATTCCAAAATAAGTCTTGATCGTTTCCCAGAGGACGTCTGTGCTGTAACCACAAGGCACCTTTTCCAATCTGTCTACATGGTCGAAATAGGTTTTGAGTGCTCTGTGGGCTATCCAATAGGCTAAAAACAATAAAAAGTCATTGAATAGTTATTATTACTACTTTATGATGTTAAATTTGAGGACTACAGACAAAATTGGACTTCTAGAAGATGAAAATTTGCTTTTAGGATGCAACAATGGGGTTTTTATTACGTTAATTTGAAGGATAATACACAAAAATGGGACCCATTAGATGTGGATTTGACAAAAAAATAAGTTTCTTGATGTTTTGGGGGATTTTAGGGAAAAATTGGTATGGAAATTCCCTAAAATTTCCCAGGATTTCCCCAGAGGCGGATCCAGGAATTTGTGCGGAGGGGGCAGACCGCTAGAAATCGAAGCCCCTTAAAAAAGTTCAAACTTAATCTTTAAAAGGCTCTTAAAACGTTGATTTTGAAGTTTCTGACGAAAAATTGTCACTTAAAACATTGATTTTGAGGGGTTTTTTTAACAAAAATTATCTCTTAAAACGTTAGTTTGAGGTTTTTGCCAAAAAAATAATTGCCTCTTAAAACGTCGATTTTGAGGTTTTTGACGAAAAATTGTCTCTTAAAACGTTGATTTTGAGGTTTTTCAAACGAAAATTATCTCTTAAAACGTTGATTTTGAGGTTTTTGATGAAAGATTGGTTCTCAAATAACGTAAATTTTAAGGTTTTTGACGAAAGGGAGCCTTAAAAACGTTGATTTTAAGGATTTTATCGAAAATTATCTCTTAAAACGTTGATTTTGAGGACTTTTGAAGAAAATTTGGCATTATAAAACAATGATTTTGAGGTTTTTGATAAAAGATTGGTTCTCAAATAACGTAAATTTTAAGCTTTTTGACGAAAGAGAGCCTTAAAACGATGATTTTGAGGATTTTAGACGAAAAAATAATTGCGTCTTAAAAGTTAATTTTAAAGCTTATGACGAAAAAATGTCTCTTAAAACCTTGAATTAGAGGTTTTTGAGGAAAAATTTGCCATCGTAAATTTTGATGTTAACGTTTTAGATGAAAATTTGGCTCTTAAAACCCTGATTTTGAAGTTTTTGATGAAAAATTCGCTCTTAAAATGTCCATTTTGACGAGGAACGACGAATTTTCTTCAATTTGTTAATTTTGCCTTTTGTTAATTTTTTGCCTTGTTAATTCTTTCATAAAATTGTCTTCATTAACGTGAATTTTGGGGATTTTGTGTTCTTTCTTTTCCTTTCTCCTTCCGCCCCTGGTTTTCCCTGTTGGAGGCGACCCTATAGCCCTGCACACTCATTGGGAAGATAAAATGAAAATACCAGAGCCTTCATCGCCCAGTAAATGCCCCCATCCTCCACAATTGAATATCGTGTCATCTGGATTAATAATGAGTGCATTCGAACCAGTCCCAGCAATCATAACCGCTCCACCTGCAAAATTGATAAATAGTGATAAGTGATAACAATTCCAAGGGCACTTTATAATCACTTGTTTAAACATTTTTTTTATCTTATCTTTCATTTTCTCAATATATAAACACTTCTGACTACCTCCAGCTTTAACAGTAGCCAAAGGGCCGATCGTATCACTGCAGATGACATAATGGTCGCAAAGATTAGGATAAACTTCTAAAAATCCTTGACGAAATTCCATCCGGCTTGCTTTTTCTTCTGCCCCGCTTATACTTAAACACTGAAAATTAACTTAAATAAATATGAAAAATTTTTAGAGTTTAAAACGTACTAAAGACTTAATTCTTGTGTCTGTAGGTAAATTTGCTTTCTTCAAACCGTCTTTGACAAGCTCTACTATCCTTCGGCGTGATTCTTCCATTGTGACAGTCTAAAAAAATAGAAAAGAAGGTCAAATTAGATAGGTTCTGGTACTTACATGAATGAAAATGAGCACAGGAGGGTCTAGTCAGTCAAGGAATCACAGGAAATTGCATTTGGGCCCCTCCCAAATTCATTGATTTTAAGGGTAAAGAACATGAACGTGAGGTCTATTTTAGGCTACACAAACAGTTTTTTTGACCTTCCCAAAGAGGGGACCCTTCTTGACTTTTTGACCCAAAAATTTTTACACTTTAATTCCGTCCAAAATCTGTTTTTTGACTGTTTGAAGGGTGACAAACACTCGATTTTGGGATACAAAAATATTTTTTTCGACCATGCCAAAGGGGGGACCCTTCTTCACTTTTTGACCCGAAAATTTTCATTTTTTATTTCATCCAAAACCTGGTTTTTGACTGTTTTAAGGGTGACAAACACGAATCTGGTCAATATTGGAATACAAAAACATTTTTTTCAACCTCGCCAAAGGGGGGACCCTTCTTCACTTTTTGACCCCAAAATTTTATATTTTTAATTCTGTCCAAAATCTGTTTTTTGACCTTTTTAAGGGTGAAAAACAGGAATCTGAGGTCTACATTGGGATACAAAAACATTTTTTTCGACCTCGCCAAAGGAGGGACCCTTCTTCAATTTTTGACCTAAAAATTTTCAATTTTTAATTCCATCCAAAATCTGGTTTTTGACATTTTTAAGGGTGAAAAACACGAATCTGAGGTCTACATTGGGATACAAAAACATTTTTTTCGACCTCGCCAAAGGGGGGACCCTTCTTCACTTTTTGACCCCAAAATTTTCAATTTTTAATTCCGTCCAAAACATGGCTTTTGACCTTTTTAAGGGTGAAAAACACGAATCTGAGGTCTACATTGGGATACAAAAACATTTTTTTCGACCTCCCCAAGGAGGGACCCTTCTTCAATTTTTGACCTAAAAATTTTCAATTTTTAATTCTGTCCAAAATCTGGTTTTTGACTTTTTTAAGGATGAAAAACACGAATCTGAGGTCTACATTGGGATACAAAAACATTTTTTTTCGACCTCGCCCAAGGGAGGACCCTTCTTCACTTTTTGACCCCAAAATTTTCAATTTTTGATTCCGTCCAAAATCTGGTTTTTGACCTTTTTAAGGGTGAAAAACACGAATCTGAGGTCTACATTGGGATACAAAAACATTTTTTTCGACCTCCCCAAGGAGGGACCCTTCTTCAATTTTTGACCTAAAATTTTTCAATTTTTAATTCTGTCCAAAATCTGGTTTTTGACTTTTTTAAGGATGAAAAACACGAATCTGAGGTCTACATTGGGATACAAAAACATTTTTTTTCGACCTCGCCCAAGGGAGGACCCTTCTTCACTTTTTGACCCCAAAATTTTCAATTTTTGATTCCGTCCAAAATCTGGTTTTTGACCTTTTTAAGGGTGAAAAACACGAATCTGAGGTCTACATTGGGATACAAAAACATTTTTTTCGACCTCGCCAAAGGGGGGACCCTTCTTCACTTTTTGACCCCAAAATTTTCAATTTTTAATTCCGTCCAAAACATGGCTTTTGACCTTTTTAAGGGTGAAAAACAGGAATCTGAGGTCTACATTGGGATACAAAAACATTTTTTTCGACCTCCCCAAGGAGGGACCCTTCTTCAATTTTTGACCTAAAATTTTTCAATTTTTAATTCTGTCCAAAATCTGGTTTTTGACTTTTTTAAGGATGAAAAACACGAATCTGAGGTCTACATTGGGATACAAAAACATTTTTTTTCGACCTCGCCCAAGGGAGGACCCTTCTTCACTTTTTGACCCCAAAATTTTCAATTTTTAATTCCGTCCAAAACATGGCTTTTGACCTTTTTAAGGGTGAAAAACACGAATCTGAGGTCTACATTGGGATACAAAAACATTTTTTTCGACCTCCCCAAGGAGGGACCCTTCTTCAATTTTTGACCTAAAAATTTTCAATTTTTAATTCTGTCCAAAATCTGGTTTTTGACTTTTTTAAGGATGAAAAACACGAATCTGAGGTCTACATTGGGATACAAAAACATTTTTTTTCGACCTCGCCCAAGGGAGGACCCTTCTTCACTTTTTGACCCCAAAATTTTCAATTTTTGATTCCGTCCAAAATCTGGTTTTTGACCTTTTTAAGGGTGAAAAACACGAATCTGAGGTCTACATTGGGATACAAAAACATTTTTTTCGACCTCGCCAAAGGGGGGACCCTTCTTCACTTTTTGACCCCAAAATTTTCAATTTTTAATTCCGTCCAAAACATGGCTTTTGACCGCTCTAAAGGTGAAGGACATGAATATAAGGGCTTCGTGCCATTCCTTTAAATTATATTCCCATCCTCCTCTCATGCAACATCCTGGGCTTTCCTTTGAGTTAGGAATTTCAGTAAAAAATTCACCGCTCACATCATTTTTAAATCATTAAAAACAATTTTACCCAATAATTAGTTCCAAGTCCAACGGTTTCAGCCAAACATTTGCCGTTTCCGTCAACTAAAATTAATGTCGACATACTGGCTCCCCTAAAAGAAAAAAAAAAATTAATACGGCAAAAAAATGGGGTCAACTGTGGAGAAACATGATGCGGAACAATCATTTGGACTCGGTCTTACAGATATAGATATAAAAAATAGCCTACTTTCTAATCAAAAACGATTTAATGCGATTTATTACACTCTTGGGAGTCAATTAGTGGGTTAAGACGAATTTCCAACATTTCTGAATATAAAAAAAAATTTACATCCAAAGCTTAGAGGCCCGAAAAGATACTCAGAGAACATTTATTTTCTTCCCCAAGAACATTTTTTAAAATTCAGTTTTTAGGAAAGATTAATCAAAGCTCCGTCCATTCATTGACAAATGTTTTTTCAATCAAAAAATATGATTTTCTTTAATTTTGTTTTAATTAATTTTTGGCCCAGGAATGCTGTTTATTTGTTTGACTTATTAAAAAATAGTTAATCTATTATCCAATAAGGTAGAGCAGACTTCATTGATAAGTCTATAAATTAAATCGCAATCTGTCAATAATTATTGCCAAAAATATCATCTTATCATCAGATAACATTGACAAAAAAAATTCTTTATATTTACAACATTTTTACAAACACTTAAAATTCCCACTTGAACTTGAGGTCCTTGAAAAATTGACTAAATTATGAATTTTTATTAATCGATTTAAGGTAATGGGAGTGCCTAAAAACGCCCGAGGGACGAAAATATTAAAATTGAAGCCTCCATCTTGAATACAAAGCAGGATTTAAGGATGCAACCCCCATAATAAAATCTTTTTTTTTATTATATTACAATTTTTAGGTTAATTTAATATTCAAACCATGTAAAAGTACTAAGCATCTTGCCTTCACTGAGACTTTATTGAAAAAATATAAGAAATGAGATAAATTATTTTAAAATTTTAAAGCTGAGTCGAAGGTTTTGTGCCGATAAAGGACTTAAAACTTCTCGTTTGGTCCCAAGTCTGAGGGAAGGATTGTGCAGGTATTCATGGTTTTCTCAGCTCCCTGTGGACCGATTGACTTCAAATTTGGTACAAGTATTCTTAAATATGGGAAGAAAAAGCCCTAAAAATTTCAAGTCAATCAGCCAAAAAGAAGCCGAGAAAACGTAATGCCCTTTTTGGAATTGAGCACTCATCCACTTCTCAATTTTGTCTTAGAATACCAGACATTATTTGGCATAAAAACAATTGTTTAAGGAAGCTTTAGGATCACTGCATCGAGGCATTCCCCTGGAGTTGGGACCAGGAAAGAGGGTGGGGCCTCACAATGCCCTAAACTCCCAAGCCCGGTCCCAACTCCGGGTGGATGCAGAGATAGATGCCAATGCCTCACCGATCCTCCCCCTCATGCGACTTCGCTGGCCCAAGTGGGCAAAATGTTCAATAATTTAAATTGACCTTATAAGGTTAATTTTGAGATTATCAGTTATTAAGATGGCACAGGCAGCAGAGAAGTTTTAGAATGATGACCCTACAGCGTCCTTATCTTTGTGAGAAGTTTTCTAGATGAGTTTTATGGGCAAAGCTGCTATTTTGGGCAGAATACTTGGAACAAAATTTCTTTAGCTTGGGAATGCAGGTCTTCCCTGGCTGATCATTTGGTGCCACAATAACACCAACATTGTCATTGGATTTTGGAAAAATTCATAAAATGATACAGAACCAATGTCCAAACTCTGCTCGGGTGGCAAATCGTTAGAGTTTTAAATGTGTAGGTAGGTTCAAATGTTCCTGAGACATCAGCATGTGGTTTGCTAGAAATAAGTGAAAACAAGGTCATACCCTTCTACGCCGCCGAAAATGTCTTGACTCATTGTTGTCGCGGATGGAGAGAATATTCGGATGTTAGGATTGTGGGTTGTTTATGAGGAAACGTCCGTCGGACAACTGAACGTCAACTTTGACATGAAGCATGCCATGTGATAGGCACACTTCACTTCCCCGTTCACCCCTGCCCCGACTTCCGAGTCTGGCGGACTCTCTCCTCTCCGCTCCCGGCGACCCCCGCCACTCCTCCTCGCCCACACTTCGGCTCCCTTCGTTTTCTTTCCGCGTTCACCTCGTGAGGGCGCAAGCGCTTTTTAACCTTTTTCCCGCTTTATTTGAATTTAGCTCATGAAAAAGAGGCTGATAGGCGCTTAGAAGGCTAAGAGGCGCACTCTAATAAAAAGAATGCTTAAATTCCCTGATCCAATGAAAAAGAGGCCTAAATGGCGACATAATGAATCCTTCCCTACTCTTCTTTCACCTTCCTCCGTTTTCTTTTCTTCCTACCCTCTTTTAATCCCCCTATCCACTATCATGGCTATGACACTCTTGACTACCACCATTTGTATTTATTTTAAATTTTGTGATAAAAAAATTGTATTCTAAATTGTACTGTACGATAAAAAAGGCTTTATGTACGAATAAACATATTTCTATTCTAAAATTCTAAAAAGCACTAATTTAAGGAAAAAGAAGCTTGTAAATCCGTATTCCAACGAAAACGAGGCTCAAAATCCCTGATCCAGTATAAAAGAGGCTTAAAAAACCACAAATCCAAGGAAAAAGAGTCTGGTAAACCTCTAGGCCATAATCCAATGGAGGCCCTAATCTAACGAAAAAGATTCCAACAATCCCGAAATCCTTCTTGAATTTTTAGGGGACTTCCTGAACGCGGTGTCGTAATTTCTCTTTTTGCTAAAAATGCTCAAAAACCGTCCCATTTCAAGTTGGGGTCAGTCGTTTGGGCCTAAACCCCACTCGGCCTACTTTCAACATAACCTAATCTCGGCATAAATATTTCGTCCGAAATTATTCCGAATGGTGTTTATGCCCAAACGACTGAAAATAAAGAAAAAAATAAGCCTTTTTTTTGTTAATTTAAAAACGTTGGAACAGTCGTTTCGGCCTAAACCCCACTCGGCATACTTTCAACATAACCGAATCTCATCCGAAAATAGAAAAAAAAAATGTATAAATTAACAAACGAGCCAAATTAAACGTAAAACTTGCCCGAATCACTTAAATGATCGTTTTATTTCATAAAACGTTGAAAACCATTGGGCCTAAAAGCAAATGGGCCTAATAACTTGTCGGCATACTCTCGGCATAAAACAGAGAAAGAAATAGAGTGGAGGGGGATGGCCTGTTCCCCTCTTTCTTTATACCTCCTCGTTCCGCGTATTTCGAACGTTACTTATATTAATTGGGAGTTACGACAACAGAGAGCGTCCGTCTGCACTTACTTCTTCTCTCTTACAACAGAACGCGCTTCGAAAACCGAATCTCGAACGAAGGATTTTAATTAGTAGCTATATCATCATCATCAAGTCAAAAATCGGGGCCGTGGAACCCTGAATTGTGGGCTCTCTTCTCTGTTAAATTGTATAATATGAACAGGATGGCAGTAGGCGTTTAAGAGCTTCGAGAAATTTTCTCCTCCGTCAACACCACCCTTCCTTCGGCGGGACCACCCCGGTCGGTCGAAATTGTATTTGCAAATCGAACTCGCGTACGCTAATTTCGCTATAATTAACCGATCTTAGACTTATTTTATATCAATTTTATTGTTTTTTCGAGAGCAATACGATGGGACTATTAATAATTAGTTCTAATCCTTCGTTGAAGGATGTTGAAGGGATTACTCCGCCTGTGCTAAACAGGATCTAATGAATATTTTGTAATATTTTTTTTTTAACCATATAATGTTACATCTAATTAAATAACAATTTTTTTATTGTTTCCAGTACTATGAAGTTTAGCATGCCGTTTTTCTTATAAGTTATAACTACTGTGTTAAGATGATGATACCACATTTGCATACGAATTTTAAAAAACTATTCTGTATATTTGACCTAAAATTCGCTAATTATTATACCTGTACATAAAAGCTTTCCAATAAAATTTCTCAACTCAAAAATTTGAGCGAGACTGGACAAAACATCGGTTATTATAGTCTAACTTCTTACCTAAAAGTCACACAGAAAAAAAAAATCAAGTTCTTTTTTTTGAAAATCGAAAAACACATCTTTATACACCCAACAAGGTTTTTTTGGTTCTACAGCGAAACTAAAAGTCACTAAGAAAAAATTTATATAATGTTTTATGCCCCAAATCAAGAGATCTATAAATTTAAATTTCGTGGTCATTGGCCTAAAAAACGTAGTTTCTTGATTCGTCAATAATTCGTTACTAGTTCGTTTAACGATCATACTAATTAAGTTCTTTTAGGTAGAAAATTCAAAAATCTACAACTTTGTATTTAGTGATTGTTGGCGTGGGCTGCGTGGTTTTGGAGTTATTCGACTTTTAAAAAAATCAAAACGCGATTTCCGATTTGGTGAACTGGGGAGCGAGAAACATGGAGATCTCGAAAACTTAATTCTATTGAACAATGAGTTTTTAGAAGTTTATTTTTGGCCAAATTTTTTCAAATAAAGAATAATGGAGCCTTTAAACCCGTTTTTGGCCCTTACACCGCGTCAAGAACCCATCAAATTGTGAATTAATGGAAACAAAATTTTGGCGCCAATTATTTCAAATTAAGTTCGCTCAAATATGATATTTATTTAATTATTCCACGGGATGAATTAATTTGGTCGAGCTCAAAATAGGGTGATTCTGTTATGATCATCGATTCTTGGGTTAAATACAAGCTTTATTTTTCGTTTTTATTATAAATCGCGGAGGGGCCCCCCGTTTTGAATTCACGGAGTTGTTCCTTTAAACCACAAGTAGAAGGGAGCTAATTTAGATTATTAATGATTTCTAATGTTAATTAAATTAATTATAAAATCCGCCGAAACAGATCAATTAATAGTATTACCCTGTTAATAAATGATAACTGATAAGGAATGATACCGTTAACTTTCATAAAAATCTTGATTACTTTGAGAAAAATTCAAGATACAATGACGATACTTAAATAAGAATACTTTTTAGAACTCAAATTGATAGTTCTGAACTTAAAAAATCTCAAAAAATAAGTCGTTGCTAATCATAATAATAAAAGACCGCGAAAGCCGGGATTTCTGAAATGCAATCGCTTCTCTAGTGAAAAATTCAGCTTTAAACTACATACCTATTTCCTTGTCTAATCGATCGAAATAAATAGGGAAAACTGAATAAGAAGCTATTAATTGACTTATTTTCTTATTAGAACTTTTTTGTCCTAATATACTCGCTTTACGATGAAGATGGGTCAAGACTCAGCATTTCTTGGGTGACCGTACACTCTCGATCGAACTTTTAGTATAATCTTAATTTAAACCGTAAAGGATTGTCTTAAACCACCAAAGAAGTAATTTCATCATCATTTGTTCTATAATATGCCGATAAAACACAAGATTAAGCTCTCTGAAACTAGTAAATTCATCAATTTAGGATAAAACTTCAGTAGGGAGGTTCAAAAATCGAAACATTCGCGGGCGAATCGAATTTATTCGATTCTAAGTAAGATATACTAAAATGCAAAATTGATTCTAACTAAGTTTACATCGCCTATAAATGAGGAATTTTTGACCATAAATGGGCTCAAACTCAATCAAAATATAAAAGAAAAAAAAATTATAAAAAATTTGGTCTTTAGGAGTGTTAATATCAAATTATGACCAAATTATGGCTCTAGAAATCATAGAACAATTATTTTAATCTTCTACTACCGTAAAATTATATTGTTAAAACTATGCAAATTAGGAAGACGAAAGTAGCCGGGAGGGGGTAGAAAGATTCAGCTTTTCAAAAAATAAGAGCCGTAGAGAGGAGGAGAGCGAAAATCGTAAAAACGGAGCTCCTCTCGAATCCTGCTACCCTATGCCATAAAACACACGAGTAGCCCGAAATCCAGGCTTTTGCGGCCCCACAGTGAGTCAAAATATAAGTTTTTGAGCTTGATGATGATGATGCTATTAAAAATTAACGATATGCAAATTAAACTTAACCCTTTTCTTTTTCGGGTGAAATCTATAATATATTCCATCTAAGCGCTATCCGTTGGTGAATCACCGAGTTAAAACTGTACGAGTGTCTACATCGAGGAACCAGAGTCCCCCCTTACCAATCTCATTGTCGTTAACCCTTTTTTCGCCTGAGAATCGGTTATGTTGAAAGTAGGCCGAGTGGAGTTTAGGCCGAAACGACTGAACGTTTTTAAATTAAAAAAAAAAAGAAGTTATCTTTTGCTCTATTTTCAGTCGTTTGAGCCTAAACCCCACTCGGCATAATTTAATCCGAAATTTTTATTCCGAGATTCGGTTATGTTGAAATTATGCCGAGTGGGGTTTAGGCCCAAACGACTGTTCCAACGTTTTTAAATTAACAAAAAAAGGCTTATATTTTGCTCTATTTTCAGTCGTTTGGGCCTAAACCCCACTCGGCATAATTTCGGACGAATTTTTTAGGCCCAGATTCGGTTATGTTGAAAGTAGGCCGAGTGGGGTTTATGCCGAAATGTATACACCCTTCAAGTTTTCGTCATCTCCCCCTTAGTGCTTCTTCAGCTATTTTGAAGAGCTGTTGAGCCGCTATTGGAGTTCAAAGTTGGTCATTTTAGCGGATTTTTTGTAGGAGTAATTTGAAGAAAACCAAGGTATGTATATGTCTGAGGCCAGAACGGGAGAACTACTCGTCCGATCGAGCTCGAATAAACCAACGAACATCCCTCTTCACATCGCCATAGACGAAACACACGTGTTTTGTCTATGACAACGCAGTGGTGGGGCTACCAAATGAAATTTCGACAACACGCCCCGAATTTTTAACTGTTCCCCTTCACTTCGGTACTTTTTTCCTAAAAAGGCAAATTTCACTCGAAGTGGGAAATATGCTGGTAGGTAGATACCTATTCAGAGACAGTATGTATATGACTCACCGATGGACTTAAAATTTTTAAGACTTTTGCTTAAAAGAGCTGTGACAATTTGAAGTAGATCTACCCACAGGTCACAGAAGAAAATAAAAAAGACAGTGTTTTCTATTGACCTTGCTGTTTTCCTTCTAAAATCCCGAGACTGCTCTCTTTTTAAAATTTAATTGTTTAAATTTGCACATTTTAATTTACATTTTATCTTCAGTTTGCAGACTAATCTCTTGAAGGTAATCCCTAGTTATCTCTAAGCTCCGCCAAGGTCATTTGGTACTACTTCTATGTAATCAAAAAGTGTGTATGTGCAAGTCATAGGGGGGTCGGATAGGTTAAGCCCGAATTTGAGGAAGTTTCACTTGTTGGGTTTTTCCTCCAGACCACTTTTTTCCTCATACACATTAAGTGTTCCCAAATCCTCCTGAAATAACTCTTTTTGTCATGACTCAAATTCAAATCTTTCTCAATGCTAAAATGCGAAATGAAATTCAATGTTTACGTTAGGAAGGATTTTCCGGTTCATTAGTCTAACAAGATAGAGCCCGCATAATTGAGTTGTTACATAAAATTTACGACCCCCAAAATATATCAATGTAGAAAAATACAAGGATTATTTATTTACATCTTCATTTATGTTAATTAATAGATTTCTGGGGAGAAAGGTTACTTTTGAAAATACTACAATCCCCTGCGATATCAGCCTCATTTCTGAATAAATTCAAACTTCAATTGTCAGCCATCGTTCAAACTCGATAAGTCGAAATTCGAACGAAATTGGTGGCTTTTTGGTAGCAGCAAACCAAAGAGTAGTTTGTCCTTTGTTTGTCTACTCTGTGCTAGAAAGGACGTCGGGAGAGTGGAAGTTCGTTTGAGACTCGCTTGGTGCCGCTTTTGACAAAGAAATGAATTTTTTCAAGATTATTTATGAAATTCATAGATTACTCTGACGACTGGCAGACCGGAACGGTAGTTTTTGAAGTTTTTCACAGATGGCGTTCATTCATCGAAATTTTAGTAGGTAGCTTCGATATGGTTAAAAAACAACGAAAAAGAGTAGAAAAGAGCGTTTTTTAATGAAATCAGCGAAAACTAGGGGGGAAATCCATCAGAGAACGACAATTTTTCATGATACAAATTTAAAAAAAAAAATGGGGGATAACCGAAAGATTCTCTTATTTCTGTCAAAAAAAAAAAAAAAAAAAAAAAAGCGCTTACGAATATATGCTTTCTCAAGACCCTGGGTCTAAAACGATCTTTTCGTTCAAAAACTGAAAATGTCCCGTAATTTGGTCATATCAGAATAGATAATGTATTTCAAATCCTACATTTTATTTATTGTAACTGTCAATTTGTTTGGTCCAAATCGGTCGACTGGTCTAGGTGAAAAATCGCAAAACTTTTGGCATCTTCCCTCTCACTCTCACACTTGGGGGTGGACATTGGCCTTAAAATGCCTTCCAACGATAATCGTTATCATCTCTAAAAAACGTGCGAGTAATTAGTGAAAAAAATTTCCCCCCGTTTGTCGATCGTACTCGCAAGGTAAAAAACGTCGAAGTGGGGAATCTAAAAAGCTGTAGAGCAATCACGGAAAAAAAATCTCCACAAGCGTTACTCTGTGCCAGTGCTTACTAAGTGGAGTATCGTCATGGTACACCTCAAACAAAATATACACGTACGTATTTTTTATATTCTCTATAGGTTTTTGTAAATGGTACTGCCTTCCTATGAATGATCAATAGAGAACCTATATTTTGAAAAACCGAAAATTAATTAGGATATAAAAAATCGAAGAAGTCACGAATAAAATTTTAAAATTTCAATTTTGACCTCTCCCCCCTAAAACCAGTAAAATTAAGTTAAGAGGCTTTTTCGAGGATCTCAGCACTTACACCATTTTTTATCTCCAGTCTAATAAACCTCGAGGATTCGATACTTCCACAGGGAAAAAATTGTAAGTGCTGAGATCCTCGGAAAAAGAAGAAAATATTGAAAAAAAAAAAAATGCCTGCCAATTCAATTTTATCAGGGGAAGGATTTCGATTTGAAAATTTCGATAGTTCAAAAAAACAAAATTAGTAAAATGTTCGTGAGGTCCGAAATTTCCGATAAAGACCCCGGAAGGGGGGAAAAAATTATGACAAACAATGGAAGCGATAATTGCATTATTTCCCCACTCCACATCTATAATCGAGCGTGTAATTGACAAATTTTGACAAAATACAAACAAGGAATAATTTTGTCCATTGCGTTGGCCTTGTCAGCTCCGGGAAGGTCGCTCGACTTTATTTCCCTAAAATATTAATGAAAGGTGAAGTCCATACGGGCAGAATAACAATTTGGGCACTTTTTATGCCCGACGAATGGGAATAGAAGGAGAATTAAAAGACACGAACGTGTAATTCGATGTAATCAAGGGTGTATTTAAGTTAGGAGAGGAGGAGGTGGGTAGATTTGAAGATCCTGCGATAAAAAAATTTGCACTGTCTTCAACTCCCAAGCAGAAAAATCTTGCAAAAAAAAAATAATAATTGAGTTACGTTCAACTTACATAATCTGGCATTTTTACTCATGTTAGCCAGAAACTTCCAAAATTGTTGACCTTTATCGATACTTATGCTCTCTGACCTCTTTAGGGCCTTAAAAATGGACTTCAACGCTCATTTTTGGCCAATGGAACGCTCTATCCTATCACAGATACTCAGACCCTATGGGAGGTCGGAGCGCCATCAACCCTGCTAGATCGTGCCTTCACGGCACCTTTTTTATGGGTCTCCTACATGAGCAAAATAGAACAAAAATGACTCAAACGATAAGTAAATCGAAATTTATCAAAGGTCATTATTATCTCATGTGTCATTAAGTAGCTACTTCAAAATAGGTTCTTTCATAGAGAATATTGTAAAAATTATTAATTTTTATTCATTTATAATCGTTTAACGTGGGAGACCGCCGGTTCTCAAGATCACGATTCGCAATACCTTGACACAGTTCCGCCCCGATGCGAATATAAATCGAGTTTTCGAACTTAGCTAAAAAATGTGGTTTTGTTGACAAAGAACCTATCGAAAATGGTAAGTTGTTATTTTTTCAAGGTCTCCGAATAGTTTTTTTATACTTTGAAGCTAAAATTGAGTTTCTACGGTTTTTCATTAGGCAAGGACAAGAGGGAGGGAAAAAAAAGGTAGAACGATAAGGAAGTCGTTTTCTTTCATATTTTTCATTCCTTCATAATGGACATTTTCCTTCTTCTAACACATTCAGTGCGGCACGATTTCGTCACTAAAAGTCCTTAATTTGTGCAACTAGAGCGATTTTGTTGGGGCGACTGCATAGAAAACTTGGACATTGCCATTTTACGGTCAACAGATTAGACCTACAAAAAAAAAAAAAAAATAATTTAAGTAAACCCCCCTTATTTTTGGACGAGGAATCGATTCCATTTCAGATTTCAATTTTGTTGTAGAGGGTGGCCCAGACAGACCCTAAACTCCTTATTTTAAAGGGAACCATGTGTTTTTAATGATAGCAATCGATTCTACGTTTAATTTCAAGTAAATTCTACGTCATTCTGGGCCAACCAGTATGCCAAAATTAAAATTTGACCATGGACATCAATTTGTTAACATTTAGTATAATTTAATTGAAATTAAGCGTAGAATCGATTGCAATCATTAAAAACATAGGGTTCCCTTTAAAATAAGGAGTTTAAGGTCTGTCTGGGCCACCCTCTGCATCAAAATTAAAATTTGCGAAATGGAATCGATTCCTTGTCCAAAAATAAGGGGGTTTACTTAAAACATTTTTTTTTTGTAGGTCTAATCTGTTGGCCGTAAAATGGCAATGTCCAAGGTTTCTATGAAGTCGCCCCTTTGTGCTTCAGTAGGTACCTATATCCATCGACAGGTGTAGGTTTGAGTCCATTTTTTCAGTGGTTTGAGCCTATATAGACTTTGATTAACGTTTTTAGCACTTTAAATGAGCTTTCTAACGGTATAAGAATCGAGAAATAGGTCAAAATGTTTGGAAGTTATGGACTTACGATATGAAACAATTCCAAGCCTCCACCCGGCACCCTGACACTCCAAATTTTCTTTTTCAAAATTTTAAAAGAATCATTTTGTGTTTTTTTTTCCCATTTTTATCCTTTATGGTTTTATTATTCTGGGCCTAATAATCTTTTTAAAGCTTGCAAAATGTTATCTTTTAATCTCGTCCACTTTCACAAATTAATTGCCCAACCCAATTGTCATGTCCCTAATCATTATTACTTCCAAGATCAAAAAGATATAAAAATTAAATAATCATAATAATTCAGGTTAGGTATGTAATGATAAACAAAATAGTATTATTTAAAAGCGAATTTCGGACAGACCTAGTGGAGTATCTTTGTGAGGGAAATCTGCTACTTGCTAGTGTCCATCTAAGGCTCATTTCAATATTTTGATATTTAATTCGTTATTTACTGCTCACTTTCTGATTTTATTATAAAACTGAAGTAGTGCCAAGGTCGTTCTTGTTTTCACACTTGAATCTCGATCTAGTTTATGTCCCACTCAACTATAACAACGTTTTATTTCTAAAATAATAATTTTTCCAATAAAATTTCCATAAAAATTACGACTAAAGAGGTAAAGAAATGTTTGTTTTCATGGCTCGTTTGTTTTTGAAAATGCTGCGCTTGAGTATGATCGCTTATGTCGTCAACTCATAAATTAGGTAGTATGATCAAAAATGAACATGCTACTTGTTTGTCCTAGGGTGTGAGGCAAGGGGAAAAAAGATGAAAGTGGCCAAAAAGTGATTTCGAGAAAAATGGAAAACTGTAAAATGTTGTTATGCTTACATTCATCTATTTTCCCCCTTAACCCGAATCGGACCATTCTCATCTTTTTTCCCCCTTGTTGTTCTACCAGATGATATTACTCCTTCATAGCCCCGAAGAAAAGGTGATTTTCATCTTTTTTTCTCCGTGGCCCTTCATATGTGGAATGGGAGTAAAATCGGCAAGATTCTATTTGTTATTTTATTATTCCAACGGTGAACCTTCCGGTTGTCAAAGATGAAGGGAGAACGTAAAGCTTCGATCTGGACCAAGGCAATCGTGTTAATGTCCCCATCAATCTTGCAAAATTTACGCTAATTTTAGAACCAACAAAAGGGAACATTTTTCGCTCAAAACAAAACCTTGACTTCCGAATCAAGGATCGGAACAATCTTTCTCTTTTAATTTTTTTGACCAGATTTCAACTTTCCAATCAAATCATGAATATGTACTTAATGGGTTTGGGAATCAAAAATCTTGAACTTACATTATGTCATATTGAAGCTTTTTTAACAAAAAAAATTATACAGGAAATAATTAAATCCTTGAAACTCGGCATCTTTCACATAGTTGAGTTTACCACTACCTACTTTCTGTATTTATTAATTCATTAGATATGCAAGTTTTCAAGGTTTTGTTTCGTTATAAAATTTTTTTTTAACGATGGAGTCTCAATAGGTAGGGAGTCGTAAGGGTTATTACGAAGGAGTCAAGAGAGAAGGGGAGGTGGGTCAGGAGGATAGGGGAGGTGGTGGAATGTTATGGTAGGGTAGGGGGAGTTTGGGGAATTTAGGAGAGGATTTATGAGAGTAGGGGCGGTGATGGGAGGGACAAGGAGGAAAGAGCAGGTGATGGGAGGGTCAGGAGTATAGGGGAGATGATGAGAGGGTCAGGAGGATAAGGGAGGTGATGGGAGGGTCAGGAGGATAAAGGAGGTGATGGGAG